>CP139504.1:233270312-233682292 GCA_021014915.2 Artemisia tridentata subsp. tridentata | reverse complement strand
GACCAAACGCAAAGGCAGCTTTAATGAAAGATGTTAGGAATTAAATGTTCTAAAGATTATTATCGAGAATTAAACGTTCACAAGATCAGTTCTACTCAAGGAAATACACTAAGTGTCATTCTACTGCTAGTGCATTTCATTCTACTGCTAGTGTTAGAGATTCTGCTGCCGCAAGAATTCTACTGCTAGAGTATCATATCCTACTGCTGAGGAGATTAGTGTCGCGTATTCTACTGCTGAAGAGATAAGTATAGAAAGATATTATGTATATAATAGTCAAACATATACGGTAGATAATATCTTAGACAAAGTGATCAGTCACCATGTTGTTTACACAGAACAAGTTGTAAAAACAGATACATGTTGTATCTTAATGACTGACACACATAATCTAGCAATTAGTTTGACAAGACTTGACAATATTGTAAAGATCTCTCTTGGACTATAAAAGAGATATCTTAGCTTAGTCATATGTGTGACTAACTCTAGTGATTTTGATAGAACTTGAATATCTGTTAAGAGAAAAGAACAAACACAACAATATCACAAGTCATAAGAACATAAGATTCAAGGTTTTGTAACCCTAGTGATAGTGAAGATCACTCGTATTATTTTCAATAATATTGAATCGTTTGGTGATATACTTTCTTAGTTCATTGTTCAATATACAAACATCACTGTTCCATTTCCATAACCAAATAACCTTCTAAGTGTGGTTAAGTAGATTTCGTATACTTAATCATATTCACTCAAAATATCATATACACACGTTATAAAGGACTAACACCCTTTCAGTGTATCGAATCCTCTCAAGTGGTATCAGAGCCAGGCTGATATCTTTGATTTAGAAGAAGAAGAAATGGATGTGGAATCAATTCAGACGAATGTTGCTGCAAAGTTACCAACGCTCAAACAGAATGAGTTTGACATGTGGAGGTTAAGGATAGAGCAATATTTCCAAGTGCAAGACTATACACTTTGGGAAATTATTGAAGATGGAAACTCTTTCAAGCCTACAACCACTACATCAACAGTTGAGGGCAAGGTGGTGACAACTCTGCAGATCAACCCAACATCTGCAGAGGACAAAATAAAGAAGAAGAATGACCTCAAGGCCAGAAGTATGCTGATGATGACCATTCCAAATGATCAACTGTTAAACTTCATCAAGTTCAAAGATGCCAAGTCATTGTTTGAGGACATTGTTTCAAGGTATGGTGGAAATGAAGCCACCAATAAGACCCAGAAGACACTTCTCAAGCAGCAATTTAAAAACTTCTCTTCAACCAACAATGAATCATTAGACCACATGTTTAACAGGCTTCAGAATATTGTGAGCCAACTTACTATTCTTGGGGTTGAAATACCTAAAGAAGATTTAAACTCAAAATTTCTGAGAAGTTTACCTGAAGAGTGGGCTATGCATGTTGTTGTCTGGAAAAACAAGCCAGACATTGACACCATGGATCTTATGGACTTGTATAGCAACTTTAAGATTGTGGAACAAGATGTGAAGAAAACTGGAGGTACTACTTCAAATACTGGGAACATGGAATTTATGTCATCTCCTAGTAACTCAGTTCCAGTTGAAGATGTGAAGGTTGATGTGGGAGTTGGTATTGCCAGTACATCAGGCAGTACCTTTGGTATTTTGGATGAGAAGACTTGTTGTGCTTTTCTAACAAGTCAGAATAATGGGTCCATGCTTACTCATGAAGACCTCCAGGAAATCAATGATGATGATTTGGAGGAGATGGACCTAAAATGGCAAATTTCTCTTCTTAGCATGAGGGCTAAGAAGTTCTATCAAAGGACAGGAAAGAAAATCACAATCAGCAGCAATGATACTGCTGGTTTTGACAAGTCAAAGATAGAATGCTACAACTGCCACATGATGGGGCACTTCTCAAGAGAATGTAGAAGACCAAGGCAGCAAGATAGCAAGAACAGAGGTTTTGGAAGCAAGTCCAAAACAGGGGAGGTTTCTGAGCCAAACTCAAAAGCTATGGTAGCTATTGATGGCTTAGGGTTTGATTGGAGTTTCATGGAAGATGAAGAAGAAACTTCTACACAGATGGCACTCATGGCTTTTTCTGCTACTGAGGTACAATCTCATAAAGTTTGTTCTAATACTAGCACTGCTCATAAAGAACTACAAACTTTAATCAAACATTATGATGATCAAAAGAAAGAGCTAAGCAAAACTCATCAAGACTTAATAGATTATAAGTGTGGTTTAGAATCCCTAGAGAAATAGATCATACACTATAAAGACAATGAATTTCCTTTTTCACATGACAAAGCTCTTCTTAAACAGGACATATTTTTTAGAGATGCTGAAATCAAGCTTTTAAGAGATGCATATGATATGATCAAAAAGGAAAATGAAAACATTCACTTAAGTGTAGAAACACTAGAACATGCTTCTAAAGGTGTAACTAACATGATTAAATGTCAAGTGATCAATAAGGCAAAGTCTGGGTTAGGATACAAAAATTTCCCACCTCCTTACAGAGGAATTCCTGCACCCCCGGGATAAACCTAGAGCATTCAGGCTTGCCTAAATTTCAACAACTTGAGTTAAAATATGGTGTTCAGCCAAAAGAAAATATAGTTGTTGATGAGCCTAGAAAAGTAAGAGAGAGTTTAAGTCAAACTTCACTTCCTGAGGACAAGGTGTCCTCTGATAGAAAATCAGATGTTGTAGTCATTGAGGACTATACATCTGATAGTGATGATGAAGAACAGGTTATGTCTAAACCTGAAGTGGTTAAGAAAGCAGGAACAAGTGTTCCAAAGTTGGTCAAACATAATACTTATAGGCCTAAATCCAATGTTAAACATGTTAGGCAACCAGTTAGATATTGTGAACAATATAGAACCACCAACAAGCCCAGAGGTATCCAAAGGAGTTGGAATAACCTCAAGTCTCACCAACTAGGTGATGATTTTGTCTTTTATAACAAAGCTTGTTACACATGTGGTAGTTTTGACCATCTTGTAGCTTTCTGCAACCAATGGGTATCTAGGTATACAAACAATAGGGTGAATTTAAAAAAGCAAACAACTAAAAGTCACTCTAATTTTATTAGAACAAAACCCAAAGCAGTTTCAAAAGCAGTTCCTACTGCTAGACCATTTATGACT
Source organism: Artemisia tridentata subsp. tridentata (assembly GCA_021014915.2). Classification (NCBI taxonomy): domain Eukaryota; kingdom Viridiplantae; phylum Streptophyta; class Magnoliopsida; order Asterales; family Asteraceae; genus Artemisia; species Artemisia tridentata. The sequence goes on along the minus strand of CP139504.1, from coordinate 233,679,145 downwards.
GTTTACCCAAAACCAACAATTAAAAGTGAAAAAATAACTTACAAACATGCACCAAAAATTGTTAAAAGGCCCTTTCAAACAAAAGAAGTGGTCCAAAAACAAGGTTGGAAACCAAAAGGTACAACTGCAAAGCTAGCAGTTTCTACTGCTAGGCAAGCAGTTCATAATGCTGCTAGGGAAAACAGGGCAAATGTTGTTAAGGCCTCAGCATGTTGGATTTGGGAACCCCTTAAATCCAATGGTGCATCAACCATTCTCAAAAGATTAAATTACATTGATGCACGAGGCAGATCCAAGTCAGTAATGGCTTAGGTCCCCAAAGGAAACTAATACTCTTATTTGTGTGTAGGAAGATTCACCAACATATGATGAAGATCAAGGATATTCAGATATTGGATGTTCAAGGCACATGACAGGCAACATGTCTTATCTTTCAGACTTTCAATCATTAAATGGAGGATATGTTAGCTTTGAAGGAGGTATTGGTGGCAAAATTTCTGGTAAAGGTACTATTAAAACTGGAAATTTAGATTTTGAAGATGTGTACTATGTACAAGAGCTTAAGTGTAATCTTTTTAGTGTCTCACAGATGTGTGACAAAAAGAACAAAGTTCTTTTTACTAACACTGAATGTCTTGTACTTTCTTCTGATTTGAAGATGCCTGATGAAAGTCAAGTACTTCTTAAAATTCCAAGAAAGGGCAACATGTACAGTGTTGATATGAAGAACATTGTTCCTAAAAAGAATCTTACTTGTCTTGTTGCAAAGGCCACATTGGATGAATCAATGAAATGGCATAGGAGGCTTGGTCACATTAACTTCAAAACCATAAATAAAATTGTTAAAAATGGTTTGGTAAGAGGTTTACCTCAAAAACGATTTGAAAATGACCAAACATGCATTGCTTGTCTTAAAGGCAAACAACATAAAGCCACTTGTAAGCCCAAGATTTTTAACTCTATTAATCAATCATTGTTTATGCTTCATATGAACTTATTTGGACCTACAAATGTAAGTAGTATAAAGCATAAGAGATATTGTCTAGTTGTTACTGATGACTATAGCAGATTTACATAGGTTTTCTTTTTAGGTTCTAAGGATGAAACTTCTAGCATTCTTAAGACATTCATTACAGAGATAAAAGACCTAGTAATCAAGAAAGTAAAAGCCATTAGATGTGATAATGGGACAGAGTTTAAGAATAGAGTTATGGATGATTTCTGCAAAGAAAAAGGTATTATGAGAGAATTTAGTGTTGCAAGAACTCCTCAGCAAAATGGAGTAGCTAAGAGAAGAAATAGAACACTCATAGAAGCTGCTAGAACCATGTTAGCTGACTCTAAGTTGCCTATCACTTTTTGGGCTGAAGCAGTTAACACTGCTTGCTATGTCCAGAACAGAGTTTTAGTTGTCAAATCTCACAATAAGACATCATATGAACTTTTTAGAGGTAGAACTCCTGTAATAGGATTTCTTAGACCTTTTGGATGTCATGTGACAATTCTAAATACCTTAGACCATCTAGGAAAGTTTGATGGTAAAGCAGATGAAGGTTTATTGGTTGGATATTCTCTCAATAGCAAAGCATTTAGAGTATACAACACAAGAACTAGAAGAGTAGAGGAAAACCTGCATGTGGAGTTCTTAGAGAACTTATGAACTCAAATAACTACATTTCATTATCATCATTTATCCTATTTATTTGACTTGTTTCATTATATTATATATGAGAATCGATACATTAATATTTACTTTAGTAATTCTCAGGTAAAAACAAGCATTATGTGAAACTTGGCGATTTTGGACTAATTATGGAGCAAAACAAGCGAGATGTCAAAAGTCTACTGAAATCCAGAAGATGCGCCGTATCTCACTCAACAAATACGACGCAATATCATACTTAGATGAATTCGAAGACCATTGCTTGACTTTGAAGAATGCGCCGCATGCAATTCTGTCATGCGCCGCATATGAAACTCTGGTCAAACAAGAAGATCAAGCTCGTTCTACTCTAGATATGCCGCAATATACTTCTAACATATGGCGTATCACTATCAAGATTTCACCAGTTACAATCCAAGACAGTTAAAGTACATGCGCCGCATACAAAGATCAAGTTACGCCGCATCTGAAGATGGTGTACGAATATTCCAGAATATATTAATCTTGGACCCCACGCGAAGTTAAGTCAATGTGCCGCATCTATCAACTCAATGCGCCGCATCGATCCCTCAGACAGAAACTATAAATACCCCAAGGTCAGACGAATTTAAGAGACCTTTGGATATAACCCTAGAGCCGAATTCAGACGACCAAGCAACACAAGACACACCTCAAACAAAGATACAAGAGCTGTAAGAAGGTCCTGCATGTATTCAATTCATTAAGTAGTTTTGTTTTATTGTTTTAGTACGCTTTAATTCATCAGAATTGATGGGCTTGTGTCATGTGACTACGGAAGATCATGCACTCCCCTTAATATTGCTTTCCCATTAATTAAAGTTTATATGTTGATGTCTTTGGTGACTTTTATTAGTGCATTGATAACCTCTGTGTCTAGCTGAGTCTTGCTTGGGTCGCCATGCCCCTTCCTCGCCTATTTATTCTAGCGTCTCTAGAAAAGTAGGATAGACGTAAGTAATCATTAAGGGTTTACTCGCCGATAAGATTAAAGCCAACGAGAAAGGTTTAATTATATACACTTCATATAAAACTAGCAATAAAACAAGTGACAAGCTATTTAATTATCAGGACAGGTCTTCTTATTGTCTCGAGTATCTATCTGTGTACGTGTGTGCTAATCGCTGATTCGTGCTCATTAGTTTAGTTTTCTATTTAATTATAACCAAACTGTGCCAGTCTCTCAGGCTGAACCCCCTTGCGTTAGATTAGGTTGTATAACTAACTTAGGATATTAAAATACTGATTAGAATAACTAGATAATACGTTCCACTCTTAGTGATCGACACTCTGCTTACCATTATATTCATACTGATCGGGTACACTGCTCGTTAAGTGTGTGTGTTATTGATAAGTCGGCTAAATATAAATTTAAAACTTGAGTAGGCATTAATACTGCATCAAGTTTTTGGCGCCGTTGCCGGGGAGTGAATTGTTATTATCTGTTAATTTGATTAAGTATTTTAATTAGGTTTTTCTTTTTAGTTTTTTTTTTAGATTCTAACCACTAACCCTGTTGTATATTAGATAGATTGCATTCATTGTATAATTTGCATATTTACTGTTTTTGTGTGTTTTTGTTTTCTGTAATTTTTGTTTCTTTTTGTTTGTTTTTATTTTTGTTTTTCTTTTTCTGTATTTTTCTGCATTCTGCTGTCGTTGTATTGTGCTGATACAAACGATACGGCGGATCTGTTTTCACAGATACGGCGTATTGCGTTTAATTTTTATAAAATACAACGCGTTTAATAAATTCGAGTACGACGCATCTTTCCCCAAGATACGGCGTATTTTGTTTTTAATAAGAAATTTTTCTAAACGCTAACACCATACGACGCATCTTTTTTAACAGATACGGCGTATTTTCTATTAAAACAGTTTTTCGAATTATTAAACAGAAGCGACGCATCAATCTTTATCGATACGGCGCATCTACTAAATCAAAAATCTTGTATTTTGAAACGTAACAAAAATACGGCGCATTAGCTTTTGTTAATACGACGCATTTAATTTTAATAAATATAATCGATTTTTGATAATTTAAACTTGATACGGCGCATTCTAATTCATAAGCGGTGTATCTGTTTTCTGAATAAAAGTCTGATTAAATTTTAACGTAATAAGATACGGCGTATCCAACTTTCTGGATACGGCGCATCGTTTGCAGATATCAGCAACTTTTATTTTTCGTATTCCGTTTTCGTTGTTAATTTTCTGATATCATACTTTCTTGAACATACCCTACTGATGCTTTTGTGATGATTTCAGGAAGTGCATGACCAGGAATTCAACTAAGAACTTGATTAAACCTTTCAAAGATCCTGAACGAGCCTTACATTCGCTTAAAAGGCTTTACAACACAAAAAGCTTTAAAATTTCAAGTTCGTTCGAGCTTGATTACTTTTCTGAAGAGAAGGAGAAAGAAGAAACAGAAACAATGACGGAAAACACTACTATGGAGGAATACATGAACAAAATCCGTGCTGATTACAGTTCAGGAGTTGCTAGACCGAAGTTTGATGAAAAGTCAAAGTTTGAGTTGAAGGGTCAGTTTCTCAAGGAGCTAAGAGAAAATGCTTTCAGTGGAATAGAACATGAAGATGCTAATGAACATGTTGAAAAAGTCCTCGAGATTGCATATTTGTTTACTACAGAAGGAATCTCTGACGATCAACTTATGCTAAGAATCTTTCCAATTTCGCTTAAAGGAGCTGCTAATAAGTGGCTAAGGAATGAACCTGCTAGTTCAATCACAACATGGGAAGATTTGAAGAGCAAATTCCTGAAAAGATATTGTCCACCTACTAAAACTGCTAAAAAGATGGAGGCTATCAACAATTTCAAGCAAGAGCCTGATGAAACTCTTTATCAAGCTTGGGAACGATTTAAAGACTTATTGATGAAATGCCCTCAACATTATCTAAATCCAATGCAGGAGATAATATTGTTCTATCAAGGATTGGACGTGCCTACTAGACAAATCTTGGATGCTAAGGGAGCCGTGCCTCAAATGAGTGCAGCCGATGCTAGAAAAGCTATTCAAGAAGCTGTTGATCACTCTCAAAAATGGCACGACGGAACCTCTACTAGATCTAAGAGCAGCACTAATTTTGACGGGTTTACTGCAATTCAAGCTCAATTGGATAAAATTAGTAGAGAGATGAAGAAGCGTGATGAGAAAGTTTATGCTGCCCGAGTTGGATGTGAAAAATGCGAAGGACCTCACTACACTAAAGATTGCCCTAAAATGAATGAAAGTGAGACTTTTGAAGAAGCATACTACACACAATTTGGACAACCATTCCAACCTTCAGGAAGATTTAGGGAAGCTGCTCCGGGATACTATCAAAAGAACAACTATAATCCCACTTATCAAGAAAGGAGGCAGACTTTGGATGACACTCTAAAGCAAATTATGGCCGATGCTGCTAAAAGACATGAAGAGAACACCGCTATGATCAAAGAAATCCGTGCCTCAACGGATACTATAACAAGAAATCAAGGAGCTTCGATCAAAGCATTGGAACAACAAATCGGATAAATGAGCAAGGTTCTTCAAGAAAGGGGATACGGGAGTTTACCTAGCTTAACTGAAACTAACCCAAGAGATCATGTCAAGGCCATATGCACTACTGAAGAATTCACGCCTAACATACCTTTTCCTAGAAGATTGATGAATGGTAATGATGCTGCAACGCCCGAATTTTTCTTTAATTCTTCAATCAGTTTAAAGAGGTTACTCAAAGAGAAGGCAAAGATTGAAGAGGAGATCAAGGCTACAATGAAAGAAGAGAGCTCTGCAACCGACTTACGTGCCTTGCCTCATAAAGAAAAGGACCCAGGAAGTTTTACTTTACCTTGTTCAATTAATGACATATCTTTCAATAATGCATTAGCTGACTTAGGAGCTAGCGTTAGTGTTATGCCCCTTAATACATTCACTACCCTAGGACTAGGAAAATTAGCACCAACTATGCTGCTTATTGAATTGGCTGATAAAACGGAAAATGACCTGAAGGGGTTGCTGAAAATGTGCTAGTTAAGATTGAGAAGTTTGTTTTCCCCGTAGACTTTGTTATATTAGATATGCCCGAGGATGTTAAGATTCCTTTAATCCTTGGAAGACCTTTCTTGTCTACCGCCCATGCTAAGATTAATGTGTTTAAAAGAAAAATCTCATTAGAGGTAGGGAACAATAAACTAGTCTATAAGTGCCAAAATTGTAACACCCCCATTTTCGAGATACGCAGCGGAATATAAGCTTGGGGTGCTACTTCATGGTTCACAGTCATGGGAATAGAAAACGACTCGAAAAGAGACATTTTAAATCAAAATTGTTATCATTCATTTATTTAATATCAGAGTACATAAGATAGGTCCCAGAGGGAGGTTCGGAAAATACATTATAAAAGTTACATTATTCTTTGAATGATAACAAAGTGGACACCCTTTTATTTTAAGAAGAAAGTTCACCGCCACTCCGTGCCAATAATCATACTTCTAGATACCTGAGATAAACATGCTTAAAAAGTCAACACAAAGGTTGAGTGAATCCATAGTGTTTAGAGTTATAATCAGTTTGAACACAAGCTAAATAAGAGAAATCAGTTATATCACAGTTCGGGAATATTGCACTAAACCTCATGACACGCAATGCGTTAACAGTTTCAAGGTTCCACAATCAGGATTGAATAAGAGTGGTCTTGCCCCCAGGTTAAAGAAATCAAATATAATGCATCTGTCTAACCGGCTACCATAAAGATATCCATCCGGTTAGAACAAATGGGTCGTCAGGCCAATAGATCTATTCACATATTCGCGCTCACCCAGCAGGTGACTAATGGTGCATGATATGAGGGTCTTTTAAATAAATAATTCAATCTCAATAATAAAGTAAGTTAGCCTAGTGCATTAACAATCAGGAAAATACTTGTGTTCGGTTTAATAGCATGTATCTCCCCACATATTTGGAAAACATGTAAATAAGAAAGGTGGGACTATAAACTCACCTGAGTAGTCTGGATGGAAAACAAAGTTATAAAAAGTTGATAAACGTCTCCGGCTTGCAACCTGGGTTGGTTATGTCAAGTTCTCAGTAACCGTTTTCAGAATATATAAGGTTCCAATGTTCGTTTCGTTTCGTTATTTGGTTGTGATTAAATGTTATAATAAGACAACATGAAGTCTCTTCAAAATAAGATTTTATCTTATTATTCGTCCTTATGTTTCTGTTCTTTCGTTTGTTCGTTAAAGATATCTTGCGTTTGTTTGCTTGTTAAATATAGCCTTCGTTCGTTCGTTAATTCATTATTGAAATAAATGTTTTATGATTATAAATTTTCTATTAGCTCGGAAAAATAAGAATAAAAATAATAGTTACGAAAAGTTATACTTTTATCCCTAAGGTTTGGTCAAATGATGGTTTATACCCTGGACTTTGGAAAATGACAGTTTTTACCCTTAAGTTTCAAAAATGGCATTTTCTACCCTTCGTATTTATTATTGACAAAAATAACCCTTGAAAATAAATATTTACAAAATCAACCTATAAAAACTCTTATTACTAAAATTTAATACACATGAAAATAGGTGACTTGGGTAGAGTTTTAAGGTCGAATAGTTTAATGATAAGTAAATCATTTTACGATCTTCTTGTTCCTATAAAAAGTTTGTCATGTCGACTTTGGACATGCCAAGTTTCGTAATTTGTAAAATTCAATTGATGGTCGAAAACTATGGCTAATGTCAAACGGTTGGAACATAAGTTAACAAGATCTGGAAAATAAGTTTTTAGTCTTAGCGATGGCTAAACTTTGAGAACAAATAACTTTTAAACCACTAAATCATTTTACATGATTTTCTTTTCTAAATTAACTTAGTTGGGTGAACTTTGATGTGCCAGAAATTCGGAATTTTTAGAGTTGGTCTAAGGGTCGAAAACAGGGTTCAAAATCAGTGAGCTGGGTCGTGTTTTTAGTAAGAACTGATAATAAAATTTTGGTTTAGTTTTCTAGCGATATAATACAAACTTTGGGGTTCAATAACTTTTTGATCGTTTGATCATTTTAATTGATTCTTGCTTCTAAAACAAGTTAGCCATGTGGTCTCTAACATGTGGAAAATTCATAATTCTTAGAGATCATATAAGGTTCGAAATATAGATCTAAAGTTGGGTTTTTGGACTACAAAATCTAAAAATAACTAACTGGACATTATTGTTCTAGTGTTAGCGATCTGAACAGATTTTGGGGACTCAATAACTCATTGAATACTTAACCATATCTCGTGATTCTTTTTCCTAGTTAAAGGTTATTGGGTGAACTTTAATTACATCAAAAATCAGGACTTTTAGAAATCTTTAAAGGGTCGAAACAAATCCTTAAAGTTGGGTCGCTGGTCATGTTTAACTAAAGAAATAACTGAAAATTTTTAGTTTTAGTTTTAGCGATAAAGGGCAAACTTTTGGGCTTGATATCTTTACAACGACTTGAGCTTTTTACAAAATTCTTTTTCCTAAATTAAGTTTACCATGTGAGCTTTTTACATACCAAAAATTAGGATTTTTAATGATGGTTTAAATGTTGAAAAATAGGTTGAAAGTAGGGCATCTAGTCGATATATATTGAAAATGAATTTAACTGGAAATCCTTTCTAGTTTTAGCGATTTTGAGACCAACTTCAGGACTCGATATCTTAATAAAAACGTTATCATTTTTAATGATTCTTCTTCCTATACTTTGTTTGATAGGTGAACTTTACACATATCAAAAATTAGTATTTATAGAGATCAATATAGGGTCGGTTTTTAAGACCAAAGTTGGGCTGTCAGAGCAGTTTTTTTTTGCTCGACTAGAACACAGAAAATAGGATCTGATTAGTTTTTAGGTTTTTAAACGTTTTTAACTATAATCTTATGTATGATATGATTATGTTTGATATATTTCAACATGTTTTATTAGTTTTTGATTTGTTTTAACAATATTTTGAATACCTAATGGGTGTGGGTTTACTGATTCGATCAGACACAAAAGAAAAGAAAATATTATAGTTTTTGTTTATGTTTGTTATTAGTGGTTGTGTATTATTGTTTCTAAGGATATGTAAAGTAAATAACAGAATTGAAAAGAGTTGTAAACACTTACTTAGGGTTGTTGGTCGAATAGAGTTGCATGAGATGGATTGGGATTGTTTCTTGAATACTAGTTGCTCTCCTCCTCTTCTATTCTTCCTAGGGTTTTGTTTGGCTCATGTTTTGGGGCTGTGGTCAGGTGGGTGTGAATGTAAAGTAGTTTTGGATATTGTCGAGTGATGGTGTGGGATGAAGAGGTGATATGTAGGCTGCTATTTATAGTAGATTAATTAGGGTTTTTTGACAGAAAATGAGGAGGGTAAGAGGTGATGTGGCTTCTTTAGAGACCATACAAGTAGCTTGTTCTAGAGGAGGGGGAAAGAAGGTGATGTGTTCGGTTTTAAGACCATACAAGTAGACACCTTGTGATGTTATTCATGATGTGGAGGAGGGGGGTTTAAGGAAGGGTTATTTGGAGAAGGTTGCATGAAGAACTAGATTAGTTATGTTATAGTTGGGATTCGGTTAGGAGGGGGAAAAGGGAATTCGAATAGAGCTTCAAGGGTTGTACATTATGCTTAGATACATGGTATTTTAGGGTTAGGGTTTAGTTAAGGTTTTTAGAGTTTATGTATTAATTAGAAAGGACTTTTAGGGTTTTCTTAAATATTTTACATGTATTTCGATTTAAGGATATTCAAGAGAAAATAATTTGGTGCATTGTAAAATTGTACTTTAGACTTAAGAAAGTTGTACTAATGTTTAGAGAATAAGAAAAATATAATTTTATTATTTCCTTAATTTACAAAATTTTTATATAATTTTTATTAAGGTTTTAAGGTAATTAAATAGATTTTTAAGTTTTTATGCATTAGAGGGTTGTACTATGGGTTTTATGGGTTGTACTATTATTTTATAAATTAACAAATGTATTTTGAAAAGTAATGTACAAAATATTCCTTTAGAATAATTTTTATTAAAGTTTATATAGTGTTTTGTAAAAATTTAGTTGTTATGCATTAGGAACTTGTACTTTAGGTTTAAAGACTTGTACTAATATTTAATGAGTTTAGGAAAATTTAATTTTTAAGGTTCGTGTATGAAAACTTGTAAATTATGCTTTTAAATAAATATAATTAGGGTTTTAATAAAGTTTTTATAAATATATAGTTTTTATGCATAAAAGACTTGTACATTGACTTTAAATGACTTGTACATTTATATTTTATAAAAATCTTATATAAATAAATTAGGTTTTGTAAGTTTTATACATAAAATCATAATTACCTGAAATTAGGGTTTTACCGGGAGTTATTATGGAATTAAGGTTTCTATGCTTTAGACACTTGTATATTAATCAGATAATTTGAACTTCAGTATTTCTAAGGTTTTGTTATTTACAAATATTGTTATAGTAGTTTAGAGTTTCATAAAAACTATTATCAGTTGAGAAACGTTCAGTTTTAAACATACGTTAGCGAAATAACGTAAAGTGATAAGTGGGACCTCATAACGTTTTTGGTCAAAGAAGTTTACATAGTTGAATACTAAATCAGTTAAGGTTGGGTTGCAAGCACGGTTATTCGGGATGTGATCTTCATCACATAAGATAATAGTTATGATCAAGAGAGAAAAAAAAATTCAACGTGGAAAAAGGATAAGTATTCTGAGAGATAGTTTATTTTAAATGAGGGATTTTTCATAGTGGTTACAGTCACCCATCGTTAAGGGAATCTCGTCCCGAGATTCAGTCTATGTTGGTTGTGGAAATTGGGAAAAGTGAAGTATAGAGATAGATAGGTTCAAATTTCTAACCTATTCAGATAGGGAACATGAGAAAGGAATAAATCGTACAACGATTTAGTTTAGGATGAGAGTTGGATATGCTTAAAATGCCTCAAGTTAAAAATAATATTATCTAAAATATTATTTCATTCTTAGGTAATATAACTCCAATAAAGTTGTTTCATTCTAATCCTTGGTTTTCCGTTTGATATCTAAGGGAACGTAGTTTGGTCAATCTTATTCCTAATAGATGAACTAAATTTGAGTGTTTTGCCACCTAATAAATCTAAGGCTGTGAATAGTGTTCCAACGGTCAGATTTTAACGTCCATGAATAGTAACATCTAACGGTCAGTAATAGTGTTCTCCAACGGTCGAATAACGGTCATATTTCTCCTATAAATACCTCATTTTAATCATCATTCTATCACTACTAAATTTCTCCTATAAACCTCAAAATGCCGTACCTCGTTACATTCCTAGCAATCGTCTACGTGGTCCTTGCGGTTTCCTATTTGGCTTATGTATCGAGCGAAGATCATGCGTTCCTAGTTTGTGTCCTAGCGGTCCTTATGCCTATTGTGGTTTTTGCTATTGGGGTAGACAAGATATGGGGGTACGGGTTGTTTTTCTATGTAATCCTCAATAAATCTTATTTATTCTCATGCCTAATTTTGCTACTATACGCAGGATAATCAAGATAATTCATCCCGTCGTGGCTCTAGCTATTGTGTTATTGGTGGCGATCCTCATTTTCATGGTGGGTCAACCTATTGGTGAATCTATTCCTTATCTTGTAATCATTGTAACCTTAGTACTTCCGTTCCTAATTATTTCCCTATGTATGAACTTTCGAGGTTAATAAAATTTGTAGTAGCTATGTCTTCCATAAAGTCCTTGTTTTCTTTCCTAGGTAATCGTTAGTGAAGTAAGACTTATGTAATCCTTGTAATATTAGCACTTCTGTTGCTAACTATGTTTTTATGTATTATATTCCAAGATTCCTAATAAAATTTGTATCGTTTTGGGTTTATCATGATTCCTAAGGGTTTTCTATCCTCAATTCTTGTTAATTTCCTATCCTAGAGGTAATGGGTAGTAGTGGTAGACTTCTATCAAATCAAAAGTGATATGTTATGAAAGATTTTTCAATATTTTGCTTTTGAATGAAATTTAGTAGAAAATTTTGAAAAGATATCTGTCCAATTATGACATGATTCTTCCTAGTTTAGACATAGTTGGCCAGGCTATGCATAACTGAGGACTGAATGATGTGATATTTGGTCCAGTTGTGGTGGTAAATTGTTTTAGATGGTGTTCAGCGTTTTGTTTTTATAAAATGACTTCATAAATATTTTTCAAAAGATTAAGGAAAATTTTGTTCATACTATGGTGGTAGGTCAGGAATTTCTAGGGTGATATTAAGGTAATCCTTGAAATAAATCTTAAAGTTTGTCTAAGGATCCTACAGGGTAGATTCGTCTATTGTTTGGTCAGGAGTAAACCTAATTCCTAATGGTATAATGGTGGATGGCTACGAAATACCTATGGGCAGAATAGATGAAATAGAAGCTGAATTTATTATGGAGTTTTATTACAAAATGAAGGTTTATATAGCAGGAAAGTAGTTGTTTTACTTAGGTCACATCCATCGTAACCCAAGTGAGATTTGAAAGGGATTACAACTTAGAGTGTTTCTAAACCTCAATTTATTTATCTCTTACAGGGATTTGTCTTCTGTTTAAATACTAAAGTCATCCTAGGACATGGTTGGGATTCCTTAATGAGTTCTAGTTTTCTTTTTCACCAGCCTCGGTTTTCCTATTGGTATTAGGGTTTTTCTATTATCAAGTTCTCTTAAAGTCTTTTTCTTAGAAGTAATATCTTGCTTATTTTCTAGGTCGGGAAATCCTTAAGTTAAGATGATGGTCTTTCTATCATTGAGTTTTCGCTTTTGGTGATTTTGCTTAATTCGTAGGGTATGGTTTATGGTAGGTTTGGTTATTCTTCCTAGGTTTTATTATTACATACGTTTATATTTTGTCCATGTTAGATTATCAAGGTAAAACTCATGATAATCATAAGATCACAACATTTCCAAATATCATACGCGTATGCAAGATGATCATCAGTAGTCCACATCAACCGATACCATATACAGCAAAATACAACAAAATCAAGACCACATATAGTCATAAATAACTTGCACTAATTTGTTATATATATATATAACAGACTAGTATAAGCGTCATATTTATGCTACATATCTCGTGGCCAAGATATTGTACAGAAGCTGATAGGTATAAATCTGATTTAGTGGGTACCAGAAACTCTTCCGAGTTAACTTTTCAGTTTGATGATCAGGCTGATGGGGATGTATATTTATTCTTGCTAAGGAACAATCTAATAAAAGCTAAGGTTCAGTGACTTTCTCTTCATTCATCAAGTTCTCTTCCGAAATTTATCCTAAAGGGAATTTCTATAGTCATAGCCTAGTTATGGTAGGTCTAAGGTATCATAATAATCCTAGGTAAAGTCATGGTAGGTCTAGGTTTAACCATTGGTAATTAATAACTTGATTGATTGTTTTTACACAAAATAATTAATACAAGGTCGTTTTATTAACATTCCATATGGTAGGTTAAGAATTCTGTGTTTCTAGTATGAATATTTAGGTTCCTTGTTGTCATTAGTGGTCCTAGTTTCCGTCACTTTAATATGTTACCAGTTGGTCGGTTGTCTATGTTTGGAGGTTGAGGGAAGGAACTGTTATCTAGAGTAGGGTTTGGGGTGGTTTCGTTAACATTAGAGGTTTCGAGAGACATGGTACTGTGATAATTTGCAAATAATAATTATAAGAAATTATTATAAGAAATTAATAACATTAGGGAAAGAAACTAAAGGTGAAATGTAAAAATATCAAGAGTACTAAGTTTAGTATAAATGATCCTAAATGGATAAGGCTCTAAGTAGGGTTCCATCTTGATGTCCTAGCCTGGACATGAGAGGGATAGATTGGATAGGGGAATCAGGATTCTGTAACCACTTTATAGTTATAGTTATTCCATTTATGCAGTTTAAACAATTAACAATAAATTACATACCAATATTGTTCTAACATTGGCGTGGCACGGAGGACTCTGGTTAAGTTTTTGTGGAAAATGGTTATAGTCCAATGTTTGAAAACATTTGGTTCTCTATAACCACAAGCTCTGATACCAATCTGTAAATCCCCCATTTTCGAGATACGCAGCGGAATATAAGCTTGGGGTGCTACTTCATGGTTCACAGTCATGGGAATAGAAAACGACTCGAAAAGAGACGTTTTAAATAAAAATTGTTATCATTCATTTATTTAATATCAGAGTACATAAGATAGGTCCCAGAAGGAGGTTCGGAAAATACATTATAAAAGTTACATTATTCTTTGAATGATAACAAAGTGGACACCCTTTTATTTTAAGAAGAAAGTCCACCGCCACTCCGTGCCAATAATCATACTTCTAGATACCTGAGATAAACATGCTTAAAAAGTCAACACAAAGGTTGAGTGAATCCATAGTGTTTAGAGTTATAATCAGTTTGAACACAAGCTAAATAAGAGAAATCAGTTATATCACAGTTCGGGAATATTGCACTAAACCTCATGACACGCAATGCGTTAACAGTTTCCAGGTTCCACAATCAGGATTGAATGAGAGTGGTCTTGCCCCCAGGTTAAAGATATCAAATATAATGCATCTGTCTAACCGACTACCATAAAGATATCCATCCGGTTAGAACAAATGGGTCGTCAGGCCAATAGATCTATTCACATATTCGCGCTCACCCAGCAGGTGACTAATCGTGCATGATATGAGGGTCTTTTAAATAAATAATTCAATCTCAAAAATAAAGTAAGTTAGCCTAGTGCAATAACAATCAGGAAAATACTTGTGTTCGGTTTAATAGCATGTATCTCCCCACATATTTTGAAAACATGTAAATAAGAAAGGTGGGACTATAAACTCACCTGAGTAGTCTGGATGGAAAACAAAGTTATACAAAGTTGATAAACGTCTCCGGCTTGCAACCTGGGTTGGTTATGTCAAGTTCTCAGTAACCGTTTTCAGAATATATAAGGTTCCAATGTTCATTTCGTTTCGTTATTTGGTTGTGATTAAATGTTATAATAAGACAACATGAAGTCTCTTCAAAATAAGATTTTATCTTATTATTCGTCCTTATGTTTCTGTTCTTTCGTTTGTTCGTTAAAGATATCTTGCGTTTGTTTGCTTGTTAAATATAGCCTTCGTTCGTTCGTTAATTCGTTATTGAAATAAATGTTTTATGATTATAAATTTTCTATTAGCTCGGAAAAATAAGAATAAAAATAATAGTTACGGAAAGTTATACTTTTATCCCTAAGGTTTGGTCAAATGACGGTTTATACCCTAGACTTTGGAAAATGATAGTTTTTACCCTTAAGTTTCAAAAATGGCATTTTCTACCCTTCGTATTTATTATTGACAAAAATAACCCTTGAAAATAAATATTTACAAAATCAACCTATAAAAACTCTTATTACTAAAATTTAATACACATGAAAATAGGTGACTTGGGTAGAGTTTTAAGGTCGAATAGTTTAACGATAAGTAAATCATTTTATGATCTTCTTGTTCCTATAAAAAGTTTGTCATGTCGACTTTGGACATGCCAAGTTTCGTAATTTGTAAAATTCAATTGATGGTCGAAAACTATGGCTAATGTCGAACGGTTGGAACATAAGTTAACAAGATCTGGAAAATAAGTTTTTAGTCTTAGCGATGGCTAAACTTTGAGAACAAATAACTTTTAAACCACTAAATCATTTTACATGATTTTCTTTTCTAAATTAACTTAGTTGGGTGAACTTTGATGTGCCAGAAATTCGGAATTTTTAGAGTTGGTCTAAGGGTCGAAAACAGGGTTCAAAATCAGTGAGCTGGGTCGTGTTTTTAGTAAGAACTGATAATAAAATTTTGGTTTAGTTTTCTAGCGATATAATACAAACTTTGGGGTTCAATAACTTTTTGATCGTTTGATCATTTTAATTGATTCTTGCTTCTAAAACAAGTTAGCCATGTGGTCTCTAACATGTGGAAAATTCATAATTCTTAGAGATCATATAAGGTTCGAAATATAGATCTAAAGTTGGGTTTTTGGACTACAAAATCTAAAAATAACTAACTGGACATTATTGTTCTAGTGTTAGCGATCTGAACAGATTTTGGGGACTCAATAACTCATTGAATACTTAACCATATCTCGTGATTCTTTTTCCTAGTTAAAGGTTACTGGGTGAACTTTAATTACATCAAAAATCAGGACTTTTAGAAATCTTTAAAGGGTCGAAACAAATCCTTAAAGTTGGGTCGCTGGTCATGTTTAACTGAAGAAATAACTGAAAATTTTTAGTTTTAGTTTTAGCGATAAAGGGCAAACTTTTGGGCTTGATATCTTTACAACGACTTGAGCTTTTTACAAAATTCTTTTTCCTAAATTAAGTTTACCATGTGAGCTTTTTACATACCAAAAATCAGGATTTTTAATGATGGTTTAAATGTTGAAAAATAGGTTGAAAGTAGGGCATCTAGTCGATATATATTGAAAATGAATTTAACTGGAAATCCTTTCTAGTTTTAGCGATTTTGAGACCAACTTCAGGACTCGATATCTTAATAAAAACGTTATCATTTTTAATGATTCTTCTTCCTATACTTTGTTTGTTAGGTGAACTTTACACATATCAAAAATTAGTATTTATAGAGATCAATATAGGGTCGGTTTTTAAGACCAAAGTTGGGCTGTCAGAGCAGTTTTTTTTGCTCGACTAGAACACAGAAAATAGGATCCGATTAGTTTTTAGGTTTTTAAACGTTTTTAACTATAATCTTATGTATGATATGATTATGTTTGATATATTTCAACATGTTTTATTAGTTTTTGATTTGTTTTAACAATATTTCGAATACCTAATGGGTGTGGGTTTACTGATTCGATCAGACACAAAAGAAAATGAAAATATTATAGTTTTTGTTTATGTTTGTTATTAGTGGTTGTGTATTATTGTTTCTAAGGATATGTAAAGTAAATAACAGAATTGGAAAGAGTTGTAAACACTTACTTAGGGTTGTTGGTCGAATAGAGTTGCATGAGATGGATTGGGATTGTTTATTGAATACTGCTCTCCTCCTCTTCTATTCTTCCTAGGGTTTTGTTTGGCTCATGTTTTGGGGCTGTGGTCAGGAGGGTGTGAATGTAAAGTAGTTTTGGAATATTGTCGAGTGATGGTGTGGGATGAAGAGGTGATATGTAGGCTGCTATTTATAGTAGATTAATTAGGGTTTTCTGACAGAAAATGAGGAGGGTTTAAGAGGTGATGTGGCTTCTTTAGAGACCATACAAGTAGCTTGTTCTAGAGGAGGGGGAAAGAAGGTGATGTGTTCGGTTTTAAGACCATACAAGTAGACACCTTGTGATGTCATTGATGATGTGGAGGAGGGGGGTTTAAGGAAGGGTTATTTAGAGAAGGTTGCATGAAGAACTAGATTAGTTATGTTGTAGTTGGGATTCGGTTAGGAGGGGGAAAAGGAAATTTGAATAGAGCTTCAAGGGTTGTACATTATGCTTAGATACATGGTATTTTAGGGTTAGGGTTTAGTTAAGGTTTTTAGAGTTTATGTATTAATTAGAAAGGATTTTTAGGGTTTTCTTAAATATTTTACATGTATTTCGATCTATGGATATTCAAGAGAAAATAATTTGGTGCATTGTAAAATTGTACTTTAGACTTAAGAAAGTTGTACTAATGTTTAGAGAATAAGAAAAATATAATTTTATTATTTCCTTAATTTACAAAAAATTTTATAATTTTTATTAAGGTTTTAAGGTAATTAAATAGATTTTTAAGTTTTTATGCATTAGAGGGTTGTACTATGGGTTTGATGGGTTGTACTATTATTTTGTAAATTAACAAATGTATTTTGAAAAGTAATGTACAAAATATTCCTTTAGAATAATTTTTATTAAAGTTTATATAGTGTTTTGTAAAAATTTAGTTGTTATGCATTAGGAACTTGTACTTTAGGTTTAAAGACTTGTACTAATATTTAATGAGTTTAGGAAAATTTAATTTTTAAGGTTCGTGTATGAAAACTTGTAAATTATGCTTTTAAATAAATATAATTAGGGTTTTAATAAAGTTTTTATAAATATATAGTTTTTATGCATAAAAGACTTGTACATTGACTTTAAATGACTTGTACATTTATATTTTATAAAAATCTTATATAAATAAATTAGGTTTTGTAAGTTTTATACATAAAATCATAATTACCTGAAATTAGGGTTTTACCGGGAGTTATTATGGAATTAAAGTTTCTATGCTTTAGACACTTGTACATTAATCAGATAATTTGTACTTCAGTATTTCTAAGGTTTTGTTATTTACAAATGTTGTTATAGTAGTTTAGAGTTTCATAAAAACTATTATCAGTTGAGAAACGTTCAGTTTTAAACGTACGTTAGCGAAATAACGTAAAGTGATAAGTGGGACCTCATAACGTTTTAGGTCAAAGAAGTTTACATAGTTGAATACTAAATCAGTTAAGGTTGGGTTGCAAGCACGGTTATTCGGGATGTTATCTTCGTCACATAAGATAATAGTTATGATCAAGAGAGAAAAAAAAATTCTACGTGGAAAAAGGATAAGTATTCTGAGAGATAGTTTATTTTAAATGAGGGATTTTTCATAGTGGTTACAAAAATCCTGCTAAGAGCATAATTAGAGGCGTCTATGTGCTAGGATTAAGAGAACGTATGGACCTCGATCTAGAAGCTAGGCTTATGGGAGAAACCTTGGTAAATAATGAATCACTTGAGACCTATAGTGGAGACTACATTGAATTAAATGATCTTAATTTACCAATAGGAATCAATGATCAATTTATGGAGGATTTTGAACCCGAAATTGAAGAAGGAGAAATTATGGATGTACCTAGAATCAATATGATCAACACTAAGAATTATGATGAATCGGAAGGATATCCTAGTTTCTGTGATTATGGTAGAAAGATCCATGTAGATTGTGCTTATAATTTACAATTTCTTTGCATGATAGGATTTAAACAGGTTAGTGCCAACTTTTTCCCTATTTTACCAATTAATGTAATGTCAAAAGATTTCTATAATTCTATAATGAAAAACAAAATTGAGTATAGAGGGAAAAACATAGTTGGAATATTCATGAATGCACCTATTTTTGTCGGGAATTTAACTATTGTTACAGATTTCACCGTGGTGGAAAACATGGATACTTATCGTGATGTTGAGATGGGTGACGTGATCGTTAGGAAACCATTTTGTAAGGAGGTCGAAATTAACGCTAAAAGATTTGAAGGAAAGATCACCTTTCAAATTGGAAGCAACGTTATCACTTACATGATGCCTCGTGCTCACCCAAGGTTTAAACATGCCCCTAACAAATTTTGTTACAAATTTACACCATTTCTTTTTGTAGATGAAAATGACGCTGAGGAAGGGATCGAGTATCCGTACCAAAAGATGAAAGGATTCTACAAAGGTGTACTTGAATTGGGGCCGGAATATGTTCGTGATGAAGTAATTCGCAACTACATCGTGCACGGACATGTGGGGATCAATAAAACGAAATAAGGAGCTGAACGTGAGTCTAACTTGAAGACTCTGGAATAAAGACAAGTTCTGACCGGGAGACAACCCGAAGGAAAAAATTTTACTTTTTTGTTCTGTATCGAGTCTGTCAGACCTGCAGAAGATGTGGCGCATCTCCATCATAAGATGCGACGCATCACCTGCACTGGTCATATCTTATTTCATTTTCTGCATTTTTATTTTTGACTTTAAAACTTTCTGTCAGTTTATTTAATGCGGCGCATCCTTGGTTAAGGATGCGACGCATCTTTTATTCTGATTCGTATTTATTCCAGGCTCGATACGGCGTATCTTCTTCCATAAGATACGGCGTATCGACTGATCTGATGATTTACAGTTTAATTTTTTAGGTTTTATTTTTACTAACTACTAATGTATTATGCAAGTTTGAACCTTCTTAACTCAGGTGTGTTAAAGTCTAAATGGTATTATAGATTCCTGCATTTTTGTGGATACATCATTTATGAAGCTTAAACGTTCTCATCCACAAGAAAGTTGATTTTTGCTCTTATACGAATAATGGAGGATCATACCGAGCAAATCTCAGGGGAGTTTTTCTGTTCTAATTCTTTTATTTTCCAGTTTTTAACCTTTGACACAAACAATGAGGACGTTGTTTAACTTAAGTGGGGGGATGGAGAATTAGAACACTTACTTGTCCTAAACTTTTTCAAAATATGCTTAAAATGCACTTAATATATCAAAATTTAAAATTTTTTTTTAGCATGTTTTTGTTTAAAGTCTAAATTACATAACCGCACACATAACTCTATTCTTTCAAAAATATTAAAACTTTAGTGTGCCGGTGACTTGTAAACTTTAGAACTTGGCTTGTATACTATTCGAGACCACCATAATGAGTATTATCTATATAATTGGAGTGACTTGTCTAAATTGGTAAATTTCTAGGATTACACCCAAATAGCCTTTATATGTTATGTGATATTAACTAACTACACTGGTTAGTTAACCCCCGTATAAACCCTTTGTTTACTCTCACTTTTAGAGTAAGATACCCCTAGAAAAACCCTCAGAGCCATTCCTTTCGTTTCTTACACCTTTGTTATAATGTTTCGATACACTCTTACACCTTAGCCTACCCTGTAGATTAAAATCCGTGGTTAATTGCTTTAGGCAAAGTGTATTTCCTTACATTACCTGTGTTCGCGTGCGTAATTCATTATCTTTGGTTAGGTCGGGAAATTGCACAATGTAATTGGTATGAAAGTAAATATTGTATAACTTTTAGTTTATTTTTCGTGTGTTTACTACTTTCACTATTACAGTTATTTCTAAAAGTATGAAGAGTATGGAAAAATTATCTGGAAAAATAGTGATAGAAAAGTTGTGAAATTTTACACATATATGTTGATGTCAAAAAAAAAAAAAAAAAAAATATATATATATATATATATATATATATATATATATATATATATATATATATATATATATATATATATATATATAGAAAAGAAAAAGGAAAAGTTGGAAGTTTGTTTTAACCAACTTATGTAAAGTTTTGTATTAAGTGGGAGATATCACCACTATTTGTTGTTGTATATTATATTTATGGATTGAATGAGAGTTGGCCGTAATGGGAACGCCAACTAAGGTTATTCTTTGATTGAGATTTTGTTGAGTATAATTCGTGTCTACCTAAAGCGTGTGTTTCAAGTGTTAAAGCGTGAGTTATTCAATGATATGAGTCTTATTCATGGGATGGTTGGGAAAGTGATTAATCACACTTAGGATTTTAATTTATCTGTTTTGTTTATTTTTCATTTTACACCAATTTGTATCCCAAATATTATTCATACCCTATATCATTCTTCATCCAAACCTTTGATTTATTGAGATTAGGGATTTGAGCAATCTTAAGTATCGTAGTCGTGGATTCGGCTATGTATTTATGATTTTGTAGCCCTTTTTGATATAATATTATTGGTGAAGATTACTTGGTCCTATCTTTAGCCCATTCGAGTTAAGGAATTGAGCAATTGCAAGTATCGTGGTCGTGGATTCGATCATGTATTTGTAATTTTGTCGACTTTTCTGGACTATGAGATCGATAGAGATTAAAAAGGATGATCAACCCTTAACCAACAAACCCTTTTTACCGCTTTAGACTTGTTACTCCTTGGCTTTAGTGGGGGAGATGCGTATACTTGCCAAGCCTATGATAGAATATTCGTCACGACTAAGCAAATAAACGATTTAGAATTGTTTTACATTAAAAATTATTTTGGTTTCTACTTCGTTAAGTGTTTGGTTGTATGATTATGACAAAACGAATACGTGCTTAAATATAAAAATAAATCCTAATATCTTTTAGGATACATTTTCATATGATTAATTCTAAGGTTTACATGGGGACAAGTAAAGTTCAAGTGGGGGGATATTTGATGAACTCAAATAAGTACATTTTATTATCATCATTTATCCTATTTATTTGACTTGTTTTATTATATTATATATGATAATCGATACATTAATATTTACTTTAGTAATTCTCAGGTAAAAACAAGCATTATGTGAAACTTAGCGATTTTGGACTAATTATGGAGCAAAACAAGCGAGATGTCAAAAGTCTACTGAAATTCAGAAGATGCGCCGTATCTCACTCAACAAATACGATGCAATATCATACTTAGATGAATTTGAAGACCATTGCCTGACTTTGAAGAATGTGCCGCATGCAATTCTGTCATGCGCCGCATATGAAACTTTGGTCAAAGAAGAAGATCAAGCTCGTTCTACTCCAGATACGCCGCAATATACTTCTAACATACGGCGTATCACTATCAAGATTTCACCAGTTACAATCCAAGATAGTTAAAGTACATGCGCCGCATACAAAGATCAAGTTACGCCGCATCTGAAGACGGTGTACGAATATTCCAGAATATATTAATCTTGGACCCCACGCGAAGTTAAGTCAATGCGCCGCATCTATCAACTCAATGCGCCGCATCGATCCCTCAGACAGAAACTATAAATACCCCAAGGTCAGACGAATTTAAGAGACCTTTGGATATAACCCTAGAGCCGAATTCAGACGACCAAGCAGCACAAGACACACCTCAAACAAAGATACAAGAGCTGTAAGAAGGTCCTGCATGTATTCAATTCATTAAGTAGTTTTGTTTTATTGTTTTAGTATGCTTTAATTCATTAGGATTGATGGGCTTGTGTCATGTGACTACAGAAGATCATGCACTCCCCTTAATATTGCTTTCCCATTAATTAAAGTTTATATGTTGATGTCTTTGGTGACTTTTATTAGTGCATTGATAACCTCTGTGTCTAGCTGAGTCTTGCTTGGGTCGCCATGCCCCTTCCTCGCCTATTTATTCTAGCGTCTCTAGAAAAGTAGGATAGACATAAGAATCATTAAGGGTTTACTCGCCGATAAGATTAGAGCCAACGAGAAAGGTTTAATTATATACACTTCATATAAAACTAGCAATAAAACAAGTGACAAGCTATTTAATTATCAGGACAGGTCTTCTTATTGTCTCGAGTATCTATCTGTGTACGTGTGTGTTAATCGCTGATTCGTGTTCATTAGTTTAGTTTTCTATTTAATTATAACCAAACTGTGCCAGTCTCTCAGGCTAAACCCCCTTGCGTTAGATTAGGTTATATAACTAACTTAGGATATTAAAATACTGATTAGAATAACTAGATAATACGTTCCACTCTTAGTGATCGACACTCTACTTACCATTATATTCATACTGACCGGGTACACTGCTCGTTAAGTGTGTGTGTTATTGATAAGTCGGCTAAATATAAATTTAAAACTTGAGTAGGCATTAATACTGCTAAACCGCAACGACACATCACGCGCATCAAGAACAAATCCAATGTAGTAGGTCAAGGTCCCAAATGGATATTTGATCTTGAGTCTCTAACCAATTCAATGAATTATGTGCCTGTTGTTGCAGAAACTACTGATTTTTCAGGTTCACATACAAAAAATGAGGCAGGGTTAGAAAAAGAGACAAGTCAAGATTATGTAATGATGCCAATATGGACCAGTGTGGCTTCAACTTCAATAAATGATGAACCTTCTTCTGATATTGCTAAAGAAGGGATTGAATATGAAAACAAGGAAGATGGAACAAAGGAACAAGAGAATCAAGTCAGCAGTACAATCTTTATTCCTACTGCTGAGCCAGAAGTTCCTACTGCTGAGACAGAGCAACATATTGCTAGGCCAAATGTTTCTAATGCTGGCCCATCAGTCTCAAATGAAGCAGACTTCTCAGAAGATGTGGTAGATCTCAATAATCTTCCACCTAACTATCAAGTTCCTTCTACACCACACACAAGGATTCACAAAGTCCACTCCCTGGACAATATGATTAGAGATGTACAATCAGAAGTGAAGACAAGGCAACAACTGATGTCTTCAGACCAACAAGGGCTTCTTGATGCTCTTTATGCATCAAAGCAGCATGAGTTTTCAAACTCTTGCTTATTTGTATATTTTCTCTCACAAGAAGAACCAAAGAATGTTCTTAAAGCCCTAGATGATTCAAGCTGGTTAGAAGCTATGCAAGAGGAGCTTCTTCAGTTCAAGATTCAGAAGGTTTGGGTGCTAGTTGATTTACCTAAAGGTGTAAGGGTAATTGGCACTAAATGGTTTTCAGAAATAAAAGGGATGAAAGAGGCAAGATAGATCAGACATTATTCATCAAGAAGCACAAGAAGGATATTTTGCTAGTTCAGGTGTATGTGGATGATATCATCTTTGGATCTACAAGGAAGGAGATGTGTTTAGAGTTTGAGAAGCTTATGCATGATAAGTTTCAGATGAGTTCCATGGGGGAACTTATAGGTGATGTAACAATATAAAACATATTAAATAAATACACGCAGCGGATAAACATCACCATAACAGGATCCATAGTGCCATATGATCAATCAAATAAATAAACACATAAGTTATACCTTTGTAGCGTGATCCGGATGTCACCAACACAAGTGTAACCCATGACTTGATCAAGAAACCCCAAGAGATCAATAAGGTTGATCTCCTCTAAGTGTGAAACACACTACACGTCACCGTATGCCAATAGATGCTAGTCTTTTAACACGTAACCGATCTAGTCTTCCTTGGATGAACAAGATACAAGAAAGAGATGATGAAAATACAAACCCTAGGTTTGGTTTGTGTTTTTTTCCGTACACAATAGAGGAGAGGAGAGGGAGAATATATTTCTTGGTTAGTTAGCTAATTCATAGGAATGTAATTAGTATAACCCTTGACCAAATAATCAAACCAATCCCTCCTTATTCATTGAATGTGGCCGGCCCCTATTGGGCTCAAAATGGGCTTCCCATTTGTTTTTCTAGTCCAATGTAATAAGTCCATTACTTATTCATTAGAAGCCCAATAGCGGTTCCTGGTTACTTACGGTTATTTTTATATCGTAAATACGATATACACGATATATAAAATGGCACCTCAGTGTATATGTGTGTGACCCCATAGGCTCACATATGTCTAGCCATATAATTAGTCATTATGAAAAGAGCATACTCCAATAGCTCCCACTTGCGACGTCATAATAATCAAGTAATTATATAAGCAATGGTTAGCGTCTAGCAACACGCCAATGCCCCTAAAGATATGTGAGGTCAGTTTCTTAAACGTCTCATTTCAGATGGTTTATATGTCATCTATCTTTTTGTTATAGATACCGTGTTGAACATTAGACATGGATCAAAAGTCATTCTAATAGTTCAACTATTATGTTTCTCGATACGGATATTGAACAAGATTACCAAGTGAATTAAGATTCATCTTAATCTCATTTGGTTACGGCCATACAAACATCTGTTCAATTCATCGAGGGGCCCAATAGTATCTAACTCCAAAGCAAGTGGAGGAACAAATCCTATTTTGACTACACGTGTCATTCACATGCTTCATATCACTCCTGAAAATGGCCTTTATAACTACCTTATTCAGGATAGCGTTTAACCATATCAAGGAATGAAATTCCACTCATGCAAGACTTGCTTGCATCTCAAGTCTGAGGATAAGAGACATAACCTCTTGCGAGATTCACTATTGACGACGATCCATGTAGTGAATTATCGTAGGTTGGGTCAATCCAATGTTCATCACAATGAACAACATGTGAGTTTGGCAAATGAATCACCAACACGCTCACATTTTCCTTAATTTGATGATACTCCCGTATCGTCAACCGACAATGGATAATTTTAGAACAAATAAATTATTCATGGATTAAACATGCAAATATAGAACACAGCTGATATGAAATGAAAACGATCATAACCAGTACATCAATTCATTATTAATATAAACTGTTTAACGTTCCAATTATTCAAATACTAAAAATACAGATCTACATGAGACTACTAGCTGGTCTAAGTCCAATGCTCCTAGCATGTTCGACATGTTTGGCACAAGGCATTGGTTTAGTAAAAGGATCAGCTATGTTGTCATATGTATGAACTTTGAGAAGACGAATATCACCACTTTCGATTACTTCTCGAATGTAGTGAACTTTCCGACGAAAATGTTTGGCACCCTTTTGAACACCTGGTTCATTGGCTATGATAATGGCACCTGTATTGTCACAGTACATATCCATAGGTCGTTCATTGCTGGGGACAACGCCAAGCCCAGAAATGAATTTACGTATCCAAATCGCCTCCATTGCAGCTTCAGAAGCAGCTATGTATTCAGCTTCTGTAGAGGACATCGCGATAGTGCTTTGTTTGGCACTCTTCCAGTCAACAGCACCTCCGTTCAGGATGAAAACATATCCCGTTTGGGATTTGGTGTCATCACGATCCATCTCCCAGCCTGCGTCAGTGTAACAAGTGACACTGAGCTCACGCTTGACATCACCACCATAAACAAGAAACATATCTTTAGTATTTCATAGATACTTTAATATGTTCTTAACAGCAGTCCAGTGACATTCTCCTGGATCCTGTTGAAATCTACTCGTTAGGTTCTGAGAGAACGCTATATCAGGTCTAGTGCATCTAACCGCATACATTATGGATCCCACAGCCGAAGCATACGGGATTCCCTTCATCCTCTTCACCTCATCAGGTGTGGAGGGTCCTTGAGATTTACTCAATACTGTATTTGGTTGCATTGGAAGATTTCCACGTTTGGAATCTTGCATCCTAAATCGCTTCAGGATTTTTTCGATGTATGCACTTTGACATAAGCCGATTAATCATTTTGATCTATCCCGATAGATCTTGACTCCAAGTATGTACGAGGCTTCTCCTAGATCTTTCATGGCAAAGCAACTTCCAAGCCAGGATTTTACATCTTGTAGCATTGGAATGTTGTTTCCCATAAGTAATATGTCGTCGACATATAAGACTAGAAATACGACCATACTTCCACTAGTTTTCATGTATACACATGGCTCATCAGAATTTTGAGTGAAACCAATCTTTTTTATTTCATCATCAAATCTCTTATTCCAACTTCTAGATGCTTGCTTTAATCCATAAATGGATCTTTGAAGCTTGCATACTTTAGTTGGATGTTTAGGATTCACGAAGCCCTCGGGTTGCACCATATAAATGTCTTCGTTCAGGTGGCCGTTCAAGAAAGCTGTCTTGACATCCATTTGCCAAATCTCATAGTCATAGTACGCTGCTATGGCTATAAGAATCCTAATAGCTTTTACGTCTGCAACAGGTGAGAAGGTTTCTTCATAGTCAACCCCGTAGGTTTGAGTGAAACCTTTTGCTACTAGACGAGCTTTGTAGGTGTGTAATTTTCCATCCATGTCGGTCTTCTTTTTGAAGAGCTACTTGCTCCTAACGGTTTTAGCGTTAGGAGGTAGGTCGACTTCGACCCAGACATCATTGTCTTTCATGGATTGCATCTCTGCATTCATAGCTTCGATCCATTTATCATGTTCAGGACTCGATAATGCATCTCTATAGTTAGCGGGTTCACTATGATCCCCTAACTCATGTTCCTCAGCATCGACATAGAAACCATATCGCTCAGGTGCTTGAGGTATCCTTGCGGATCTACGAATGGGAGCAACATCTTGATGAGGTTCAACATTTTCATGTTCAATCTCATTTTGATGCTCACTAGTGTTACCAGAAGGTTGTGCATCTTCCTCTTGAATTTCATCAAGGTCTACATTGCTCCCACTTGCTTCTTGTGAAATGAGACGGTTCTCAAGAAACTCAGCATTCCGGGCAACAAATATTTTGTTCTCGGGTGGGTAGTAGAAATAGTAACCCATCGTTTCCTTTGGGTATCCTACAAAGATACACTTGATAGCTCTGGGCTCAAGTTTGTCAGGTGTGTCTCGTTTCACGAGAGCCTCACAACCCCAGACTCTCAAGTACGACAATTTAGGGACCTTCCCATGCCATATTTCGTATGGTGTCTTGTCTACCTTCTTGGTTGGAACCATATTGAGAATGCGTGCAGCAGACTCTAGAGCATAACCCCAAAAGGACATTGGCAATGTTGTTAGACTCATCATGGATCGAACCATGTCTAGCAAGGTTCGATTTCTCCTTTCAGATACACCATTATGTTGTGGTGTATATGGAGGAGTGAATTGCGAGACAATCCCACACCTTTTTAGATGATCTAAAAACTCTAGACTCATATATTCACCTCCTCGATCTGATCGAAGAGCCTGTATGGTCTTGCCGAGTTGATTTTCCACTTCATTTTGAAAAACTTTGAACATTTCAAAAGCTTCATGTTTATGTTTAATCAAGTAAACATAACCATATCGACTGAAATCATCAGTAAAAGTAATGAAGTAGTTAGCTCCTTCCCTTGACGTTGTTCTAAATGGGCCACATACGTCAGTATGTATGAGTCCAAGTAGATCTTCAGCTCTTTCTCCAACATGGGAGAAGGGCTTTCGTGCCATTTTACCAGATATACAAGAAATGCATTTATCAAACGACTCAGGGTCGGTTGACTCTAAAAGCCCATCGTGTTGCAGCTTTGTAATGCGTTTCTTGTTTATGTGACAAAGACGACAGTGCTATAGGTAAGTGGAATCTAAGTTATGTTTAGATTTCTTATTGCTAACATTATATATAGAACTATCGTTTGAAATAGAATCACGCATATCAATTTCAAAAATACCATCACGAGGAATAGCATTAAAATAAAAAATATTATCCTTAGAAACTGAAATGCCAAAATCCGTAAATGTATGAATGAAACCATCATCCTTCAAACGAGAAAGTGAAACAACACCTCTAGTAATAGTAGGTGCAAAATGGCAATTATTTAAAATAATAACTAAACCATTAGGGAGGATGAGATCAAAGCTCCCTATTGCTTCGACAGCTGCACGGTTGCCATTACCAACGTACAGGTTCAAAGTTCCATGCTTCAACTTTCTGCTTCCTCTAAGCCCCTGCACATTATTACAAATGTGAGTGCCACAACCAGTATCATATACCCATGATTTGTTAGGAAAAGTATAGAGTTCTATAGTGAAGATACCTGATGTGCTAGCTGCGCTAGCTTTGTTCTTCTTCAACTCTTCAAGGTAGGTCGGACAGTTCCGCCTCCAGTGCCCCTTCTATCCACAATGGTGACAAAGGGTGTCCTTAGCCGGGTGCTCCTTTTTAGCAGGTGGGGGGATCTTTGGTTGGGGGGCATAAGCAAGCTTATACTTGCCCTTCACTTGTCCCTTGCCTTTTGCCTTCGGCTTCTTCTTCTGGATTCGTCCTTCCTTTATAGCTAGGACCATAGGAGCCTTCTTGGGTATTCCTTTCTCTGCAAGTTTCAGCATGTTATGCAGCTCAGGAATGGTCTTGCCCATGCTGTGCATGTTGTAGTTTCGCACAAACTGATCATAATCCTTTGATAGTGAGGTAAGTATCAAGCTCACTCCAAGGATCTGAGGCATGGGGTATCCAAGACGCTCCATTTGGTCAAGGTAGCCCTTCATTTTCATAACGTAGCTACTGACCGATTGGCCCTCCTCCTGCTTGGAAGCATGAAAAGCTTTGACAGTGTCAAACAATTCTTGCTCAGCTTGCTGCTCGAACATGGTTTTCAGTTCGGTCAGCATGTCAAATGCTGCAAGGTTCTCTAAGTTCTTTTGGAGCTCAGGGATCATGCTTGCAAGCATAAGACAAGCAACCTCTTGCTGCTCATTAACCCTACAAGTGTAGGCGGTACGAACAGCAGCGGAGGCATTAGCAGGGGATGCTTCAGGTAAAGGTTCTTCCAGATGGTAAAACTTTTGTTCAGCCCTGAGGACAATCCTCAGGTTGCGATACCAGTCCAAAAAGTTATTACCATTCAATTTTTCTTTTTCAAGAATTGATCTGATGTACGAGTTTTTTATGGTTTGATTAGGAGTTGTCATCTACAAAACAAACAAAGTTCAAATTTTAGTAAGTTTCAATAATTAATCCTTTTTAAAATTAACTACCCAAGTTTAAGCATATTAAAACAATTAATTTTACGAAAAGGCTAAGATCCTCATTGAGGTTCGACCATTAATGCAGTTGATCTACTAGAAATGGTGGATTCAATAGGTAGGTAACGTCGACCAATTGCATTACATGTGCAACTCTTAGATCTTTATGGGACTCATGGCACTAGTGAACAAGCAACTAGTGTCAAGCTGGCATGTTTAGTCCTATCTTTGCCTCGGGTAAGGGTCTGACCACACTACTCGATTAAGTCATCCAATTTGAAAACTGTGAGAATAATCCTAGGTCTGACCATGGAGAATAGTCACCTTGGGTTACAATTCAACCTTTAGGTCTGACCAGATGCTAAAAGGTAATTGCAAGTGTTCTCATAATTGGACGGCATGACTTAAATTTTGACGGGTAAATTGTTTTGATGTGAATCAAAAACGTGTACGAAAGAAGCATGCATTCATTCTTTGTTGCACAAGTTAAAAACTTTTCTTAACTTAAGTCTAATCATTGTTTTAATTTATGTGTGTCAAGTTGTCCATTTTCAAGACTAATATATATCCTAAGTGGATTATTAAGTATGGACAATACAATAAATCAATAAATAAACAATCTTAACTAGTTTAAGTGTTATTTAGAAAACAATGATTTTTAAGTTTCAAATCATATTTAAACTTAGTTAAACTAAATCATGAGACTTAATTCAAAATGGTTTATGTTTAGTTTCAAGTTTTAAGAAAACATTTTTCGTTTTACATGTAGTCACAACATACATAAAAACAACCAACCAAACATTCAACCACAATATGCAAAGCCTCAACCGATGAAAATCCTATGCTTGGTCTTGTGAGCCATCACAAGAACCAAGAGTCAACTAGGAACATATATCACAACCACATGGAGGGCTCCCACTTGCTCCAAGACAATCATGAGCAAGTAAAAAGCCCATAATGCACATGAACTTCAGATTCTGTCAGCCCAGTTTTTCTGTTTTGCAAGGCCCAAATGCCCAGGAAGATCACCTCCTCATGATTCGGCCCAGTTGACAAAGTTGTAGCCCTATGTCTTGTGGACCTGCACCAAAAAGTTTAGAAAAAAATACCTTACCAATCAGCGGGAAATCACGTTTTCCCAACAGGTGTCCAGCAGCAACTTTCGGTCTACAACTCTTCAATCTTTCGCCATTTGCTTCCAAGCTCTTGTTTACAATACATATAAAGTAAAATACAACTAATCTACTTTGTATCTACTGTAAAATTCCCAAACATTGGCTACACCAAAGATGAATTACATTACAAAAGTGCCGAAATAATGGCAAACCCCAAAACAAGAAAAAACAACCAACAATCACAATCACAACGCACAAGTGGTCTAGGTTTTCATCGGCTTTGCATATGAACACATAATAATACATTCAAATAAAGATATTACATGGTGTTGGCTAACTCCATGGACAAACATGCATGTATTTGCCATGGATAACAAAATAAATAACAAGAAATAAATTGTTAGCCAACGAATTGAAGAAATAATTAACAAGAATTAAAACCCCGAATGGTACGCGTGACAAATGGCCAAAGACTCAAACCCCACTGATGTTAGAACCTTCTTAACACCATTTTACCACAGAAAAATAAGCCTCATGGGCTGATTTGAAATCGGGTTAAAAATCTTCCAAAAAACGTGTTTTTAGGCCATTTTACGGGTACCGATCAAGTAAACAAACAACGTATGCATAACAAATGGCCATAGGATCAAAAAGTCCAGATCTTAAGACCTTATTAAAGTCGACATATTCATAATATATAAGCCCTAGGGGCTGTTTTAAAATCCTACTTTTAAATCCATTGAAAAAACATGTTTTAGCCATTTTTACGCATACAAGATGATCATATGACAACATATGATGGCTCGTGATACCACTATAGGTGATGTAACAATATAAAACATATTAAATAAATACACGCAGTGGATAAACATCACCATAACAGGATCCATAGTGCCATATGATCAATCAAATAAATAAACACATAAGTTATACATTTGTAGCGTGATCCGGATGTCACCAACACAAGTGTAACCCACGACTTGATCAAGAAACCCCAAGAGATCAATAAGGTTGATCTCCTCTAAGTGTGAAACACACTACACGTCACCGTATGCCAATAGATGCTAGTCTTTTAACACGTAGCCGATCTAGTCTTCCTTGGATGAACAAGATACAAGAAAGAGATGATGAAAATACAAACCCTAGGTTTGGTTTGTGTTTTTTGCCGTACACAATAGAGGAGAGGAGAGAGAGAATATATTTCTTGGTTAGTTAGCTAATTCATAGGAATGTAATTAGTATAACCCTTGACCAAATAATCAAACCAATCCCTCCTTATTCATTGAATGTGGCCGGCCCCTATTGGGCTCAAAATGGGCTTCCCATTTGTTTTTCTAGTCCAATGTAATAAGTCCATTACTTATTCATTAGAAGCCCAATAGCGGTTCCTGGTTACTTACGGTTATTTTTATATCGTAAATACGATAAACACGATATATAAAATGGCACCTCAGTGTATATGTGTGTGACCCCATAGGCTCACATATGTCTAGCCATATAATTAGTCATTATGACAAGAGCATACTCCAACAGAACTTACATTCTTTTTGGGTCTGCAAGTTAAACAATCAAGTTAAGGCATATTTATTAGTCAAGATAAATATGTTGCAGAGATTCTAAAAAAATTTCAATTTGCTGATTCAAAAATGGCAAGCACACCAATGGACTCTGAGAAGCCACTTCTTAAAGATGTAGATGGAGAAAATGTGGATGTACACACATACAGATCTATGATAGGCTCTTTGATGTATCTTACATCATCAAGACCTGATATCATGTTCTCTGTTTGTGCTTGTGCAAGATTTCTAGTAACTCCTAAGGTTTCTCATTTAACAGCAGTCAAGAGGATTTTTAGATATTTCAAGGGTCAACCTAGGTTGGGTCTATGGTATTCTAGGGAGTCACCTTTTGATTTGGTAGCATACTCAGACAGTGATTATGCTGGTGCTAGTTTGGACAAAAAGTCAACAACTGGAGGATGTCAATTCCTTGGATGTAGACTTATCTCATGGCAGTGTAAAAAGCAAACAATTGTGGCTACTTCAACAACTGAAGCTGAATATGTAGCTGCTGCAAGTTTCTGTGGTCAAGTCCTATGGCTTCAAAACCAACTTCTTGACTATCGGTACAATTTTATGAACACTGTCATTTATATTGATAATAGTAGTACAATTTGCATAACCAAAAATCCAGTGCAACATTCTAAAACAAAACACATTGAAATTAGACATCATTTTATTAGAGACTGCAATGAGAAAAAGTTGATTCAAGTTCTTAAAATTGATTCTGATCACAACTTTTCAGATCTTCTCACAAAAGCTTTTGATGTTGGAAGGTTTCAATACTTGGTAGCAAGTATTGGGATGCTTAACCCTCAATGATTTAAAACTCTGTGTTTTTGTACATAAATTTTTGTTTGTACTGATGCCTTTGTAAATTGGTACTGTTATTGAAAGTTTGTACTACTAGTACAACTTTGGATTGTGTTATTCATACTGTTAGTCATATACTTATTCTAATATAAGACAAGTACTTTGTACTTTGTTTTTCTTGGTTTTAGACTAACAATTTCAGGTATGAACATTTGAGCACAAAGGAAGTTTCAAGTGAAATGTATGAGCAGCAGAATGATTATACTAGTTACTGACATAATAGGTTCATGATAGACTAAGTTTGGGGATTCATTAACAAAGGTTTACACCTAAGTTAATTAATTCTTTAAAACTTCTTTCTTGAAACTTGATTATGATGTTTCACATTGACTTGATGGCACAGTTGGTTGGATAGTAACTAACACAATTCACTTTCTATCATTTTATACTTTTAAGTATAATGAGCAAGTCTAAGGACATCTGATAGAAAGAATAGTGAGCAAAAGTGAATCTAACACTTGTGTTAGAGGTAACAAATGCCACGAGCTGGAAAACCTGTCAAGAAAGCCCTTTGAATGGGTTTATCTGAACACAGGCAGTTATTTATAACTGAAAACATTGGTTCTCATACAACCAGAGGTTGCTTTAAACCAAAATTTTGATTAAGTGTCTGTTACTACACTTAATCCCTTCAAAATGGTTGTAAGCAGTATGATTTTTCATAATAAAATCAAGTTCATACTGCTAAGGCAAAAGTTTCTTAAAAAGGATTTTCAATGTGGCTTAGAAAAACCATCAAATGATGGAAAATGAGTCAATGTCCCATTATTCACCTCTCACAGGAGTTAACACACCTGGAAGTGATGAAGACAGCAATTGAACTCTTAAGGAATTGATGGCCAACATGTACACTATTGTCTGAAAACATGTTCAAATTGGTGGATCAGATGATGATGAGAGATCTTCCAAACAGGGGAGGAAATAGTTTGGTACATGGTGAGAAATCTTCCAATCTCATGGGAGGAAATGTTCTTTGCAACCCAGGAAAGGAAGATTAACCAAATGTAAGGGAGGAAAAGTCAAGAGCATACAAGATGATGACATGGAGGTTGAAAATGACAAGAACAAAACTGATAATCTCTTCTTCATGAACAAGATTCTGAAGTATTATATATATTCAGAAGGGATGAAGCATTCAAAAGAAGAAAGTTCTATCTAGGTTCTTTCAGTTTCAATTTCAGTTCTCTACGTTTGTTCATCACTTGCAAAGGCATGCTGAAAGATGATTTGACTTCTTGGAACAAGCATCCAAGATACACAGCACCATTGCCTCTTATAATTCCTCCATCCAAGGAAATTGCATCATCTTTCAGGTCAAGGAATGAAGCCTGAAGATTGGTATTGATATTGGTAAAGTCAAAGAAAATGGCAGATGAGTTACTGAGAAAGATATTCAATCTAACAGAACAGAGGAAAGCTCAGATCAAGGGTCTGACTATGAAGTGTTTGAAAGATCCTCACAATCAGAATTTAATTCAGAAGAAACATGTTGATTAGGGAAATCACATGTTCAGGGGAGGATTTTTGGGAATTAAATGTTCTAAAGATTAGTATCGAGAATTAAACGTTCACAAGATCAGTTCTGCTCAAGGAAATACACTAAGTGTCATTCTACTGCTAGTGCATTTCATTCTACTGCTAGTGTTAGAGATTCTACTGCCGCAAGAATTCTACTGCTAGAGTATCAGATCCTACTGCTGAGGAGATAAGTGTCGCGTATTCTACTGCTGAAGAGATAAGTATAGAAAGATATTATGTGTATAATAGTTAAACATATACGGTAGATAATATCTTAGACAAAGTGATCAGTCACCATGTTGTTTACACAGAACAAGTTGTAAAAATAGATACATGTTGTATCTTAATGACTGACACACATAATCTAGCAAGTAGTTCGACAAGACTTGACAATATTGTAAAGATCTCTCTTGGACTATAAAAGAGAGATCTTAGCTTAGTCATATGTGTGACTAACTCTAGTGATTTTGATAGAACTTGAATATATCTATTAAGAGAAAAGAACAAACACAACAATATCACAAGTCATAAGAACATAAGATTCAAGGTTTTGTAACCCTAGTGATAGTGAAGATCACTCATATTATTTTCAATAATATTGAATCATTTGGTGATATACTTTCTTAGTTCATTGTTCAATATACAAACATCACTGTTTCATTTTCATAACCAAATAACCTTCTAAGTGTGGTTAAGTAGATTCCGCATACATAATCATATTCACACAAAATATCATATACACACGTTATAAAGGACTAACACCCTTTCAGTGTATCGAATCCTCACAAAAGATTGTCAAACCGCAGTTGGCAAAACGCAGCAATCAAACCGCAGTAGACTTAGATTCAGAAATGATCAAACCGCAGTGACATGCAAACCACAATGATATTAAATTCTGATATAGTCAAACCGCAGCAAGTGGTAAACCGCAATATTATTATAATCAGAAGTAATCAAACCGCAGTAACAGGCAAACCGCAAGAATATTAAATTTTGAAATAATCAAACCGCAGTAGCAGGCAAACCGCAAGAATATAATATTCTAACATACACAAACCGCAACCAAGCATAAGAACAGCCAAACCGCAGTCAAGAACATTTGAGAAAACCGCAACCAAGAACAACAACTATAAACCGCAGTTAAGAATATTGGTTCAAAACGCAGTCAAGAGACATTATCCAACGCGCACACTTATAATGAAACAACATACAGACCAAATTGCAATCCAGAAACCTTAAAAGCCTAACTCACAATCACACTTTCAACGCAATAAACTGCACCCTAGACATACACTAAAAAACACAATCATGACCATTAATTCTTAAACTCAGACCTGGGCATTGATCCGTAAACAAGGATGTACATCTAAGCAAATTGCAACCAACTCAATTAAGCACGCAAACTTAGCAAGGCCTCTGCCAACAAACCGCAGTGAAGAACTCGAAATAGAAACACGACAAAAAATCTATTTTACGCCTACAACTTCACTATCCAAGTCGCCAATATCCACGACATAACAAAAAAAATGATTAACACAGCATATCTAGCACTAACATTAGCAATTACAGATTTCTTTGACTTTTAAAAGTCAACAACATTTCAAAAAATCAAAATACTACACGAATAGAAGGGGAAACTAATTATCCACACAACAAAGCAACTATAACATATCTCAGGCAAATCCCATCAATTTAAACGCAATATTAATCACAAACCTAGGAAAAGATGATGATTCGAGCTGCGACCCTAGTCAAAATACGATTAAAGTGAGTTTCATGCTATGATGACTAAGATAATGTTACATTACATGGTTTAGAATGTGGGACAAACGTTACCTAGGCAAGAAATCACTCACAGAATCAAGATCAGTCAAATCGAGGGTTTTTTGCGTTTTGCGTTTGAGAGAGAGAAGGTGACAAGGTTTGACCAGATTTTGAGTTTTTGACCAAGACAAACCGCAGTGAATCTAAGTCCTAAACCTAAACTTTCAGTAATTGGTAATATTGGTCCCTGTCTTTCCTACTTTGGATTTTAACATTCAATAAGGCAAGAATGGTCCTCTAATTTTTAATAAGCCTAGGAATCAATTTGCAATTATTGCATGTTAGTCCATATGCTAGCATATAAAAGACATATGGCCCTTTTTGAAGTTAACAACCCTAGAGCAACAATCTTCTCAAACTAAACCCCTGATTGAAGTTAACAACCCTAGAGCAACAATCTTCTCAAACTAAACCCCTGATTAAAACACGTCATTTCTCCATAGATTAACCTAATGCATTGTGGATGCCTAGATGATTGCCATAAATTAGTCTCCCCCTCAATCAATGACCCGATTTCTAATGAAAGAACTGGAGTCGTTGATTGAGTAACAATTTATGTAATCATAATTCCAATTGATTTTTCAAACGCATGTAACCACTATGTGAAACGCAAATTCTTTCCTGAAGAATCATAGACTAGAAAGAATTTGAGATATGCAGAAGATTTCTCTTCTGATGCAAGAAATAATGTACTGACACATACATTAAATCAGAGAAACATGGATATAAAGTAATCCATGCCCAGGTGAACTTCACCCAGTTTGAGGAACAGCCGTCTTTTTGGCGACATGCTTTCCCCATAATAATGCACGGGTTACAGTCTAAAGTAACTGCAAGCCGAAAGGACATGTTTTAATCATTTAGTATAACTTCTGCTCGAGCTTCATTTAAAGACCCGTGTCATTATTGAATGACATTTCTAGGACCGTAAATGTTATTGATAAACAGAAGACATGCCTAGAGAAACTATTTTTGGTATTTTTGAGTTTTTCATATTTTTATGGATTTTGATTGTTTTATAACTATCTATTTACACATTAGATTTATCCATGTCTATTCTATATTTTGATTTAAGATATATACAAAGGATACATGAAGAATAACCACCGATATTCTTCCCAAGATAGACTGTTGCAGTACGAGTTCTGAGCTGATTTGTTCAGAAATCATTATGCCACTAGTACAAAAATGGGATTTAGTCACACATGTGGTTTTTCGAACAGCCACACAGTAACTTATTTGTGTGACTAAATGTACCAGAATAAAATAAACAGCCACACTTGATCCGACTTGTGTGACCATTTCGGAATTACATCTGAGGTTATTAGCCACACATTTGAATATTTTCGTGACTATACGTATCTGGTAATTTTTTTTTTTTATTTTTTTTTTTTTTAGTCACTTATAATTTGGGACGTGTGACGGATACAAATAAGGTTGAAACATTAGTCACAATATATATATACATATGTGACAAATATATGTCACACAATTAAAAAGTGTGACCAAAATACATATATGGTCACACGAAGCAATTGTGCATGTGACTAAATCATATACTCAAGTTTGTCACACATTATTTAAATGTGACTGCTAGTTTTTGTTGAAAATTTAGCCACATATGAATTTGAAATGTGTGACAACTAAAAAGTAAGTTTGAAGCATTAGTCACGATATGTATTTAAAAGTGACAAATATATATGGTCACACTAAATGTAGGCATAGATGATTAAGTGTGACCATTACTTTAGTTACAATTCCATACATATTTCAATCTCCCGCTCAACATCCCGCCCTATCCTTACCTATTTTACTTGAACCAAAAAAAAATTTTCCCCAAAATTTCAATCTCCCGCTCAAGATCCCCCTTTTTCCCCCCAAAATCAAAACCCTAGGCTTTCTCCTCACTTTTGGCCACTGTTTTTTAAATTGTATGTGACTAACTCCAAAAAAACAACACACGTTGTGTGACTAAATCATCACAAACGTCATATTTATTATATATTCATGTGGCCATAGGATGGGAAATAGTCACACATACTGATAAATCCAACAAAACTTGTGCCTAATTGGTCACACATATTCGGGTTTTGGTCACTCTTTTTCAATGAAAACGGCCACAAACTAAACAATGTGACCATATGAACCCTACGGTGGCGCGACTTTTCGTCACACACACCCAAAAAAAATGTGTGACTATATGCATATAGTCACACATTTTGTGGTGTGACGATATCCAGTTTTTGTACCAGTGTGCACGAACATCACTGTTGAGTTTTCTGAACCCCCAAATTAGGAGATTTCAGTCCTTTTGGCCGCCACACCATGAGTTTTTCCTTGAAGGAAATGGTAGATGTACCTGCACTTAAGTAAGGATTCCCTGCACTAACACGACGATTTTGCACACATTTATATGGGTTAGTGACATTGGTATCTCGATCTTTTGGATTTTCACAATCATTCTTGGAAGTGCAATATGTATCAATAGGTATCCATCTAAGACCAACCATCTTAAAAATTCTACCCGTCGGTAACCACCTAATGCAAGATCTCGGAGTGTTAGATTTCTTATACCTCTTAGAATGCTTGTTGGGAGAATCTTTTAGTCCTACAGCAATCTGCCCACTAGGTTTCTGAGCATGACTCTTTAGTCCTACGGGCCTATTGTGGCTTCTAGTCTTAGGAGATCGAACCTTAGAGTGAGCCTTTACTTCCATAATTTTAGACTTATGAGATTCAGTCTTAGAACGACCACTAATTGTCTGAACATTTGGTCTAGATTGTGAAGTGACTGGTTTTGACAAAACTTGTTTCACATCAACTTAGGTTGCACACCTCAGGTTAGAAGATTTTGGTCGTTCAGATATAAACGCATTTGGTTGTCTAACCACTGTCCGGTTTCTAAGAGGTTGTGAAATTGGCGTTCCCAAGATTGATGGTTTTTTAAACTTAGCATTCACACTATTTCCAGTTAATTTCCTCAATTCGTTCTTAAGGGCAGTGATTATGAAACCTTTCTCTTGAATTTGAGCTTTGAATTCATCAATTTTGGCAATCAAAGAGGTCGTCTGTTCTATAAACTTTGATTTCGTTTCTTTGATTGAATCACACAGGTTTCTACATTGCATTTTCAAAGTCTCATTTTCAGTACTTAATTTAGCCACTTTATTATCATGTTTAGCCTTAACTTCATTGCACATGTCACACATCTCAGCTAAACTGTTTTTCAGGTTTTTCATCGTCAAGTTTTTGGCTTCTAGCTGAGCTTTCAAATTATTTATCATAAAGAATTCACGGAATTCAGGGAGTTCCGGATTTTTACATGGTAGGTTATTTTGAAATCTTTCTTCCTTTTGTTGCATTGCGATTTCAAGAGAAATGCAATGTTTTTCTAGCTGTAGAAATATGTTTGAAAGCTCCTTATAAACCTTCTTTTCAACCATATCATTTGATTTGGAAAGCTCAGCCGTAGCCACAGACCGTGACGCATCATCTTGTTCAGCATCCTGATCAATTTATCTCCCCTTATTACTCATATTTGTTGAATCAGAGGTGATATTGCTATCAGTCTTTTCAATCAGATATGTGTCATAAGTAGGTTTAATTTGATCAGTATGTTGTTGCTCATTAGAAAGAACATTATCTTGATCAAACAGGTGTACCTCAGCAGACAGTGCATGGTGATTTTCTGGTTTGAGAATTGCATCCACACCCAGTGTGATATCAGCTCCTGAGCTGTTATTATCATCATGCTTGTCTGATTCCGTCCCATTTCCCATATGTTGAGCCCTTTCATTAATGAACCCCTTAACATTACTCATA
This sequence comes from Artemisia tridentata subsp. tridentata, assembly GCA_021014915.2. Lineage (NCBI taxonomy): Eukaryota > Viridiplantae > Streptophyta > Magnoliopsida > Asterales > Asteraceae > Artemisia > Artemisia tridentata. The sequence continues at coordinate 233,638,749 of CP139504.1, read as the reverse complement.
AGTTGGAGTAATGTCCTTCTGAACACGTCAACCTCAGTTCTAGTGTAATTAGCAAAACACTTTTTCGTCATTTGACTGTCATAATCATAATCCTCGGTGTATTGCGAATCAATGAACACCTGGAGGTGGTTGTTGATCACACAAAAGGCAGCCATGGATCTGCCTTCAGAAAATTCTCCTTTGTCAAGTTGTCGTTCAAGTTGATCTAAGTATAGAATCATTTTGACTGTGAAGTCCTGAACATCTTGACCAAAGAATGTTGCGAAAGCCCGTTTGTAACCTCCCAAGTACCCAGGTTGTTCAAACAGAACCTTGAGATGTGAATGAAGCAGTCGAAAGCATTCAATGCGACTTTCCTTTTCATTAGTCAACATTAGTGGCTGAGGACATTCTTTCTCGTGAGAGTTCGAGCATGACAATTCCATATTAGCATTATCAGAATCATACACGTTTGTTTGATGTGCAGGATTAGAAGTCACATGCTTATCATTCGTGTCGTACAATTTGAGTACCTCAGATATGAAAGAATCTGAATTGGTAGGCATTGTGAAAACGTGCACGGGATTTTACAAGTCTATGATTTAAACCGAGAAATCGTTTCTTTCGCGGAGTTTTACAAAATCAAGAAGAAACCGTGAGATAATGATAAATTGGATGTGTTATGATAATTGTTGGATCGTTACAATGATTAGTGATTGTATGCTAAAAGTGATGATTGTTTGTAGGATTAGGTGAATTGTAGTGTCGTTGTGATATGAATAGGTTATGCTAGGTTTACGTGGTGGATTGGGCAAGTCACAGTCAATAATCTAAGATCAAACCTCAATGAAGAAGGTTGAACAAAACTTAGTCAAAGTTTGGGTCAAACCGCAACCATGATATGACAAACCGCAGTGTAGATTATCAAACCACAAGGGTCAAACCGCAGTACCAAAACACAAGGGTCAAAACGCAGTCCCCAAACCACAATGGTCAAAACGCAGGACGTTTTGGTCAAACCGCAACCAGTACCCGACAAATCAGTCACAATCAAACCGCAGATGAAGTCAAACCGCAATACCTTTTTGGTCAAACCACAACCGCTACCAGACAGAACAGTCACTATCAAACCGCAGACGAAGTCAAACCGCAATACCTTTTTGGTCAAACCGCAACCGCTACCAGACAGAACAGTCACTATCAAACCGCAAGTCACTGTCACCTCAGTGTCAAACCACAGTGAAGAAACTAATGCCGAGAGTCAAACCACAGTGTCAATATTTCATCTAAAATCACCCTTTTAAACGTTTTTGCTTGAATTCCTTTTAACTACTTGATCTAGGAGGGTTATAACACTAATAGAACACTAACTTTAACATCAACACGTGAGAATTAAAGAAGAACCAAGAATAAGACCATAAACCTTCCAAGAACTAACTTTTGATCTAGATTACCCAAGAAAAACGCACATACAATCGAACTAATCAAACCTTGGTCTCTGATACCAATTGTAGGATATTGAATATCATAACACCACGTTGGAATTAGATCTAGGCCGAATTCAAGAAGAGTTAGAGAGAGAAAGAGGGATATTCTAGAGAGAGAAACAAATGGTTGTATGATTAATATGTGAAGAACATCCAACCCTTCCCATGTGTGGGAAGGGGTATATATACTTACAAACTAAGGTGCCCCGAGTGGGCTGTGGAGCGAGCTGACAGTGGGTAAAGACCCGACTCAACTCCACAAATATTACTTCTACTAAACTAATATAACTATAACTAAACTTGTAATAATAAGCCTACGAGCTAACTTAATGCTAATGAATACTCGGGGTGACCGAGTCTTTTATATGAATATTTATATTCCTAACAGTTATGATGATCAATAGGTATATCCGGCAGAGAAGGAGCAGACTTGAAAGGATGCTTAGCTTTTAAGTCCTCAAGAGTGGTATCGTTATAAGGAGCAACCCCTGACGAAGAAAGAACTCTGACAGCCGCAGTATAATGGCCATCACAAATCTTCCTCTTACATTGCTTGACATTACGCTCACCCAAGTCCAGGTTCTCCTCATCACTATTAGACCATGCAGGGGAGGGTTCAGCTAAAACCTCTCTAACAAGCTGCAGACTACCACCAGGCGTACCCCAAGAGCGGATGGCATTAGCGATAGTGTCAAGTAAGTGAAGATCAAAACCATAATGCTCCTCCAAAACCGGGTCTTCATCACGAGTAAGTTGAACAGAAGAAGGAACATGTGGCTTGGCGAGATCAAACAACACAAACCTAACAACACCATCGCCACAATCAGGGGGTGACACAAAATCAGATCCATGCCGACACTTAGAACGAAGGGTATGCGTCTTAAAACAAATCCCACATAACCAAAGACCCATACGTTTCAACGTAACCTCAGCTGCCTCAAAAACAACAAGATTAGTTGCCAGGGAAAGTTTGGTGGTGGCAAGCACATCCTCATTGAAATGACGATCACGAAGATGAGAGATCAACGAGGTTTTGGTGAGCCCATTTCCACTGCCATCCTGACAACCACTTAACCCAACAAAAGGACAATGGAACCGTATGATTGCCATAGCAAACAGTATCAAGGTACCACAAGTCCAAACAGTATTATTATTATTATTATTATTATTATTATTATTATTATTATTATTATTATTATTATTATTATTATTATTATTATTATTATTATTTCTTATTATTATTATTATTATTATTATTATTATTATTATTATTAATTGTATTATTACTATTATTTTTATTATTATTATTATTATTATTATTATTATTATTATTATTAAGCTTATCAATTTTAGTTTAATATAAAATTTTAAATATTTTAATATTTTTTTATTTATTCTCATTTCATTTTCATTCAACCAAACACACGTTAGTTTTTGCAAATTTCAATTACCTGAGATTCCAAATCCTTCACATTCCAATTTCTTAACATTCCATTCCTTCACATTTCAATTCTATAGACAAATTCCAATTCCATCAAAAACATTACACGAACCAAACGGGGCCTAAGTATATTAATAATTTGTAGTTAAAGCTAAAAACCAAATAATATACTAAAAATGACTCACGTAATTTACCTATTGAATTGTCAAATGTTATAAACACCCTCTCCTATGTGTTAATCTCGACGATGGAAAACATACATTTGTATATTCTTATTCTTTTTCATTTGGATTTCAAGTCTTTGATACTTTATTAGAAAGGATGAGAGACGTTAGGGAGGAGGGAGTCATCACACTTCAACCCTCAAACTCTCTCAAAATTACCCAATCAAATTCCTCCACCTCATTTCAACCCTCCAACCCTCTATTCAACCTTTTTTAGTGGCGCCCATAATTCTCAACCCTCCCAAATCCTTTTTTAAATATTCATAATTTGTCCTTCAAATTTATAAATTTGCAACATTAACCCTTTCAATACTAAACAATTATATAAAAAAACAAACATTTTATTAATAAGTAAAATTAAAAGTACATATACATATGCATGTAGAGAGAGAAATAAAAACAAAAACAAAAACAAACCATATCATCTTCTTTCTTGAAACAACTCCATAGCAGAAGCTGGACGTAGGAACCATGGTACAAACATATTTCAAAAAAGCCCCTTAAACGGTCACATGACCGTTGATATTTAGCTTCCACGCAGCGAGTTCAAAACTCGCAAACTCAACCCGCAAGGCCAACCCGCTGCATCGGCAGCGGTGTTCCGTTTGAACTCGCGAGCTCGCATCCAAGCCCGAAGCTCCACTCCTTGTACCCTTAATTCGGAGTCGAGATTTAGAATTAATGAGTTCGTGAGTTGCTTGCATTTTGTAGCAGAAATAAACACCTTAACCTGAAGTTGAATGAGTTCATGAGTCGATTTCATTATGTAGTAGAAATAAACATCTTTACCTGATCAGTTCAGCTATTATTATTTTTTTCGTGGCCTAAACTTTGCAACCACTTAACTGGGGACATTGATTTCACAAGAATAAGGCTAGGCTAAAGGCCCATTAGTGTGAAGTTCAATTTGTTACTTTAGGTGATCTTATTTTTGTCGAGTTTATCGTGTTCTATTCCGGTCAGGCAAACATGTAAAATCTATATATGTGTGATGTAAACATAAGATCATAATTTTTTATTTTTTTATTTTTTTATTTTTTTGGTTAGATCACACTAAGAAGGTATTATAATTTAGATCAATTTGAATTTTAGGTATCCAAATTTTTTTTCTTCTTAATTTGAGGTACCGAAATTAATATTGTGTGCAATAAGGTTTTTTTGAGTTCCTTTTTACTTTTCAAAAGATGTTACCGGTCATTTGTTTAGTTGAAATAGATAATGAGTATGATGTATCATTATACTTGAGCATTTGAAAGTCATTTTGGCTAAAGTTATGAACGATAACCTCTATCGAAAAGTAAAAAAAACCTAACATTGCATAAAAATTCACTTAACTACCTTAAATTAAAAAGAAAAAAAGTTGAGTACTTAAAATTTTAATTGACTTAAAGTGTTATACATTTTGTGCGATTCACGCTTAATTGTTTTTCATGTATACATCTAAACTAAAGAAATAAAAAACCAATCTGATTGAGATTCTTCATTGCACAATGCGTGAACAATTTAGCCTTAGTACATATAATAATCCAAATATTCAGTAACTAGTATTTAAACGTTGTCTATTTGTTAAAAAAAGTTCATAAGTTTTAACACTAAGAGCACTCTCAATCATAACCCAGAGTTAAACTTTAACAAACTACCACATCAGCTTTAACCCTTTCACCTTAACTCACCTTAAAACTCTTTCGATCATAACTCACCATTTAACTCAACTATTTTTAAAATCAACCCTTAAACTATAATTAATACTTCATTTAACAACTAATATAAAATTTTAAACACGAATTACATTAATTATTAAAGTCAAAACACAAATTACATTAAACATTAAAGTTAAACCACAATACATATTACGATTAATAGAAACTAAAACTACAAATTAACCAAATGTATCATCTGAAACCCAACCGTCCTCACTCGAAGAGGATGTAAACTCCCAATCATTTCTTAACCAGTTTCTCTCCCACTCTATACGAGCAGCTTCCTCTTCTAGTTCGCGTTGTTCAAATTCTCTCCTCACTTCCTCATCTTGCTCCATAACTCGGAGTTCATCCTCCCTCAGTCCAAACGGATTTGGTTGTTGTTCAACAACCGGTGAATTTGGTTGTTGTTCAATAACCGGTGGATTTGGATTGTTGGCCGGTTCATTTTCCGGTGTGAACACCGGAAAGATATCTTCCGGTGGAGTATTCACCGGTTCATTTGGAAATTGCTGGGTAAAGTCTTGTTGTTCTGGAAATTGTTGGGAAAAGTCACGGTGAGTAGGAAATTATTGAGAGAAGTCACGGTGAGTTGGGAATTGTTGGGAGAAATCTTTGCGAAACATTGTTGAGAATCTGTGTGTGATAATAATACTCTTGTGGTATTGTATATATAGGCACCATGAAATTTGAATTTGAAATTAAATTATGCCGCTTGTAGTTGAATTTTGAATTTTGAATTTGAATTTGATTATTTAAGAACCAATGGATGTTTTGTAAAAATTTTTTTTAAACACAACGGATACATAGTACTTTAGAGGGGGTAGAAATGATTTTTTTTATTATTATTATAAAGCACCTTAACGTGGCGTTAAGGGGTTAACGCACCCTTAACGCACACGCATTCATTGGTTAACGTTCGTTAACGCACCATATTTTGCCCTTTAACGCACTAGGTGCGTGAACCGTTGATTGTGCTTTAACGCAAGAAAATGTTTTTTCAACCACCAATAAATAGCCTAAGACACTTATGTATGGTGCATTTAGTTGGTGGAAAACACCCTTATTTTTTACAAAATGTTTTGTGAAAAACAGGGAAAACAGAGATCGAGTTCAAAAACGTTTTCTAACAAAAAAAATTTCAAAACACAAAATCCTTTATTTTCTAATTTAACAATGAAAACTACAAAACAATTTTAGTTGTTTTCCTTTGTAACTCATAACTCTCCTTTCCCATCTTCAAATTAGATGATACAAATATTGACTAAACGCATTTTTTATATTTTTTTCATTTCTAAATTTTTACAAAACTAAAGATAGAAAATAAAAGAATTTTTTCCACAAAATTTACGGTTCAAATCTTACAAGAAATCTAGAGTACAAACTTCACACGGAAAACCACGTATGTTGCCGGTTGCCCTTTTGATAAACAAACGAAGTTCAAAAAAAGAAAAAGATAAACGATGCTAACTCACGAGTTGACTCGTGCCTCTTAAATTATGTGGTTGGTATTATTATGATCGTATGAAGATAACGTATAACATTTTTTTTAGCAATAATAGAGGTTGTTAATCAGTATTACGATTGCCTTGCAATTTATTAATACCCATATGAGTATTTGTTATCTGCGTCTACTGTCTACACTTGTAATACGGAGTATGTTAATTAATTGAGTACTACGTACTAACGTCCATATTTTGCTTCTATCCATTTACATGTACCTACCCAAGAACAAACTTTTTAGTTTTGACTTTTTATCATTTAAAACTATTTAGTCTGTTCAAACAAACATAAAAACTGCCAAAATTATAACTTGTGAATTGATGTAAGAAACCATACCACTTAGTGGCGGATGGGGAAAAAAAATGTTTCCCTAAATGAAATCTTTAAGCATACGAAATATAGTTTGAAAGGAACTTGTTGTGAGTAAAAAATAACATGATGTGCAAAACCTGAGGAAAAAAAAAAAAAAAAACCTTGAAACATGAAATTTGAAATTTGAAATATATATATATATATATATATATATATATATATATATATATATATATATATATAATATATATATATATATATATATATATATATACTAGACTTCAAAGCCTGCCCAATGGGCGGGCATGACTTGTAATTACAGATTATATGGTTTTGATCAATTTTAAATTATGTTTTAATTTTGTTATATGAAAATGTTTGGTTGTTTTTTATTGTTGCTATCTCACTGTTTACTATTGGCTAATTACGTAGCACTTTATTTTCGAATACGATTTGATGCAAGCAATATTGTATGAAAACACAATAGCCACCTATACGTTAACACAGTAAACAACATTGGTTATATGTTTTTTTTTTTTTTTTTTTTTTTTTTTTTTTTTTTTTTTTTTTTTTTTTTGTCACTTAGGTGAAAGCAATATTGTTTTTTTTTTTTTTTTTTTGTATGAAAATACATTTTATATCCTAATAACATTTGAACATGGTTAGATATATATTGATATGTATATATTTTATAATGAATAAATTTCAAGTCATTCATTACTATTGAAAGGTTAAGTTAGACTATACATGGTCTTTTCACTTTTAATAGATTAAAAATTATTATTAAATTTAATAGACCAAATATATTTTGGTGTAAACAATCCGGTGGATTTATTTTTTTATGTTTTCTTTTTTTTTTTTTTTTTTTTTTGCATGATCTTCCGTTTGTGAATTATTAAAAGAAACATATTTGAAGAACATGCAAGTTGTGTAGCATACTCATTAATAGGCTATTCCTATAGAGTTGCTAAATTGTCTTTTCATCTTACTCATAGCTCTTCTTCAGACTAAATATCATTACATTATCGAAAACACCAAATCTTTACTGATCAAAATATCTGTGACCGGATCAACAAAAGGTGAACTATTGAATCTTGATCTAATATTTTTGTTCATGTTTTGTTAACCTCTGCCAGCCGTTTTGCTTATTGAAAAGACGAAACCCTGAATCGTATGATTGTATAATTGTTATTTATTTGTCTGTATATTTAAGCTAATATCTTGTAGTTGCATGTTTTGTTTTTTGTGTCCGATCTTATGTTATACTTCGTAATTAACTTGATTAATCACTTTATCTGTTATTCTTTATGAACTTAATATGAGAAGATACAGTTGGTAGGGCGTTGTTTTTGGGTAGATGTTGACGAAACATGTTTGTTATACTGTTTCTTCTTGATCAGTTAGGGAAAAATAGTTTAGAATGGTGAGAAGATAATAAAGGTTTATTTGTTAGGGCTTTCAGGTCATAGTAACACAGTTGTTAATCTTAGGAATGGAAACTCGTCTGGTTATTCTCGATCAGTTAGCAAAAATTGCTAATTCAAGACTTGTTAAGGACATGATGATTGTCCATTATATGCGTGAAATTGATGTTATTTTTAAGGATGAGGAAGATTTGATGTCTAAGGCTTCAAAGATTAGTGCGCGAGTTGATCATAGGGATCAAATGATAAAAGAACTTCAGCTCCTTTGTGGCTCAGATTCATCTTTGCATTCCATCAATGACATGATGAAGATGCAGACGGAAGATTTGGCTGAAGTTGCTGGGTTTCTCTTAGGTGTCGCGAAAAAACATGCCCGACTCCGTGATTTATTCTCTTTCTTGGAGAAGCTGGGGGTAATGGAAATTTGATGTAGTATATGTCTGTAGCGCCGAAGATATTGTCTTTTGGTTTGACTTTTGGTTTGATATATTTTGTGGGAAGCTACTTGGGTTATGTAAATCGTAGTTTAAGTTTGGTTTAGATTATCTCAATGATTATGGGTCGTATCTTTTGGGAAAGTCGTTAAAGCTGGCTGTTTATGGTCATGAAATATTGTCTATCTTTAATCATCCATGGTGCGTTTCTCTCTTGATGTTTAGAAACTTATCTGTAGGCATGTATAAACAATTTCACTTTAAATGAATATGATCTTTTTTTAGTTTGGTTTGTAATTGTTTGTTGATTAGTTGGAGTGTATTATAATCATGTGGAAAATATGGGAACATTGGTAGGTATTTATGGAGTTATACTCCCATAATAATCTTCTTATACACGTTATTTGAGTTTGTTTGTTAATGTTTTTGTTTGTTATTTGTGAAACCATAGGTACTGCCCGATTACTATCATATTAACTACTACAACAATAATGACCATGTGTACCTGATTAATAATAATCGGGTTAAAAGGAAAGTTTTTATTTGTCAGAAAAGAGGTACCGAAGAATGGAGTATATCTGGTGCAAGGTGGGATAATTTCATAAAGCTGAGCGGCTATTTGAATATTATGACGTTGCATTTCATAAAGGAGGCTGCAGACACCTTCTTTGTTACAGCGTATGATGCAGATGGATGGGAGAGCGGTGGTTATGGGATAATTCATACACGGAACAGACTGGTTAGGTGCATTGCTGAAGTTGGGGTTGATCGAAGTTCATCACCGGTAAAGTTATGTTATAATTGTATATATGTAAAATTTACGGGATTTATAAAGCTTGTTTTAATACTTTTAAATTTTGTTTTATTAGTGGTTTCCTGTGGAGTTCCTTCAAGGCATTGAACGCAATGATTTTGTGATTAAATTTTCCGGTACTGAAATATATGTGGTTGCAAAGCAGAGTGTTATTCCTGGGACTTTGGATAGCGTTGGTTTCCAGTTTAATGTTCACTGGAATACGGTTGTTCATCGTGCAAATCTAATGGTTGGTGAGCGAGTTGTGTTGACCAAAAAGACTGGTATGCGATTGGCATTGATGAGGTTTGATAATGATGGTTTTCAGCTCATACATGAACATCATTACCCCACACGTCTTGCATTTGTTCAAGGGCATGATGCAAATGAGCCAGGTAGTATTACGTTTTTTTTAAATATATATTCAATTTTACATGTTAATTTGAGGTGAATCAGTTGTATTTGTTTGTGAATATGTAACGTTTATGGTGAATCAGTTGTGTTCGTTAGTGAATATGTAACGTTTACTTTGTTGTTGATATTCGTTAGATGTAAGGTTGGTACACGGGTGTAATTGGTTCCAACATGGAGTGCACTTGTCTGAAGAGAATACTTTCTACCGAAGGCTTTTCCCGTTTGTGGTCGATTCCGGAAGAATGGTAAGGGTTGTCTCTTTATATACATTATGTAGTTTGAAATTTTTAATAGTTATTTAATAGTAAAAGAGTTGAAGTTATTAAGTTGTTGTAATTGCTTTCAGACTATACCATGTGGTTTTGTTTCTGATAACAATTTGCATCGATTTACCCATGCGCTTCTAAGGAGGATGGACAGTGAACGCCGTGTAGTCATGAAATTTGAGTGTCATGCTGATAGGCCATGGAGAAACGATCATATGAACTTTAGGACAAATTGGAGGACCTTGGCCGAAGATTTCCAGTTTCCAATGAACAAAATGATCAGATTCCAGATGGTTGGAACAACAGTCGATCCGGATTTTGAAGTTCAGTTGTTTAATGGGCCTATTACGTTGGTGGCTGTGTTTGATGTATGTTAAAGTGCAGTTGTCACTTAAGTAGTGTTTTATGGACCTATATTGAATTTGGGATAAATTGATTGTAATTACATGCTTCAGGATTGTATGGCTTTTGTAGACAATATGGTTATGTCCGTGTAAAACCGCATCAAGGTTGGCTTGATAACCCCGTTTTATGTGTATGATATTTCTTTTTTGTGTAACTGTGCATGTTCAAGAAGTTAAAGGATTATTGATTTATTTTTCTATTTTTTTTTTTTTTTTAATTTGTTTTTATTTTTTTTATTTTTTTTAAGTTAAGGATTCATATAAACTTCCATTATACATTTGGCTGCTAAATATATAATAACACCTTCAACACTGGCAGTACCTTCAACACTGGCAGTACGTTTTATCAAGTTAGAGTGTTTTTATTTTTTTATTTTGAACATTGGTTTTCTGTAATGACATTAAAACATTAAAATCAAGTATGCTATTGTAACGTAACAAAATAAAAGTTTTATCAGGTTAGGATGTACTTTGATTCCACATTCTTTAGCGGATTCAATTATCGGGTCAACATTATTAACGCCTAATGTGTTTACATCGTATTCTTAAACATAAATCCCAAAACAAAAATGCATACCTATATGTTAACATTAATCACAAAGTATTGATCAAATTCACCAAGTACTATTCTACATAACATAGTGGCATAACCTTAATGCACATATTCAAACTCTCAATAGTCAAACTAATATTCACGCATTTATTCTTAGCCTCAATAAACTCATTTACCGAACTTAACGACGGAACCGCAACCGATTGCAACTTCCTATTACTATCGGAAAATACTCAATTTAAGCGTTTCGAAAATGGATAAAAGATACCTTAAATCATAAGCAGCTAAAATGAAACCCTAATAATGAACTTTACAACCCAATTTAATTTCTGATTCATTAGATCTACAAAAGCGACTAAGATGATGTAATGGCATATGTACAAAAGCGACTAAGATGATGTAATGGCATATGTACAAATATGATCATCAAATGGTGTTTATATAAAAATTTATAATCGATATGACAGATGAACAGTTTAGCCGTATTTCACATTGGAAAGTGTATATGTGAAGAGTCAAGTTGGGAATATAATGATGATCCTTTAACTTCTTTTGTAATTATGATAAGTATTATGGTTTTTTAAATTAGTAAATTTTTACCATTATCATCAATATCGAATAAAATATTTAAAAGTTTGATATCTTTCAATCTTCTAAATATATAGAATGATTTTTGCTTGAATTATATTTTTGTCTGTTATGAAATTTTAAATTAAAAACCACACTTGTTTGTGTATAAACATTTAAAAAAGTTGTTAGAATTGATGACTTATAAAACAATGGAATATATATATTTAAAGTGATAATGCGTTTTAATGTAACTCTTATGAACGGGTTATAATATCAGTACCAAGTCGTGAGTGTAGCATCACAAAATTAAAATACATATTGGCGACAACTCAGCAGTACAACATAGCATATACGTATTGTTGATACCAGTACAAAGTACTATTATGTCCCCTTTTAATTTCCGAATAACATTACCCTTGTGTGCAAACACGCTATGGAAAAGAAAATTAAATAATTTTACAAACCAACATAATATTGCATTATAGTAGCAAAATTAAGATTTACAAAATATTCCAACATTACATATTGTCATATCTCATAGTACATACATTTTAAATAGATTAGTAATCTTCAATACTTATAAAAAATGTGGTTATAGTACATACATTTTAAACATTTCAGAAATACCAACAATACTATTTTAAAGTTTAACATACATGTAGTATAAATATATTTTTACACAATAAAAACATGTAGCCAAAGGAGTTGCTCACATGTTACTTCCTTCCAGTTTGGGCTGCTTGCTACAAAAAATGAAACACATTCAGTAAATAAATATACGGTGTAACACATAGTGTAAAGATTTTAACATACTTTGGCTGGTCTTGTTGATGGTCTTCAATATCTGCAACTTGTAGTGTTCTTTTCTTTGAAGATGACATTTTTTTTTATCAACAGTACCTTCAGTTTAGGATTTTTTTTTTTTTTTAATAAAATTACAAATATGATCATCAAATGGTGTTTATTTAACTTCTTTTGTAATTATGATAAGTATTTCGTTTTTTTTAATTAGTAAACTTTTACCATTATCATTAATATTGAATGAAATATTTAAAAGTTTGATATCTTCCAATATTTTAAATATATAGAATGATTTTTGCTTGAATTATATTCTTATCTGTTATGAAATTTTAAATTAAAATCCACGTTCGTATGTGTATAAACATTTAAAAATGTTGTTAGAGTTGATAATGTGTAAAAACAATTGACTACGTATATTTAATGTAACACCCCAACCCGACAAGGGCAAAGGTGTCACATATACGGATTCTTATCAGAACAAACACAGACATTTGACATAAATAATACAATGAAAATCCAAGGTTTACAACTGAAATCAGAACTACTTGCTTTACATTACAAAATTTTTATGTCTAATATAAGGTTCTTCTAGTCATCTTCCAAAAGCTAGTGAAGTCTTCTAAAGCCAAACACTCTTCACCCAAAACCCAGCTTCCAACTAAACCTGCCGCGGGAAAAGAAACGCGGCTGAGCTACACGAGCTCAGTGAACAGATATAACGGTAACAAACAATAATAATGAAATAGGGAAGATGGAAGGAATCGTACATGATGTAATAATAGATGAGAAGAAATATGAGGGTTATACAGAGATATCAGAAAGTATGGATAGTATCATGAGTAATGGTGAAGTAATCAAAAGATCCCATCAAGCCCAAACATACCAAGCCCAGTACAGAGATAAGTCCAGTATCATGTCATAGGGTGTCAGTAATGAAAGGTAAAGGTCATAAGTCTATAAGGTGCATGGAAAACAGTAATCCTCTACGAGCCCAGAAACATGAACATGAAATCATAATCATACCGCCATGCAGAGAGATGTTCCTCCCGCTAATCCCAGAAATCAGAAATATGGAGTGATCAGCTCCCAGAGTTGTGAAAGACGTGTATCCCACACACCATCAGTCACCATGCATATCATAACATATCATAACATGAACATAATACAGAAACAAATCTAGGATGCATCCATACGCCCCTGGTGGCCATAACTCCCAACACACCAAATAAAATACAGAAGAGGGACGGGACAGGTCATCACTCTCCTGCCCTAGAGTCATGCCATCGGTGCATCGACTGACATGGACATGAAACCCTCATGCCTAGTGAGTGGCTCGTAGTATCAAACTGTGGGTCAAGGTCATGTATCATGAATCATGTTTTTAGTTTACTTGCATAGGTCAATATCTTGTTTCATAAGTTCATAATCATAGGTTCATAATCATGGTTCGTACCATAAAGGTTCCATGTCAGAAAGGTCATATATCAGAAATGTTTAATATCAGAAAGGTTCATAACAGAAAGGTCATGTATCAGAAAGGTTTAATATCAGAAAGGTTCATAACAGAAAAGGTCATGTCAAAGGTTCATAATATCATGAAAGAAACCAGAAAGGTTCACAGAATCAAAGAACATGGCAGTGATGCAGAAATCAGAAATGAGACGAAGGCACCTTACTAAAGAAGGGCAGAATATCTGTACCTTATTAGGAATGCAAAAACAGAAATAGAAGCACAAACAGATCAGGATCTCTCCTTCTTCACACCTAGAGAAATAGAAGACGGATTTACAGAAGATTCTAGTCAGATTACCATTTTGGTTTTCCTTTACTTTTTAATAACTTTCTATTTTAGGCAGGTTTCCTTATTTGGCAAGTTTCCATACTTTAGGGTTTCACATGTAATTCTTCCAAAGTTAAAGGTCAAATATGTAATTATCACATTCATTCTTTTTAATCCTTCATTTATTCAGAATGTACGTCTTCAATACTTCAAGTTTGCCAAATTACATTTTATACCCCTTAGTTTACAAAATTTCCATTTAAACCCCTTAATTCATAATTTTACACTTTAAATCCTTATCTTATCCATAATTACCAAACAAGCCTCATATTTTATCAAAATACAGAATATAACTTCAGAATTACTTACTGTACGAATCCAGCCCCTCAAGTTTCAGAAATTACACATTTAGTCCCTTAAGTTTACAAAACTTATAATTTAAATCATAATTCCATATTAATTACACATTAAGCCCATAAATACTCAAATTTGCACAAAACACCCTTAATATCATCATTTACTCAGATTGACTTCAAATTTCCAGAAATTACACTTTTAGTCCCTCTCTTTTAATAATTTACAAAACATACCCTTTAATTATCATAAATTCATTTTCTTGCAATATTTACACATAAGGACCCCATATTAAATTTTTCACATTCTCCCAGATCTAATATGACTTACAAAAATAACCCACAAGTTTGGAAAATTACAAAACACCCCCTTCTTAATTAATTTCAAATCGGATATACTTTTTAAATGAAAATTACAAGCCCTAATTTAATCAATCATTACCCAATAATTAGGTCATCATTATATCAACCTTAAACCATCATTAAACTTCCAGATTCAAACCCTAATCAGAAAAACCAGATCGATTACTTTTATTTTCTTTTTCTTCCTTTGATTTTCAAAAACCCAGTTTATAATTAATTCCACTATAATTCGTATAAGCCTCCAAAAATCAAACCAATATTTTTACCATGTTATTAGATGTATAAAGAACTCAGAAAAATTATAAAACCAACACAGAAAAATCGTATGGTATTTATTTGATTTTAGGCACATTTTTAACCACAATAATTACAACGACTCATCTAGGCCTTTATAAATTATTCCAACATTTTTCCCAGAACATACACATCATATAAGGTCCAAATAAAATAAATATGACCCTCAGAAAAATCGTATCACGTATTTTGGAAAATAGGTGTGTTTTAACCCATTAATTCAAAAACGACCCAAAACCCTTGCATGATTCAGTTCCAACAATTTTTACAGATCATATGTGATGTAAGTAGCATGAGAAAAATAACATATAATTTATAGAACGTATGGATCAAGGTTTGTCGAATTATACCTATCGAATGGATAAAAAGGACAAATAATCGATCACGACCAAACCAGCTATCCAGAGCTCAAACCAGATTTTTCCCCACCTCCTTAGATGCTAAATAACTTCAGAAAAATATTGGTTCCTTCCCAGAAATTCGTATGGATCTATTATGAATTTATGTGTGTTTTGTTCTATGCGGCTAGGGTTTTATGAAAAAGAAAAGGATTTAACTATAATATGGGGAGAGTGCCGTGTTTAGGGGGAGGAAAATGGCCAAGATTTCGGCCTAAACATGGACCAAATCAGAATATTTAATTTGATTACAATTTTCCTTATTTACATATTCTTAATAATTTTTAAAATGATTTTATAAACATTTAATTACTTAAATAAGTATTTCGGTATACCAAAGGTAATTTGGTCATTTTGTGACTTGTAAAAATGTTAATTGAGTTGACAAAATTATTTGGTAGCATAACTTGTCCATTTCCAGAAGTTCGGGATTGATTCGGTATTTTATAAACCTTTTATTAAATTTTTAAATTCATAGGGACATTTTTGTCTTTTACTTGCTTTCAGATTTTAGGGTTTTACATTTAAAGTGATAATGCTTTTTTATATAATTCTTATGAACAGGTTATAATATCAGTACCAAACCGGGAGCGTAGCAGTACAAAATTAAAATACATATTGGTGACTACTTAGCAGTACAACATAAAATAGTCAATATATGAATTCAAACGTATATGTGTATATTAAGAGATAAATAGTTTCAACAAACTATGGTCACATTTTCTAGGATGATGTTCAATTTTGTTAAAGCACCAAAGAAAACATGATAAAATCAACGATTCATAAACTTACAATGAAATAAGTAAATACAAAAAGACTTTAAAAATGAAACATTGTATAAACAAAAACGAAATAGCAACCATCTTTTAATTAGATCCATCATATAATACGTGATCACCAATTGAACAATAACAAAAGCCCCTATAACACAACAACAAATTAGATATCGTTTCATACACAATAAATACATGTAGCCAAAGGAGTTGCTCACACGTTACATGATGCAAAATTAAGGGGTTGAGTAACGGAAACAGGGTTTTTCTACAAACTGTTCCAAATTGGTGCAATTAATCAGACCCATTATCCACATGCTTGGAATTAAACTCAAGTTTTGATGATCAGGGGATATTTCCAAAGAATTCTACTTCGTGTCTCTTACTTTCAAACTGATCATATATCCTTTGTATTAGATTTTGAACAACTTTAGAATTTTCTTCATTCCTGAGCTTTAAAGAAAATCATCATTGCAAGCATTTCATAACTTAACGGATATTCTAGTTCAGCTAACATATATATATCAATTCCACCTTGCGCCGACAGACGATGAACATTGCAGGTACCATAGAACTCCCATACAGTACGTAGCTCAAACAAAGGAAAATCCCAACGAACATCAGTAGGATCTGGTTCATATAACCTCTTTAATTCAACCCAAAGCTCTTGCTCTTTCGCATCAAACTTCTTCTTTGTTTTAAGCTTATTTTGAACTAACCTCCATAAAGTATCGAGATCTTCTCTATCAAAAGCTCTCAGCAAATTATCAAAATTCTTGTACACTGCTGTCTCTCCACCAAATCTAGTAACCTTCCAAGCTTTCCCAAATTTGTCCATGTAAATCTCCCAGTCAATTATTGGATGTCTAGATTGAAGTGGTTCAACATGTAGAATTTCCGGCACCTTAACTAACATTTTGCTCATTTTCTCTTGTGATAATTTTACTTTCTCCGTATGTGCGTCCACATTCGCAGGTTGTGCTTTCTTAGCAGCCTTGAGCCTTTTGGTGATCTTTCATGTTGGTCCATAGGAATTTTCATTCGAGCAGTTTTGTATGCGTTGTAATACAGAGATTCAATTTCTAAATCTGATTTTGCCTTCAACTGAACTGTAGTCAACCCAGCTTCATTCATAAGATACGTCTTCATCTCTCTGATGATTTGTGCCTTTGTTGGGTTTTTATTTCTCTTATGTCCTTTACTCTTACTGATAGACTGTGTTATCTGATTATAGGATTCTGCATACTTCTTTAAGTTAATAAAATCATCAAGCAAGTCTGTCTTTTCTTCATCAACTATGCTTTCATCTGCTAACAGTTCTATACTCTTCTTTCTCACTACTGTATCAGAAGCAATTAGTTGTTGTATTTCATCTTGTTCTGTCACAATAGCATCCGAAGCTACTTTCTTCATTTGCAATTTCGGATTTTCCGCAAAGTTTGCAACTTCATTTTCACGGGCTTTTCTTGCTAATTGTTCATCCAAGTCAATTTAGACTTGCGTTTTTGGGTTACCTTCATTTTTTTTCTCAGTTTCTTGATCAGATTCATCTACTGTCATGGGTGCCTTTCCTTTTTTTACCCTTTTTAGTTCATAAACATTAACAGCACGTTTTTCCATGCAAACATCTTGTAATGTTACCTTTGTACTGTCACCACCATTTCCACAACCAATACACTCTTCATCAACATCTATTTGCTTCCCATTCTGAACCAAATCATCATCCAATGCTATTCGTGCTCTTTCTTTCGTTGACAATTTCCTTGATGGTTCTTGCTCATTCATTATTATTTTTCCCTTGTATGCATTTGATTTTCGTGGCGTCCTTGTATAAAATGCACTGGCAGTACCTTTATACCCAGCATCCATTAAACTCTGCAGGATAGCAGCACCCTCAACAATGCCAGTATCATGTTCTGTCTCATCATTATCTTCACCAAATCCACCAGTTCCACCATCAAACTGTGCAGCATCATAATCCATCTGTTGTTCTTGCCTCTCCTGAGTCTCATACTGCTCTCGAACAATAAAAACACTTGGATCTTGGTCAATCTGATCAATCTTCCCTCCATGTTTGGAAGATCCCACATCTTTATGTGCACTCTCACCATCCGAAGAACTCGATGAAGAAGATGATTCAAAAGATGCTACCGTGTAAGCCGACCCTTTTCTTTTAAGTGTCTTGACCTGTTGTTCCAATTCTTTTATTTTACGCACCAATTTTTTGTAAACATTGGCGAACAACTTCTTGTGAGAAGTGAGTTCAGCTTCTACTTTTTCCGTTTTTGAATTCTAAGAATTGAGATCAGACTCCAATGCAGTAACCTGCTGAGACAATTTTTCACATGTTTCCATCAATACCTTAAGTGTCTGACTGCACTCGATACTTCCTGATGTATTACCTTCATAGACATGTGCATCATGGGGCACAGATTCATGATCCACCATGTGGTGAGTTTCTGAGCCAACAAATATCCCGTGTTGGCTTGCGATTCCACCCATAGTACTGGGTTCACATGAACTTGGTACTGGAGGTGTTGCCACAGATTGTTCATTGTGTACTGATGCGTGGTTTTGCGACCTTACAACAGGTTTTACCTCTTGAGGGATCTCAAGAGGCTTGCAATCCCCACCAGGCAGTGTACCTGACCGATGTAGTATAGTGTAGTGGCAAGTACCGGGGGATTGATCGTTCTCTAAGGGAATAGTGTCGTTAGGATTGAAAAACTACTCTAATAGGTCTAAGGGTGAGAGGAAGATTCTTTTTGTATTTTTTATATTTTTGTAAAAGCAAGTAAAATCTCGGGTTTGAAGGTGTGGGCGGAATTAGTTGCTAGTCAACTAACCCAAATAACTACAAATGCAAATAAAATAAAATAACTGAAAATAAAAAGGTTGTGGAACTTATATGGAGAGAAATGTGTTTACTTAGATTTCCTTACTCCCTAACTATCTTTTACCGGTTGATTAGTGTGTATTAATTGCGTGGATGACGGGTGTATTCCTTAATACCAATCGTGGGGTGGCGTACGTACTTCCCCAACTCTATAAGCTCCTACTTCACTCCTATGTCGAGCCGGCTAAGAAGCTCCTAACATGGGATCACTAGAATTCGCTCATGCATTAAATACAACCATAAAAACCTTAGTACGCATTGGTTCATGTTTCTTAAGACGTTCAAGCAAGTTACCGTATAGGAGGTTAGCCAGTTTTCTTAAGCCTAACATCGATAAACAATCATCCAATACAATTAATAACAAAACCAACAACCAATAATCAATAGTTAGGTTACATTAGATCTAAGCAAACACAAGATAAATCTAGCCTAGCATGTTAAATAAAAGACAAGAACAAGAATATCAACACACTAGACATATTAAGATAAGAATCAATAATTACTCAATTGAATGGTAATGATTATATCTCATTGAATGGAGATCCAAACCTAAAAGTACAAAAATGCGTAAAAGTTTCTCCTCACAAAGTTGCATCTATACAAATATAAATGATATATAAAAAATCAGATATACGTAACGAAAGACTACGCGTCACTTAAGCCGACGTCAGGTTTTGTGCCTTTAGGGTTCCTTGCTTTGAACACCAATCCCTCTTGCTCATAGTCCAAACGGCTCAAATGGTGCTGACGCCGTTACGGTACTTCAGGATTTGTGACTGCGTTCTTCACTTTTTCTCCAAACGCAATATGCTTCCTTTTCCACTTTTCTCCAAAGCCAAAAGACAAAAGACGATTAGGCATGTTGATCATAATCATTGGGCTTATCAGTTCTTCCCTAAAAGCCCAACAAGTATACGCTTCTAGTCATTAGTTTATGTCCATCACGTTTTAACCTGGGTAAATGAAAGCATCCACTTTTCAGCTAATCCAATACCCTACATGGGAGTTTGCTTGTCTCAAGATGCGCGTATAATTACAAACCCAAAATGAACGATAGTAGTGTCATTGGAACAACTTAAAGTAATTACACCTGTACTTGTCTAGAATCAACATTAAATAATTTCCCAGTATTACCAATTGACACATTTCATATATGTAAAACTATTTCACTCTGGGTACTAAATAAAACTTTATGAAAAGAATATATTCTAGACTCCTGTTCAAAAATAATTGACTAGGGGGATAGATCAAAAACACTCCTTCCTGAGACACCTAAATTAATCAGGCTGGCTTTAAAAAATTAAATGTTGGTTATTGAGCAAACACGATGTTGTGGATCAGGATATTTTACTGACTGTTTAAGATTTTAATTAGCATGACAATAAGGGTTGTTAACAAAACCACATTGGGGAATAACCTTGAAAAATAAAAATGATAAATAAATTGTAAAACCCATACGGTGAAAGTTCCAACTTTTTTGTTTTGTCATATATAATACCGTTCACTGATCACCCTAATCGGCATCCAAAATGATACATTGTAGGGGTTGTTATCCCCACACTGCTACATAACTTTAGTCTAACTATCTTAAAGTTTTGATAAGTTCACTCAAAAACTTTGACTTTGAAAATAATAGATTTAATGTTAGAGATACTGTGGAGATTAAAAAGTTCTTCACCATCTGATGGATTATCACCTCTGCTTTTAATAAGTCCAGTGTATCTGTTCGCAAGTTAAAACAGAGTTGTATATTATTTGTGCTAAAAGTAACTGGATTGAAAAAGTGAAATCAATTAAGATAATTAACTTGGGATTAATCAGTTTATTAGGCACCTCAATAAAGATAATTTTGCATTCAACAAGGTGAATAAATATTTGAAGGTGCAAAATACAAATGGGTAACAAATCATACTTTAAATAAAATTCAAAGTTAAATCCCAACGATAGTTATGGAGCGTAAATCAGGACCCGTACAAAAGTGATAACAGACAAATATTTGGAGAATTACTTACAATTTTAAATGTAATTACACAAACACATTGAAAAATTGTTTGTTCCAGCAGCTTCTGATCTTTAAAATTTAGGTGGCTCTATCCAAAGTACAATATTCATGTGACCATTGGTTAATGTACCAACAACAACGATTAAAAATGCAACTAAGTCAATGGTTAACATTCATAGTAAAAAATTACTTTCGTAAAAGAGTCTTATTGTCTATGAGATGATTTTGTCAAAAAATTTTTTTAAATGTAGCAGTTTAAGACTTTGCAATAAAAATTCGCTGATCGTGCAACTCCATTAGACAAATTTATTATACACAATTAAAAAAAAAATTAATACAAATTGTTAAATATTTACATAATCATTTTAACAACAATACCAATTACAACACACAAGTTACATAACAGACTGTATATTATAAGACCATCTGTTTGGATTGCTCAACAACTACATCGTACTCACCCTTTAAATCTTTTGATAACAAGGTGTCCCCAACTTTAATAGATAGATGCTAATCAAATAAAAAGATTGAATATACATTGGACCTAGATTCCAGAATAAAAATACAACTATGGTTAAATTTTGTTCAAGTAAATGTTCGGAAAGATAACCTATATTCTATAGATAGTTATTCAAAAATCTTTGTGCTTGCAAATAACCTTGAAAACCCGAGAAAAAAATCGAGAACTGTCATAATGCCCTGAAACATTAATTAATTATAAGATATAAACTCTAGGAATATAATATCAACGATCCTGGGTTATAATTAAGATTTAAAAAGCCTTTCATGAATTCACAAAAAAACAAAACTTTTCTAAAGATACTTCATAAATCTTATGACGACCGTCAATTGTATTGCGATTGTTCAACAAGTCAAGTTTCAAGAATTTTCTAAAAACTCTATTTATTTCCTAAAATTCCAGTGACAACTACCACTTGCAATTTTATGACCGATACAAGGACTTTTAAACATTACTAATTGACGTCTATTTAAATAAAATGTTATGATTAGCATTGATTAATTATACAAAAAAACCAAATATCACATTAATTTAATTTTGAAAAACATCTTGAAAGAGTACAATGAAGAAATTTTCAAATAAACATTTGATGAATTGTATTGTACATGTAAATAATAATTAAAAATAAACATAAAAATAAACAAGTAGAATTCAATCCCTAAACATTAGTAATACATACAACAATGAAAAAAATACCTTTTGACAACACAAATCCAACACAATTAGGCCTCTTTTGCTTGGATACTTCAACAACTCAACCCTATTAAAAAAGCAACTAAAGAAAGTTTTGCTCTATATCATTGCATGTAAACATTGATTAGTACTATAAAAACAACAATCAATTATCAAAATTGTAATCAGCATGAGAAAAATACTGTATGAATATATACCCGTATATGATTGCTCCTTGCATCATACTCAGATTCAAAGTTTTTGGCTTGAGAAGAACGTTTGTCTAATATAAAAGATCATTTTATACAAAATACATTGAAATTCTATCTTTAGAATCATCTTCTAAATAAATATTTGAAAAACCGATTAATGTTTTTGATATAATATATTAATAATTAATTCCGCATGGTCATCCAAGAAATTATATTATTTTTGTGTGAGTCTAATCTACTAAAATTAATTTAACATTAATGGACACAGTTTGAATGATGATAAGGCCCTTTTTACAATCCAGTTCAAATTATTAGGTTTTTAAATTCGGAATAAAAGTCATCTGTGAATTTTATTTGGTCAAAAACTACAACATGTCATGAATTAAAGAAGGTATACTACATATCAAACCTTATCCATCAATTTGTTTGATCCGTATCTACGCTATTGAGGTTCATATATTACTATATTATATATATATATTTATAATTATAGTTTTGATGACTAAATGATAGTATAGACTATGTGTAATTTATCTGATGAGTAATGTTATTAACTTTATTGTTGCATAACAAGTCAACCTAACAAACATTGTATTTAATATAATCTGACCCTACATTTTTTCCTATTATCTTTCTCTTTAGCAAATAGATTCTCAAAAATTTCGATCATGATGTGTCCTAGTAATATCAATAATAATCAAATTCAAAAATAATCATTTTCTTAATACTTAATGCAGTTGATAAACAAAAGTTTTAAAGAAGGTTAAAATTAATCTGCTTGACAATAATGACATTGTATCATAAAAATTAAAATTATGATATTAGTTGGGAACTCGTCGACGGTCGAAAACAAAAGATAGTATGATCATGTATTTAGATAAAATTTTAAGTACAATTTTTTTTATCTGGACATCTACTTATATTTTTGATTTAATATGAGATATCTAAATAAAATCATTCATCATTTTTTTAAAACATCTTCAACGAATCGTTAGCGTAAAAATTTTTAGACGCATTATATGTTTAAGAGTTGTATACTTGAAATATTTTTTTATTTTCACCATGTTTTGACCTTTTTTTTTTTTTTTCGTTACTGAAATTCTCCAGAACAATCATAGTGATTTAACTATATGATCATCATATGGTATGCTAACCATTGTGATTAACTGCTAACACTCTACCTCATTCCCCAACACTAAAACTTATTTATTCTGAAATTTCGAATTGATAATAAAATGATCGATAAAAGGTGATCTACTATAAACTTAAAAAGCAAAATTTCAAAGTATTCCAAAGTGCCCTCATGCAAATATAATTAAATCCTCTGAAGGCAAATGGTAAATTTCCCTTGAGATTAACGGTCTGAAGATTTAAAAATTTGAAAAAAATTGTGCAAATTAAAGTTTATATCTGCACATTTATTCATTTTTATTGGAGTAATGATTATACCTTGATCATAAGAAGTTATCATTATGATTGTTCACTCAAATTTTTGTATGTTGAATTACAAGGACTATTTTGAAGAATTCTTCAATCATTACCTAAGAATAAATGTTGACAAAAAGTTAAATCAACCCACCCCCCCACCCTAAAACCAACCAGAAAAAAGGAAACCAAGTAAAAATAAAATGCAATTAGAACTTAAAAGCAGGTAGACTCTATAAAAATAAAAATTACAACTAAACAATATAATCCCAGAAGCATACAAAATCTTCATGCTAGTTTCACCTCAAACGCTTATGACATTAATCATAGAGTCCTTGCAATCCTACAGCATGTAACCTACCAGCATCGTTATTAAGTGGCCGAAGACAAAAAAATGCGGGATGTACGCTCATAGAGCATATTACTAGAATTGGAAAAGCTATAAAAGTTAAAAGCGAATGAATCAAAGATACTTCTAGTAATTGTTCAATTGTAAAAGGCAATAATAATCGGGTTCTAAGAGTATGTCGAATTAGTTGCTATCAATCAACCAAATAACCACAAATTGCAAATAAAATAATAATGAAAATAAAAGTATGTAACTTATAAAGGAAATGTGTTTTAATTGTCACACTCAAGTCCTCAACATATCTCAATGAACCAGTACATATGTCATCATCTTGCCTGTAAACGGACTGTAGTTTAGACTAAACATACATGTACACGTACGTCCCAACAGAAGCCATATTCACCTATATAAATGGAACTGTGGACCGCTAAAACCCGCCCAAATGGAATCACATTGTGAAATGACGGCATAATCCATTAAATGGCTACAAATGGCACATAAAAACCATAGTACTGCATATGATCAAGGTATTATAAATATCAACTGATAATGCTATCAACGAATATCATGAAACGAGTATCAAACAGATACTTACTAATACGACAAGCATTCTAGAATTCAATCATAATCCACTAACGAAATTAGATATCAAACATATCAATCCAGTCATTCAGAGTTAGGATAAGGTTTAACATAATACGGTTCACTCCAAGTCAAACATACCTACACATCTCCTACGAATAAATCGGGTAGTCCAGGTGTACTAGACAATTAAAAACTTACAAGTGTGCTTCAGACTTCCGTTAAAGGTTACATTCAATAGGAGTTTCAATCAGCAAAGTTACACGATAGTTGTCATCAACTATATTTCGACTTTCAAGATATCTTTTGCTCCATAATTTAATATGATGTATATCAGTGATCAGCTCTCAATTGCATCATAAATATTCCTATGACTTTCCACTAGTCGATAACATCTCTAGACATGTCTCTCATCACATGGGATTCTTGGTCCTCACAAAGATTGCACACTAACTGACAATAAAAATTATGAAAAATATATAGAAAATCATATCTGACGGCGTCACGTTATAGAGCTGACGCCGTCACCTTGCCGCGGTTAGGGTTTCTTGATGGCCTTCTTGACGCCGTCCCCTTTTAATCATCCAAAATCCTCTCTGGCGCGTCAAGGGTTGACGGCGTCAGAATGGTGCTTGACGCCGTCACAGGTACTTTTTCAGCCGATTTTGAGACTTTGTCGTTTTCTTCACTTTTATGCTCCAAAAACGTCCAAAATGCTTCCTTTTCTAGATTTCTTCTCCAAAGTACCTAAAATGACAAAAGGAACGATTTAGGGCAATAGTTGATCAAATAAATACGATTTAGGGCTTAAATGACCCCCTAAAAGCGGTACACTTTTCGCTTCATCATGTACATTAGTTATGTCCTGCCCATTTTCTAAACCTGGGAAAGTAGAAGCATCCCTTTCTCTAATGACAAAGCCAGCATCATCTGCTACATGGGGAGTCGCAGGGTCTCGGTGCTGAGGAACAACAGAACCCTCTCTGGATACAGACCTATCTGGTGTGTGATGGGGAACAACTTGACATGCTGATCCTTCACCTTGTACTTGTAGCATAGAATCAAATAAAGGGACCTCTTCCCCATTATACCATTTTGAGGACATTTTCATATTACTGAAAACTTTTTGGGAAAGCTTGGGAGCGAGATAAACAACTTTATGAGGAGGAAGTTGATGTTTAGATTTGTTCAAAATAATTTGTATGAACCTGGGATACATAAAACATTTTGATTTGACACCAACATTTCTAAGCATGGCTTGAAAGATAAGTTTAGAAAAATTGAAAGTTCTGTTAGTGGCCAAGCAGATGAGGGCGGTCGCGATATTGCTACTGAACTGTTCCCATGAGGTTTTCTTAGGGCTGAGACAGTGAAGGATGGTGTGAATTAAAAACCTCCATTGTGGGGCAAAAGCCCCTTTTTGGAAAGTTAAAGCTTCTGATTGTATATTGTAACCCATTCTGGTTAAAAGTTCAAACATTTCGGTGTTCGGCATAGAACTAATACCGTTTGAATCACCCAATCGGAGATGCCGCCTGATTGATGATTCAGTAAGAGTGATAGATTTACCATCAACTGCTGCAATTAATTCGGTGTCACCATCTTCAAATGTTTTGACAGTTGCACTCTGCCAAAACTCTTTGATTTGGGAAACATATATAGTAGGATTTAATGTTAGAGAATACCTTATGTGAGAAGCATTTAAAAAGTCGACTATCTGATGGTATGTAGTGTCATCCTCTGCTTTTTCCAAATAAGCTACCATGTTGTGCTTGTTGGCAAAGGTTAAAGTAACCATGACTGTTGGTAAATTATTGATTTGACTGCTGGGATTAAAGTAACTTGGATTAGAAAGTAAGATGAAGAAAATGAATTGAAATATTATGAAACAATTATTAGGGTTTATATTAGAGCACCTTCAAGTAAAAGATAACTTTTCATTCAACAAAGGTGAACAAAATATATTAAAAGTCAAAACGTACAAAAAATAGCCTGTTACAAATAAATATTAATAATAACATCAACATAAATCCTCAACGGATATTTTAATGGAGCCGTAAATTTCGACCCAGTACCAACGTCTATCTAACAGTACAAATATATTCATACCAGTACTAAACTTTTAAATGACAGTACCACCCTTTTGAAATTTTTTTGCATTAGCAGCAAGGTGTCTGAACTTTTTAGACTTTTAGGTGGCGTCTATCCAACAGTACAAAATGATTGTGCATGTAGACATTGGATTAATTATACAACAACAACGATAAAAATGCAACAACGTAATGGTTAAATTATATGTAAAAAACATACCTTCGGAAAGAGTACCCTTATTATTCTTATGAGATTGATTTTTCAAAAAATCTTTTGTGCTTGAGCAACTATAGTCAATTGAAAGAACATTTTGCAATAAAAATTCGATTGATATGTCAACTGTCCATGTAAAAATTAGATTAATTATACAACAACAACAACAATAAAAATACAACAACGTAGTGGTTAAATTATATGTAAAAAACATGCCTTTCGAACAACAATAAAAATACAACAGCACAATGGTTACCTTCTGAAGGAGTACTGGTATTATTCTTATAAGACCATCTTGTATTGGATTGCTTCAACAACGACAGTACCACCCTTTTGAAATTTTTTTGCATTAGCAGCAAGGTGTCTAAACTTTTTAGACTTTTAGGTGGCGTCTATCCAACAGTACAAAATGATTGTGCATGTAGACATTGGATTAATTATACAACAACAACAATAAAAATACAACAACGTAATGGTTAAATTATATGTAAAAAACATACCTTCGGAAAGAGTACCCTTATTATTCTTATGAGATCGATTTTTCAAAAAATCTTTTGTGCTTGAGCAACTATAGTCAATTGAAAGAACATTTTGCAATAAAAATTCGATTGATATGTCAACTGTCCATGTAAACATTAGATTAATTATACAACAACAACAACAATAAAAATACAACAACGTAGTGGTTAAATTATATGTAAAAAGCATGCCTTTCGAACAACAATAAAAATACAACAGCACAATGGTTACTTTCTGAAGGAGTACTGGTATTATTCTTATGAGACCATCTTGTATTGGATTGCTTCAACAACAACATCATTAAGGACATTTTGCAATAAAACATTCGATTGATTGTGCATTTACTAAACTTTCAAGTGACAGTACTACCCTTTTGAATTTTTTTTGCAATAGCAGCAAGGAGTTTGAACTTTTTAAACTTTTAATTGACGTCTATTTAAGAGTACAAAATGATTGTGCATGTAGACATTGGATTAATTATACAACAACAACAACAAAAATACAACAATGTAATGGTTAAATTATATGTAAAAAACATGCCTTCGGAAAGAGTCAATTGAAAGAACATTTTGCAATAAAACATTCGATTGATATGTCAATTGTCCATGTAAACATTAGATTAATCATACAACAACAATAAAAATACAACAACGTGATATGTCAATTGTCCATGTAAACATTAGGTTAATCATACAACATATGTAAAAAACATACCTTTTGAACAACAACAAAAATACAACAACACAATTTCTTATGAGACCCTCTTGCATTGGATAGCTTCAACAACAACATCAGTAAGAATATAGCAACCAAACAAATAGATGTTTGCTATATATATGATTGTCCATGTAAACATTAGATTAATTATATAACAACAACAATAAAATTACAACAACCAATTCGTTAAATTATATGAAAAAAACATACCTTCTGAAGGAGTACCCGTATTATTCCTATGGGATCCTCCTGCAAGACTTGCAAAGTGTTTTTGGCTTGAGAAGGAACGTTTGTTAAATATAGGAATAAAATATTTATACAAAATACATTAAATAACTTATCTTTCAAATCATATCTTCTACAAATCAAACATATTTTGAAAAAAATCCGGGATATATGTTTAGAAAATATATGTATATCATTCCAAAAATTCCGCCTGGTCATCCAAGAAGAAGATTATAGTTATTTTTTGTGTGAGTTATATCACAAAAAATAATTTGATCTAATGGTAACATTGACATATACATAAGCTATTTAAACAACCCAAGTTCGAATATTTAGAGTCTTTTTTAAAATTTCAGAATTAAAAGTCAACTGTCGAATTTTATTTGGTCAAACATTGCTTACATGGCATGCTTAGGTGGATTAAGAGCATGATTAGTCATCAATCCAGCGCTTATTCATCAATTCTGCATTTGATGACGTCATGCGCATACTGTTATATATATATATATATATATATATATATATATATATATATATATATATATATATATATATATATATATATATATATATATATATATATATATAATTTTATCCTATAGAGAAAGTTTTATACTTTTATTGTATGACAATTAACAAAGTCAAAGCAACTAAAAATTGTATTTAACTATTATTTGTCTTTCTTTTTTTTTTCTTTTTTTTTTCTTTTTAAACCAAATAGAGATTCTTCAAAAATTACAGGCACTTGGTATTGTGTCATAGTAGAGTGGTAGCAAATAATTAACAATACTTACAATTATAAAAAATTCTTACTACTTAAATGCAAGGTTTGATAAACAAGAGTAGAAGTTTTATAAAGCAAGGTTTAATAATATATTTAGAATGCTTGCATGTTGGACCAAGTAATGAGCGAAGCCGTGGAGGGCAATCTCAAATATAGGATGAGGGCCGAGTTCATAAAAGCACTAAATATAATAAAATTTACATTGAATATTTGAGTTCTTGGAGATAGCGTTCGGTCGACGGTCGAAGAGACGGAGAGGAAAAGGAGTTAGGGTATGGGGATCATTGTGATTTCTAGAATAAAATGTTTTGATTTAAGATACCAAACTTTTTTTACATATCTGGGGACTAATCTCCACCCTTTATATTTATTTGATTTAATAAATGAGATTAATCCTAATAATTTAAAAAACTCATTTTCATCATTTTTTTTAAATACTAATATCTTTCAAACTGTTAATCGTTAAGCGAAAAAAAATATACAGTTACGACGAGCATTTAATTATCGTTCTATAGATAGGTACTTCGATATACTTTTGACAAAATTATTTTTTTTCGTATTTTTCACCTTTTTTTGACGTTTTTTTTTTTTTTTTTTTCGTTACTGAAATTTGCCAGAAAAAATCATATGTGATTTAACACTAATATCACATGTAATATTATATATCATATGTGATTTAACTCTAATATCACATATCATATGTGATTTAACACTAATATCACAGATTATTTTTCATGCAAATTTCAATAATAAAAAAAAAAGACGAAAAAACGAGAAAAAACCTTGAAAAAAGCAAAAAAGAATTTTGTCGAAAGTATATCAAAGTGCCCGTCTATAGAAAGATAATTAAATGCTCGTCGCGATGGTGTAATTATTTTCGCTTAACGATTAACGGTTTAAGAGATATTTAAATTAAAAAAATATGTGAAATATTAAAATGCTTTTAATCTCAACCATTTATTTCATTTTTATTGGATGGTATGGATGAGTCTCTTGGTATTTAAGATAAGTTTAGTATGTAAAATAACTCTCCTCAAATGTTTTTGTATTTATAGGGATACAAAGACTATACTCATTGCACAAGAAGTCATTCAATAATTATCCTTAAGTAATATAATGTTGACAAAAAGTTAAATCAACCCCCCCCCCCCACCCTATAACACCCCAACCAGAAAAAGGGCCTAAGTGTAACATTATGGTGTCAATTAGAACATATAAACGCAAGCGGAAGACTTCTTATAAAATACTAAGTCAAGAATTACAAAGAATTACGAAATATAATCCAAACAATAATCTAAATACAATACATATCCAAAGCATAATGTCTACAATCATAACTCCAATGATGGAATCTAATCAAGGGTAGATCCTCTATCTTCTACTCTCAACACTCATGTCCAGCATCCCGCTTATAACGTGCCGCAGAGAAAAAAAAATGCGGCTGAGCTAACGCTCAGTGAACAGATATAAACAAATGAAAGGTAATAAGCGTATACAAAATGAATAAGCGAATGAATCCAAGAGAACCTGCTAAACAAGATGTCAACAGAATATGGAACATATGAAAGGGATCAAAGCATAATAATGATCATAATGTGGATATCAATATCAAAGAAAATGTCCAACAAATCATATAACAAATTATACATGGAGTAGCTAGCTCGATGTACCAAAAAGTGAAATGAGGTGTATTGCACACACTCAAGTCCATTCACGAGCATATATCAAAACTGAACTAAGTACATAGGATGCATCCATACGCTCCCTTTAAAACAGAGATACATATGTCAGTTCTAGACTAAACATACATATAATAAACACGGGCCAGGAGCGCCATATATACAGCTATATAAACAAATGGGAACGCTGTGGACAAAAACCCACGTCCACAGATAGTGTCAATACCATTGGTGCATCAATGGAAAGGCCATGAACTCCCCATGACTGGCTACAAATATGGGCAACATAATAGGCATAGTACATGCAATCTAATGATAAGGGATAATTATAAATTATCCAACTCAGATAATAGCTATACGAATAGAATATAGCATGAAACGAGTAATCAAACGAATAACTTAACAAATACGGATCAAAGCAGTTCTAGGAATATCTTCAATCCATAAGTCCATCTAAAGGAAACTTCGCGTCTTAAAATTGATCAGATACATCGTCGATTCGAGGTAGTGGATAACGGTTTCTAACAGTAATACGGTTCAGCTTCCAGAAGTCAACACATAATCCCCTACTACTATCCTTCCTCTTTACGAATGAAATCGGGGTAGTCCACGGAGGTGTACTCAGACAATTAAAACCACTTACAAGTTGTCGCTTCAGTTCTTCCCGTCTAAATGGTTTCATTCAATATGGAGTTTCAGATTCAGGCAAAACGTCGTTCTACACGGATAGGGTTCTGTCTCATCAGACCTTACTATTCCGGCACTTCTCAAGATATCTTTTGCTCCCAATAAGTTTAAGTTATATGATGTTTGTATTATCACGTTGATCAGGCGTCATAATACTTGCATCATATAATCATTCCTTTATTGGTATCATATTCCACCTCGAGTCGTGACTAAACAATCTCTTAGTACCATGTCATATCAACTTCACATTCTGGGGGAAATCTTGGTGGTTCGCTCAGGAATTACATCGAGAAAATTCAGATTGCAAAATGACTCTCAAGGGAAGATCCATCAAACGGTGTACAAAAATAGGTGCAAGGAAACCTTCACAACCGCGAAAATAACGTACAAGTTTTCAGGGTAGTAAAGATAACAATGATTAATCAGTCAGAAATCAGGGTAAGGAATTCAAGACTGTTCAACACGCCAAAGGTGAGACGTACTATGAAAGTAGTTGGCATCTTGATGCTCAGTCCACTGATCCATACTAGAATAACATCAAAATCGTATACTTCCAAAGGAAACAATTTAGCAAAACGAATCCTATTGTCAGAAAAAAATGGACAATTTCCTATACTCGTGGTTACTCACCACCAGATTTCTCATAGGAATAGGAATAGGTAAGATGAATCTTATAGTGTAGGGAGACTTAAATATGCTTAGCAACAACAAGAGAAGTCACAAAATGTGTCAAACACATCATGGTCACAAGAATTCTCAGAATGATCTAAGAGGCATCTAAATGATTAACAAACAAATCAGAGGTTAAGGTCGGAATCAGAAAATAAGACTTATATAGTGTCAGGCATTACCACAGGATTCTCAACGCATTCTAAACTTACTTGGTCACTAATCTTAGGTTGTGCAAAATAATAAATTTCTAATCTACAGAAAGAGTGATCTTAAAAGGGCTTAACTAAAAGTAAGGCACGAATCAAAGTGATGTGGAAGCAATGATTCTTAAACAAATGTCTTATAGTCTACCCAATCCTCACCTGTCATAACTTAAGTTTCTTCAGAGTGGAAATCCTAAGGCAAATTCTCAAAGGTTGTTTCTTAAGCTCCTTTAGTGCAAACCTAAGGGCCAAATCTTTCACAGGTCACAACTTAAAGTATTACAGGTCGAATCCTAAGCTCTGATACCATAATTGTAACACCCCAACCCGAAAAGGGCCTAAGTGTAGCATTATGGTGTCAATCAGAACATATAAACGCAAGCGGAAGACTTCTTATAAAATACTAAGTCAAGAATTACAAGGACTTACGAAATATAATCCAAACAATAATCTAAATACAATACATATCCAAAGCATAATGTCTACAATCATAACTCCAATGATGGAATCTAATCAAGGGTAGGTCCTCTATCTTCTACTCTCAACACTCATGCCCAGCATCCCGCTTATAACCTGCCGCAGAGAAAAGAAAATGTGGCTGAGCTAACGCTCAGTGAACAGATATAAACAAATGAAAGGTAATAAATACGAAATGAATAAGCGAATGAATCCAAGAGAACCTGCTAAACAAGATGTCAACAGAATATGGGACATATGAAAGGGATCAAATCATAATAATGATCATAATGTGGATATCAATATCAAAGAAAATGCCCAACAAATCATATAACAAATTGTAAATGGAGTAGCTAGCTCGATGTACCAAAAAGTGAAATGGGGTGTATTGCACACACTCAAGTCCATTCACAAGCATATATCAAAACTGAACTAAGTACCTAGGATGAATCCATACGCTCCCTTCAAAACAGAGATACATATGTCAGTTTTAGACTAAACATACATATAATAAACACGGGCCAGGTGCGTCATATATACAGCTATATAAACAAATGGGAACGCTGTGGACAAAAACCCACCTCCACAGATAGTGTCAATACCATTGGTGCATCAATGGCAAGGCCATGAACTCCCCATGACTGGCTACAAATATGGGCAACATAATAGGCATAGTACATGCAATCTAATGATAAGGGATAATTATAAATTATCCAACTCAGATAATAGCTATACGAATAGAATATAGCATGAAATGAGTAATCAAACGAATAACTTAACAAATACGGATCAAAGCATAACAAATATCAGAAAAGAATGAGTCATGAGAAATCCTTAAGGATAGAGTACAACCAGATTATGTAATTATGAAAATCATTCAAATGTTGTTTTCATGAAAGTATTCTTTTAAAAGTCGTTTTCATAAGAGTCATTAAACCTTCATATAAAAAGTGGTATTACCTCGTATTCATAGAAATTATTTTAAAATAGGATTTCTCAAAACATCATCAAGATATATATTTAAGAAAGGTTTTCACACGAAGTCATAATATTAGATGGGTTACAAAGTCTCAAAGGATTCTAATACGAATATTGAAGTCACAAGAGAGAACGAATGAATCAAACCATATCAGACAGAATAACTAAACGAATATCAAATGAATCATAAATCAGAATAACAAATATCAAGGAATCAAAAGTCATGAGATACCCTTACTGAGAAAGGGTGAAATATTTGTACCTTAACGCGAATGAAAGGAAAGCAAACGACTGAATGAACACAAGGAAACAACGTAGCGCCTCTTCAAATGATCTACACGAATTAGGGATCATTTAATATTTTATGGTTATTTCATAAGTTACAAGTGGTTTTAATGATTTATACTTATAGTTATACTCATAACTTATTTTAGGTTTATTTTACAAATCTGGGTCAGTTCCTCACGAATTTTAAGACACATCACATGAACTCCAGATACTCTCCTAATGTTTCCTGAGGTTTCCACATGAGTTAAGTAATTACTCAAATTTTTGCAGATTTTATTAATAAGTGTAAGTACCCTTTTAAAATTCGTCTTTCCAGACCTACCCAGAAAAATAACTGCACAGACACCCAGAAAGTTTGCCCTTAACGAACCCATTTCGATAGTTCAGGAACATCCACCAAAATTTCAGTAAGCCATATACATCTTAAACATTATCCCTGTCAAATGAGACCTCTTAATTACTTATGGTTTTAAAACTAGAAATCAAAAACACCAACTTATTTTCAGACATCCAAAATACAGTTTTGACACTTAACCTTGTAAAAATCAAAAGATCATCTTCTCGACCTCCAATGGCTATAAAACTTGACATGCAGAATGTTGACTAAATAATATTAGTTTTAGACTCAAGAAATTCACAAAAACACGTTGGGGTCATTATTTTAGACTCCTCACAACCCGACCCTAATTTCTGGACAGCCTACTACACATAAAATCACAACAAACCCTAACCCCTTTTAAACCCTAATCAACCCTTATTAATTCCTAGGTTTCCAGATTTTAGCACCATATTAATGTACAATTAATGATTCATATTAGGGTTTAATACTTATGATTTAGGCTGAAAACAAAAGACTGATTCGAATGAAAAGGAACAAGAAATCGACACACATAGAAACAAGGTTTTCATGATTCATGTGGCGCGTATAACATATACATGTGGCGCGTATAACATATACATGTGGTTACATATTTTAACGAGACACACAAGTAAATTAACAATATGATTCTGATTAGTATAACATGTTTTAAATCTGATTTTTATGTATTATATGTGTCGTGTATTAGAGTGAATGCCAAGGGGAAAATCACAAGTACCTTATGCCAATTAAGAGAGATCAAATGGAGAACAAGACACACAAATGGATCAACAACACACTCCAAAGTCTTGCTACGAATCACCAAGCTTCAATACCTTCGACTTCCTTGATCTTTGGAGAGAAAAGCAAATGGATTTAGGGATTGTTTGAGGTTCGGTATGGAGGGAGGGAGGAGAGCCGTGAGTTTTGAGTTGAGAGAAAGCGTGTGATTTGGTTAAAGAGTATTATGGAAACCGTATAATGCATTTGTAGAGGTGTCGTGAGAGAGGCTAGACAAAGAGAGCAAACAAAATATTTTATTTCCTTAGAGATATACACATTAATTTTAGTTCTTATCTCTTGTGTTTAACAAATTAAAAACGTGTACATAGAGGAGGGGAAGGGCGGATTTTGGACTAGGATTAGGGAAAATATTTGTAACAAGTTTATTTATTTAGTTATCTTAGGTTATAATTCATATAATGTGTTATTATCATATCACATATAGTTTAGGTAATTATTAATTATTACATCACTTAGGTTAAAATTCAAATTAGGTGGGAAAATGAGAAATCAGAATTTAGGGTTTTACACCCCCCCCCCTCCATGGGGTTCGGCGACTTCCACATCTCTTAGGGATTGTGGTTTTGTGTTTTATACTTAACTATATTTATCAAATTTAATTATATACTCTCTGAATAGTTACTAGTTTACCCCTCTTTGAGAATATTATCATATTCTAATTTCAGCTTCATTTTCATTTAATTTCGTCACTATTTCCTCATTATCAACTTACATGTTTTGTAGTGCACTAGTACGACCCATTGACATTTCTATGAGTGCCAGTTTTGAATAGCTTTTTTTTTTTTTTTTTTTTTTTTTTTTTTTTTTTTTTTTTTTGCACAGTAATCTTTTCACTGATAAGAGCATCCACTATTGTGTTTCAGGAATAGGTCTAAAAACTTATGAATAGGTCCAAGATTTTGTGTACCATAGTGAGGAAGCATTTTATGTCTAGGTGGCATGAAAAGTTCTAGGATTTTAGAGAGGTCCAAGAAGTGTTTATTATCATTTTTGTTGGAACAGTTTATAAAATTTAAAAGTTTTAACCACAGTGGGAATAGATTCATAATATGAAAAGTTTTAAGAATTAATGACAATATTAATGACAATGTAAGAGGTGACAATTTTATAAGGGGGTTGATAAATACACATAGAATTTTACTTAATACACATAAAAGGACAACCATTTAATGCATGAGAACAAGCATTCAATGCATGAGATGCATGTGTATTAAGTAAATGTCTATGTGCATTTATCAACCCCCATTTTATAAATCTTTTAAAAAGTCCACCATAATGGATGTCCTAATAGTTTTGTTCTACCATTTATACACATCCTAAATTCACTGTTACAAATATGGTAGAAGAAAACAAATGTGAGATACATTAATATCAACTTATGTGGAGTATAATACATTATTATTGTTATATGAGATACATTAATGTCATTTATGTGGAGTATAATACATTATACTAATTGTTACTCAGTAACTGGCTTTCTATATGTGATCTTGTAATACAAGCTAGAGATTTTTCTATAAAAAATAAAAACATACTATTTAATTGCTAAAGGCATTAAGGCAGACGTATCCACATGCCGTATAATGAATTTCTATTGACAAAGTGGCTTTTTAGCTTCAAAGTTTTAAATATTGGCTAATAGAAAATAATCAATTTGGTCGCTCAATCTGAGATTTGAAGGCCTAGTTGTACGCAAGTTACATAGACTGTTAGGCATTACTCTCATTTTTCTAGAAAATAATCAATTTGGTCGCTCAATCTGAGGCGTCTTTTCTTCATTCACAATTGCTCTAATGGTGACCAAAATGTAACACCAAAGTCAAAAGTCAAAGGTTTATTTGAATGGCGTAGTTATGAACGATTTAATGCTACGACTAAAAGTGGCCAATTTAAACAAAACTTTTACGAGTATGTTACACGTTTAAAGTTTTGTTTATATAATTGTGCTATTACTAAAAAGACACAAAAAGCCCAACCTTCTGGTGGATTTACATGTAATTAAATACAAATATACTTCTTAATCTACTTTCTGCTAACTTTAGCTCGAATCCCTCTATGCATTTCAATTTGGGCTCAACTAAGTTTTTTCAATGAGGCTATTAGATAATTTTCTAATGATGATGATTGATTCTTACCAAACTGCGAGTATAAAATACGAGAAAACAAAACCTTATTACACACTTGGCATAGCGTGATCCTTGCAAAATTACTTAATTGAACCTTTATCATCCTATTTTACGAAAATGAGTCGCGCACATGTATTTTTAAAAAAATGAACTTTTAGCGCGAGAGTCACTAGATATGAGACACACATCAACCAAATCAGGAGGCATCACGTGTACAATTCGTGCACATAAATTAACTCCACATGTCAACCACCCGTACGCATCGCGCATCATTTCCTCGCACGCATACTCATCTTGCGCGCTTCAAATATTAAATACTCTCTTCGTCTCATAATTATTGTCCAATATTAACTTTTTAAGTTTTTAGTTTTCAACTTTGACCATATGTATTTTTATTTTGGTTATATTTTACATGATGAAAAATACATTGATAGATTGAGTTTTACTTGTATTTTCATTGATATAATTTTCATTAAGTATCGTATACCATAAATAAAAATATCTAAGGTCAAAGTTGTGAAATAAAGACTTTAAAAGTCAATACTGGATAATAATTATGAAACGGAAGGAGTACCAAGCACGCTTCAAATGTAAAAAATTATTATGCGCGCTTCAAATATTACATTCCATCTCCACGAAGTGCAAAAAGATTTTAAAACTGATGTTTTTGTGGTATGTGCAACCAAATTTTTTTTTTTTTTTTTTTTTTGCTACTTTCGTTTCTTACGGTGTAATTTTAGTTAACCAAACATTTCTTTTATGCAACACCCTCTTAAAAATCCTGGATTCGTCCATGTGCACAGGTTTTTTTTTTTTTTTTTTTTTTTTTTTTTTTTTTTTCACAGTTGTCATTTGGATTAACTAAGTTGTACTATAAAAAAATAAGTAGCAAAATGAAAATATTAAGGGTTGCTCATACAAAAAATCGACAGCTTTTAATAACTTTTGCATTTCGTGACCTAATATCAGTTGTAGCCCGTGCTACACCCGACACCAATGTAGGTTCATCCCTTTTAACACCTAAGTTCCTTATAAAGATAAGTCAACCAACCATAACAATATCATGCGCCCAACACGCATGATATGTTGAAACACGCCATGGTCTATTTTCGTAAAACGAAAAAAATTAGTTTGTTTTCGTAAAAAAGGTATATATTAGTCTTGTTTAGTACGGAGTAGTTTTTTCGTAAATAATGTATAACCATTGACGTACGGAGAGATTATAAA
This sequence comes from Artemisia tridentata subsp. tridentata, assembly GCA_021014915.2. NCBI lineage: Eukaryota > Viridiplantae > Streptophyta > Magnoliopsida > Asterales > Asteraceae > Artemisia > Artemisia tridentata. Next base: position 233,599,798 of record CP139504.1, on the reverse strand, counting down.
ACATCATTTCTAGAAATTACAGTAAATTTTTTGTTTGAACATATAATTTTACCAAAAACTTTGATATGATATTAAAAAGTAGTAAAAACAACGGAAACATATTGACTTATTCTTTAAAAAGGAAATACGAGTAGCTCAAGTTCGTTGACCAGACTTTGTGAAGACGTGGGTCCAATTTGCTAGATTTTTCATGATTTCATACCACGTAGTAGTTCTTTACTGGAGTAATATATTTATGTAGAATATTGACCAAATAGTAATGCGACCTGTGTCATATTTTTCAATACAAACATCAAAATTTTATATTTTTTTAAATATGCATCTAAATTATTACATTATACATTATATATACTTATAAGTTAAATAAATATAACATTTTAAGATTTATATTAGGGATAATGACACGAAAAGGCCCATACTTGCCACCTTTTGTCATTGTATGTTGCGACATTTTTTTTTTTTTTGATTTTGGCACAAACTTTTCTAAATCGTGTCATTGTGAGGTCTGTGTGACTATTTCAACCATAAAAATGACCATTTTACCCTTACTTTTTTCAAAATTTGAAAGGTAAAATGGTCACACAGACCCCACAATGACACGATTTAGAAAAGTTTGTGCCAAAATCAAAAAAAAAAAATATATCGCAATATACAATGACAAAAAGTGACAAGTATGGGCCTTTTCGTGTCATTATCCCTCTATATTAAGTAAATATGAAATTATCCTTCATATCTTAATTCACACGTGCCTTATATTTAGTTTTTCTCTTTGATGCACTTTCACATGTATAAAAGTTTTAATTTATATCTTTAACATTTAAAAAGTTGTTTAAGTGGGCTAAAGTTTATGTAATGTGTTTTTTTCACGAATTTCATTTTTAGTTTTATATAATTTGTAATCTTATTTTTAATAAATAAAAAATTAGTTGGTTTTAGAAAATGAAAAATAAAATAAAATAGTAGGTCTTAAAAGTGGTGTTTTGGCTTGAGCCATGAGGGAGTGTGTTTCTGTGTGTATGAGTGAAAAGAGATGTGAAAGGGAGAAATAATGACGTTGCATGACGTGACACCCAAAAAATGTCATGCTCTTATAGTCTTATAGCCTTTAAGTCATGGTCTTTAAGGTACATTTCTTGCAACATATGAATCCCTTCTTCAAAGCATCGTTCGTCCGTGAGCTTTCATCCATCGCCTTGAATCTACACTGACGAGTATGTTGGAAGGGGACTTTTTAAGCTCTAGCCTTCCCCTTTCACGTTAATTGCTAATATACGTAAAACACGATCTCACTGAATAACTTATAAAGCTTACAATCCATAACAATTCAATGAATAACTTAATACGCGGGCCTTGTTAAAAAAAAGTTTAAACCTTCATAGAAGACATATATAATTTGCCTATTTTAGCACAAAACATCTATGTCATAATTGATTGGCATGAATCTTTTATAAGATACAAAAAGTCTACTGAAAATAATTACCAAATTCAAATAAGCAAATCTCACAAAAAAATATCACACATTAGGTAAATATAAATTTTAGCTAATCAACCTGTGTTTTCTCAATTTGAAGTATCGAAGTTATCTTTTTTGCATTTAAGGTATTTTCGACTTTTCGAAAGCGGTCGTAATAACCAAAATAACTTTTAATTGTTGAATTATAACGATACATAAAATTAATTAACTAATGCAGTTGAAAAAATAACCGATAACATCTTTTGAAAAGTAAAAAAAAAATAAATAAATAAATAAAAATAAAAAAAAAATACTTACATTGAAAAAATAATAACTTGGATACCTTTTGTAACACCCCCAAAATATCGCAGCGGAATGTAATATCATTGGGGTGCTATTTATTAGAACAACAGTCATAATCATAAAAAACGACTCTAAATGAAACATTTTTAAAAGTTTATCATTCGATCATAATAAAACATCAGAGTTACAAGATGTCCGAAATAGTTTTAGAAAACATAATGTATTAACATAAAAGTTTTCAAGAGTTTATCGAATGATAACAAAATGCAAGCCTTCAAAATATTCTCCGTGCGACTTCATGCTAGCCAAATACCTTAAGGACCTAAGATAAAACAAGCTAAAAAATCAACACAAAGGTTGAGTGAAATTCACAGGTTTATAAATAATTAATGGATCACAAGATTTCAGAGTTAAAGTAATAATTGCAACGAATACAATTATAGGTAAATAGTAAATATTGCACTAAACTCTTGAACTCAAATGTTAACTAATATCATAGAATGATATTAATAATGCCCTAAAAGGTAATTTACCATATTACCTAATTTCTCAATATTATGTGTCCATTTGACCTACAGTTATCAAGTGAGCGCTACTCACCCGGACAGGCTCGTCAAGCCCAATATGCATATTCATAATATTAGCGTTTACTCAGTTGTAATTAATGGTTCATGATGTTAGGGACTTATTTCTAGCAACAAAGGTACCTAGGCAATAATACTTTCTGGTAAGCATACAGTTTAAAGCACTTGTTTTGTGCAACAGAGGGTTACCTACAACTTTTATGTTTTGTGCAACAGAGGGTTCAATACAAATTTTTAGACTTTTTAGCCATTTAATTTTGGTGTGCGTTTTCCGACAACCTTTGCCGTTTACTTTCTAATTAATTCATCGGGTATTGTCTCACGACCAACCTCCCGGAAGATCGAAGCTAAGAGATAGATCTACAGGCTTATATTTATACCTAAGTCTCTAAGTGTACTGATTAAGTGCAGTAATTACGAAAACAGTCCCTGGTCCAAATGGTCTTTGCAAACTTAGTCCCAATCATAGTTTTAGGTAATTTAAGCTATGTATAATGCATAAATTAATGTAACAAGTATATGAAATATGAAAAATACATATAATGAAATATACATCAGTAGTGAAATGGAAAATATTGTGTGGTTTCTTACAAGGATTTGATGAAAAACAAAAGAACAATATCAAGAACACTAGGGCTGTGTTTAGTAACACAGATTATTGGGAGATTATGGGGGCTACAGCTTTTTTCGCACAAAATAATCTATTGTCTAAAAAGTAGTATCGTTTGGCAGCAAAAATTAAGAAAGATTATAGAAAAAATAATCTCTAAAATTATAAGTTGATCCAACCAACTTTTGAGAAAAGGCTAGAGATTATTTTTTGTATAATTACCTTATTAACCTTCTAAAAAGACATGATGTTTAATTATGTATATTTCTATATTTAAGAACATGTCACGTTGGGCTGTTTAATTATGTATATCGACATTTTTTTGTCTTTTTATACTTTGAGAAACAATTAAGTTATCGAATACGATTAGTAATTCACTAAATTGAGTAGGTTTGAAATATAACTTAATAAATTTTAGTCGCTAATTCAAGTTTTACTAATGAATTAGTAATCGAATACGATTACTAGTTCAAGTTTTACAAATGAATGCTCTTTGAGCGGCTATAAACTCATTATCTCAATTTATATATATTATGTGTTCATAAATTGTAGTCGCTAAAATTGTTAAAAATTGAACTTAACGCAAATGGATATATATATTTAGCAAACACTTTTAACAAATTAGTAAAACTTGAACTCACAGTATAAATGTTTTAAACACGTTCAATCACCCATGTATATTCATCAATGAAGATGACTGTCATGCTTAGTTACTGTGTTTAATGATGTATCAAAACTAATATCCAATTATTACTTGTTATAGGTGGCAAATTATTGCCGTGATCGTGTCCATACTGCTTTAGAAGATGAAATAAAGGTGATGAAGCAAGAATTAGTTAAAGTAACAATAAACGACAGTGTACAAGTCAGATGGGAAAAAGCGTGCAAACTCATATTGATGTTATTATCGCTACATTTGCTTTACATAACTACATCCGTAACAGCTCACAAGAAGACATGATATTTACGGTGATGGAGGAAAATCCGGATTATATACCACGAGACGAACTTCACGATGTTCATAGTCATGAAACGAACAATGAAAACAATTCTGAAGGAGCATCTAACGAGATGAAGCAGATACGTAACGATATTGCTACTTTAATATGGAATGCACATCATGGATTATAATTTAACATCATTTTATCGTTGTTTGTATTTTTACATGGATTTTCATGCAATGCTACATATTTATGATTTATATCAATAATTTTATTTACTATTCTTATACATATTGGGTTTGTTATTTATATGTCAAATTACGTCATTTTACACTTTTAATCTACAATTATAGCTAGTTTGCTAAACAATACTACAAAAAAAAGCTACATTTTTAATCTTTTTCAGCACCAGCACCAGCATCAGCACCAGCACTAGCACCAGCACCAGCACCAACAATTTTTGCCAAACACACCCTAGATCTAGTAACCAAGATACCCAAAGCTTCTTAAACAATCACCAAAAACCATCACTCTTTAAGTTTATAGACTAAGATCTAATAGTAAAATGCTTCCAAGAAACCCTTGCTAAAACTTCCAAGAAACCCAAGATTTGATGAGATTGATTGTTGTTTTGAGTGAAATACATCATGAACTAGCTAATGGACTTATGATCTTCAACTTATGATCAATAAACTTAGTAAAACCTTGATGAATTTAGTGTTTTGGGCTGTATAAGCCATGAAAATAAAGAGGAGGAACCAAGAAAATGAAAGTGGTATTGAGATCTAGTTTTGGTGGTATATAGTTTAGTGGTTTATGTATTGTTGGTTTGTAGAAGTGTATCAACACTCGTCTCATAAAAGAGACAAGTGTTTAGGCATGGGTGAGGTGGTGTTGTGTAAGTGTTTTTATAAAAGTTTGATAGTTTAGTGTTTTAATGGGTATAGTTTGATCCCGGTAATTGCAAACATGAAGTTTTTAAGACGCGAAACTTAAAACCGGGTAACGTAAAAATATAAAACTTACAAAAATATTAAAACTTGACATCAAAACCTATTTTGATATATTAGGTGATCCTTGAGCTTGTTGGGTGATTATTTGTTGTTTAAAAATTGAAAACGTAGACTGAAAACGTGTAGAACGCAAAATGTACAAAGTTTAAGTAAAAATGAAATATTTATAATATGATGGTAAGGAACCAAAATGCATATAAATATGTCTACTGAGTATTATCAAGTGTCGGTTTGAGTTAAATGTATGTTTAATAAAGTACACGGAATAACCTATCTAGTTATTCGTAAGAGTGAATTTACTTAAAATAGAATTATTAAGTAAAATTAAATAATTAAATAATGATCTCAAAATTGTGAATTGTTACAATACCTAATCCTTAAAGGGAATCCCGTTAGATGTCGAAGTTGTGTTAGTGAAAAGGTGTAGATATTTCTGATGCATCTGGTCTTCTCTTTCCCAAGTGTATTCTTGTTCTCGTCGAGAGTTCAAACGAATCTTGACAATAGGGATACTGCTCTGCTTCAGCCACTTGACCTCTTGGTCCATGATTTCTACAGGTTCTTCTATAAAGTGCAGTTTGTCATCAATTCAAAGCTCATCCAATTGAATGACAAGACTCTCATCTGAAAAACATTTCTTCAGATTTGAAACGTGAAAAGTGTTGTGAATTTCTTAAAGTTCTTCTGATAGTTCTAGCTTGTACGCTACTAGGCCAACCCTAGCTAGGATCTTGAATGGCCTGATGTAACGTGGTCTTAGTTTCCCACGCTTCCCAAAACGAATAACGCCCTTCCATGGGGAAACATTGAGCATAACTCTGTCTCCCACATTAAACTCCAAAGGTTTGCGTCAGACATCGGCATAACTCCTCTACCGATCTCTTGCAGCTTGCAGTCTGTTCCTAATTTGTACAATCTTCTTGGTCATTTCACGAATGATTTCTGGACCCGTGAGTTGGACATCTCCAATTTTTGCTCAACAAACAGGTGATCAACATTTCTGACCATAAAGTGCTTCATGTAACCACTGTAAAAATCCCACCTTGTAAAAAACTATCTTACAGAATACTTATCCTTTTTCTACGTATAAATTTTTTTTATCTGATCATAACTACTATCTAATGTGACGTAACTCACATCCTCGATAAACGTGCTCACACGCGAACCAACATCAACTTACTTAATGTTTATTTCATATAAACATTTCCATATGTCAAGTATAAAACTTTACGATATCTCATTTGCCACTTTACGTTAATTCGTTAACGTACGATCACTAAACGTTCGACTAAACAATTCTTATCTATTAGAGTTTCTACGAAACCCCAAACCATTATAACTATAATTATAGATAACTAAACCCTAAAATACTAAAGTACAACTCATTCAAAGTAAGGTACAAGTTACTAAAGCACAGAAACCCTAATTTCACTTTAACTCCCGATACAAGCCCTAATTTCACTAAGCTATGATTTTATGTAATAAAATCACAAACCCTAAATAATATATATATGATTTTTATAAAATGGAAATGTACAAGTCTTTCAAGCGAAGGTACAAGTCATTTATGCATAAAACTAAATATTTATATAAATCTCATTATAAACATGAGTGTACTCATTCTTAAGCACATAATACAAGTCTTTGAAGCACCAACCTTAAAAATAGATTTCTTAAACTCACTAAATATAAGTACAAGTACCAAAATCTAATGTACAAGTGTCTAATGCATAGAAACCTAAAATTACATTTATATACTCTTAAACCTAATAAAAGTAACATATAATTAAATTAACTTAACCAAACATTAAATATATATTTTCTATATTTCTTAAACTATAGTACAACCATAATGAGGCCATGGTACAACCCTTTAAAGCATAACAAATACTTAAACATAACCCTAAACATAACTTGTTACTTCTCTAAAACCCTAGGTACAACACCTCATAGCCTATGTACAAATATTTAAAGCCCATTCGATCCACCTAGAACTAACCTAGTTCGATCCTTACTAGGATTAAACCAAACCTTTACCTCACTTAAATCTAAGCAATTCTTACACCATACACTTCCTTCTAAGACCTAAAATCTTACACCTCATGTTGTCTCCTAGATTTTTACCCTAGGTCAAACAAAGTAGGTAGTTTTTATGGTTAAGGGTTTAACCACATCACATTTTCCCTCCCCCTTCATACATGTGTCATCCGAGTAACTAGTGATACCTCACCTTGTTCCCCTCTTACTACACAAGATTTTCTAGAAACCTAGAAACCCTAACTCTTCTCTTCTATAAAAGTCGACCACCCCATTTTCCCATTTCACCCATATTATTCGAACACACCAAACAGCAACACACCTACTTATCTACTGATTCCATAGTCCACATACAAGCTAAAGAAAGAGCTTAGGAAGGATTAGAAGAAGGAGAAACCCTAGTGTATCATTTTCAAGCCATTTCGCCAAAATCACTTCCAAAACGAATTAACAACAAGTAAGTGAACTAACCTCTTTTCAATTCTTTTATAAACTCTAAATACTCCTAAAAATGTTACTAAATAAGTGGTAATAGAAAACAATGTCAAAAACCAAGTATTCTTTATTTTCTTTCTTTTGTCGAGCAAAAACCAAACACACCCTAATTAATTTTTTTTAAGTATTACTAATCAAGAGGCATTAAAACATATAAAAGATGGATTAGATGATCTAATAATCATGTCATCATGTATTAAAAACTAGGTTGTAAGTTTAAAAATAAAAAACAAAAGTCTTTTTCTTTTTCAGTTTTTGTCGAGTAAATGTTCTAAACACCCAACTTGGGACCAATGTTTCGACCATCAAACAGCCCCAATAAAATCTGAATTTTTGCCAACTTAAAGAAACCCCAGCTAACTAATTAAGGGATCAAGAATGTCGTAAAAATCTTGTGTCGCCTCGTTTTTATTCGAGTCTTTTTGTGGTCTGTCGCAAACTGCAACCGAACACACCCTTTTAATTGATTCGAGCTCATATAATCGAATCATAAGCCAATAAGCTGTAAATAAGGTGTTTACAATCTTCTCATAACTTGTATAAAAGAGTCGTAGTAAGTCGTGCCTTTTTCCTAAGCTTAAAATGCGTAAAAATGAATTAAGGATGTCAAGTGAAACCATAAAAATGCTTTGAGGGTAGAAACTGTCAAAACTCTAACTAATTTTATAACTAGGACTTAACTTGAATTCGACCTAAAGTTTAAGGGTAAAACATGCAAAATTTGAAAGTTGGAGTTATATTGGGCCAAAAGTGTAAATATTTCAAAGTTATTAAAATAAGGGTTGTTTTTGCCAACGACCCATACTTGTGGGTATAAATTGTCATTTTTGAAACTACAAGGGTAAAAAATGTCATTTCACCAAAGTTAAGGGGTAAAATACTCAATTTATGAAAGTTGAAGGGTAAAAATTGTCATTTCATGAAAGTTCAGGGGTATAAACTGTCAATATCTGAAACAATAAGGGTAAAAAGCGTAACATTTTATAATTATTTCGGAATATATATATATATATATATATATATATATATATATATATATATATATATATATATATATATATATATATATTAGCTTGGTTTATAATAAAAACTAACAAACGAGATATATTTAACAAATAAATGAAACAAAAACATAAAACATGAAATAAGATAAAATTTTATATAACTTTTGAAGAGAATTCATGTTGTCTCATTTTAACATCTATTCGACAACCAAAACGTTACGATACAAATATTAAAACTTATATATATTGGAATACGATTACTGAAACTTGACATACCAAACCAGGTCGCGTGCCGGAGACGTTTATCAACTCAATTTAATTTGTTTTCCATCCAGACTGCTAAGGTGAGTTCATAGTCCCACTTTTATACGTTTTCCGAACTTGTGGGGAGATACATGCTACAAAACCGAACACAAGAATTTTTCTATATGCTTTCCTGATTGATATTGCTTAGGTTACCTGTTGCCCCTTAAAGACCCTCCATCATAGACCATTAATCACTTTCGGATGAGCGCGAATATAGTGAATAGATCTATTGGGATTCACGACCCATTTGTGTTACAGTAACGTGTCCAAATGCACTTTATTTGAGATCAATAAAGAGACTGGCAATCTCCTACTCGAGAGCATTATTACTACATTTATTTACATCATTAGCTTATAACTATGATGATCCACCTGTTAACGTTTTGGGTGTCATGAGACTTAGGGCAACATACTGAACTGCAATATTACTGACTTATTTTATACTTAGCTTGTGTTCAACTAATTACTGCTTTAAACACTATGGATTCACTCAACCTTTGTGTTGACTTTTTAGCATCTTTTATCTCAGGTAACTATAAGCACGACTTGGCACGGAGTGGCAATGGGCTTTCTTCATATAAAAAGAGCGTCCATTTTGTTATCATTCAACAATTAATGTAACTTTTAAACATATTTCAGAACTTCCCGTTGGGACCTCTATTATGTAACAATGATTTAAATAAATAAATGATAACTATTTTATTTAAAACGTCTCTTTTCGAGTCGTTTTCTATTTTCATGACTATGATACCTGAAGTAATGCCCCAACTTATATTCCGCTGTGTATATCGAAAATGGGGGTGTTACAGATTGGTATCAGAGCCCATGGTTATAGAGAACCAAATGTTTTCAAACATTGGACTATAACTACACTTTCAAAACGAATGATTTTACACTATACTATTTCACGCCCTCCGTGCCTGCATATCTCCGTGCTCAGTACATTACCTATTAGGATTATTTTATACTAAACTTCACACTTTTGATAGTTACTCCCATGCACTTAATTATTTCATCTTTATTTTCACTCCCTTAATGTTATTAATTATTTATAATTACTATTTGCGGATTACTACAGTATCATGTCCCCCGAAACACCTGATATTAACGAAACTACCCCAATACCACTCCCATCATCACCTACTCACTCGCCTCCACGTCAGAAACTTAGGAGAGTAACTGAATCTTATGAAGAGTTGATTGGTTGTCCAACAACATTTGAGGTTGGACAGAATTCACACCAAGAAACAATTCGGAAAGATGTTGGGCCAAACTCTCCACTACCTGACATTCCAGATTCCCCAATACCAGACAACCCAGACGATGTATCTTCATCTAATTCCCTTGACCATAATTTAAACCCCCATGATTCAATATGGACACTTCTTTATCAACAAGCCAACACCCTAGACATTCACACTGAACAGCTGGAAGGATTACAACCATTACGTTTTAAATGGTACGATCGTAACATCGACACTCTGTTTAGAAGGGCTGATGCCGAGAGACGAGCAGTGTTTGACTAAGGAGTGAAGGTTGATAAGATAAAGGATACTTACAACCATGAATTTAGAAGCTTGGATTCCAGAATCCGCTATTCGAGGAGAGAACACGGTCAGATACATGGCAGAGTGGAAGACATTGAAAGGACCCTATGGATGGCCAGAGACACGGCAAGAAACCAGGGTCAGAAGATTTTCGCCTTAGAAGCCATGTTGGCCAATCAAATGAGGATGTACCAGGAATTTCGGGAACGCTTCTCAGAAATGAATGCAGCACAACTAAAACTTGAGGCCGAAGTTAAGCATCTACGTCAAGGACTTAATTGATCTTAAATTCACGTGTATCATTGTTGTGCCCACTAAACCGAATAATTTTTGGTTAAGTGTTTCCTGTATTCTCCAATAAGCTCGAAACCTTCCAAACTTGTAACCGACATTTAAATCTATAACAATCTCCTCTTGTTATATCTCTCTGTTATGAATAAATTCTTTCTAATTATACCCTACCATGATGCTATGCATGCATGTAATGACTTCTCATGACCTTATGCAAAAATCTCACCATTTGTTACTCTCCTTAGTAGACAAATGGCTCCATGCAAACCAAATCATACTCGAAACAAATGTCACTTTTCCCTTCCTCCGAACCTAGTCAACCGACCAACTTGTAGCACAACAAGTGACAGAAATTAGGGTCACTATTATCAACAAAGGACCAAGCACTTATATTAGAATCCTTAACCTACAACATAAAACATTAATAAAAGACCCTGTATCAATTGTTTTGCAAAAACAATCGAACAAGTTATTAATATCATGTTATTTTCAGTAATTATATCTTGACCTACCATGACATGACTCACGATTATTATAATTCCTTATACCTGCCATAACTAGGCTATAACCATAGAATTCTCTAAGACAAATTTCGGAAGAGAACTTGATGAATGAAGAGAAAGTTGCTAAATTTCAGCTTTTGTAGATGGATTAGTTTGTTCCTTAGCAGTTTCATACCAAGAGTTAATCATTTATCTACGATACTAACCAGAAACATCGTAATATTATGATTCTCACTGGGTTATGACTTCGCATTGTGACCACTTGTTAGGACTAAGCTTACTCGAATTATGTTAACATGGTCATTACGTAAGTTCTAAATTCGTGATTCTTGTGATGGTGATAGAAGATAGCCAGCATGAATAATACAAATACCCCACCAGCACTAACCACACCAATGACACCTGAAACTATCCAAAAGTTGGTAATCAACATCATGGCAGCAGTACTCGAAGTGACTACAGTAGCTCACCTGAGAAGCAACAATATGGCAACAGGAGAAAGGAAGACAGTTGTGCCTTGTAAGCATACCCCTGAAAGTTTTACGGGTTGTAGACCAGCTCACTATAAAGGCCCAGAAAGAATAACTAAACCTACCATCACCCGTGCCCAAGGAATTAAGCAAAATGTTACACCTAGGAAAAATAACCATAAGCGAAAACTTAATGAGAGAAAAACCATCATCCCCACCTACTGCAAGTACACCAATGACCATGACTGCCACCGCAAGCATCTTCTAGATCGCATCAACTACCACCGCCAACTAGAGTCCAGACAGGAAACTGGTAGAGACTGCATCGCCACACTTGCTAACGGAAATGGTTATCGTGGAAAGCAACCTCCATGTCAACGATGCAAGTTGCATCACACTGGATTTTGCGTTGCTAAGTGCGGGAAATGCCAGAAAACAGGCTACAAAACAAGAGACTGCAAAACCATGGGTAAAAAGGAACAGCCATCAGTCATAGTATGCTACGGATGTAGTGGAAAAGGGCACTACAAGAGTCGTTGCCCAAATTAAAATATCAATTGGAAAGCCAAGACTATTGCAAGAGAATGAGAACTCATTAAGATCCCAACAACGTCAAAGAATGACATCAATGTTCAAATAGAAGAGGAATTCCTGTTGTATATAAATAAACCGTAGTTTAAAACTTTCTAAGTTGTATTTCCTTTTGTATTCTACCTTAGTTACGATGGATGTAACCTAAGTGTAACAACTACCTTTCTACCATATGAAATCTCTATCTTGTAATATTTCCATAATAATCATAACCTACGTCTATTTTCAAAGTTCTATTCCATTTACCCTATTCACAATCGTTACGTAACAATACATTGATATTCCCTTAGAAATTTGGTTAATATCATTCTAACTGAACAATAGACTATTACCATTTTGTAAGACTCTCACACGAACCCTAAGATTCATTTCAAGGATACCCTATTATCACCCTAGAAATTCCTGACTCATCACCGTATTAACAAAAAAAAAAATAAAAAAAATCTTATTCTTGTGAAAAATAATTATGTTGTCATTTTACAAAAACAACACGTTGAACACCATCTAAAACTTTTTGAAAAAGTATAAATACCTCGGTGACTGAGCCAAACATCACATCATTTGGACCTCAATTATACATAGCCTGATCACCTATGTCTAATTTAGGAAAAATCATGTCATAAATGGAACAGTTATCTTCTCAGATTTTCTAATAACAATTTTCATTCAAAAGCAAAATTTTGAAACAAAATAAACTGTTCATAAACATCACTTTTGACCAACCACAATAGATGACTACACTTATGATAGGAAACCAACAAAGGTACGAACATAAAAACTCTAAGAATTTACAAAAATTTATGGAAAACACAACTAGCGTAAATTTTATTAGAATCCACGAAAATTTATACATAACGACATAATTAGCAACGGAAGTGCTAATGTTACAATGATTACAAGGAAAGGTATAGAATCGCCAATAGGTTGACCCGCCATAGCAACAAATACCACCACTAACCCAGTAATAGCGAGAGCCACCACGGGATGTATCACCTTGATTATTCTGTACGACAGATACAAACAAACCATTAAACACAATACCAAGACTAGATATTAGACATAAAGACAAACGAGTTTTATTCAACATTTATCAAGGATTACATAGAAACACAACAATGACTCAATTTAAACAACCCTAACTCGAGACTATTACCCCCAAATCTTGTCTACACCAATAGCAAGGATCACAATTGGCATAAGGACCGTTAGAACACAAACCAAGAATGCGTAATCTTCATTAGGAACATACGCCAAATAGGTAACCGCAAGAATAACATACACGATTGCTAAGATAGTGATAAGGTGCGGCATTTTGAGATTTTAATGAGAAAATTTGGTGGTGGAAGAATGAGGGTTAAAAATTGGGTATTTATAAGGGAAAAACTAGCCATTATTCTACTATTCCTGACCGTTGGAATTACTATTCACGACCGTTATATTTTACTATTCATAGCCGTTATAATTTACTGTTCATGACCGTTATTTTCACTATTCACAGTCATTGGATTTATTAGGTGGCAAAACATTCAAATTTATTTCATCTAATAGGAATAAAACTAACGAAATTACGTTCCCTTGAGTACCAAATGGAAATTCCTAGACAATACTTTTTGGACTAAAAGTATAACCAAGGACTGTTAGCGAAACGATATTATTGGATTTAAATGACATAAAAACAAGATAATATTATATATAATATTATTTTTGAACTTTAAGCATTTTAAGCATATCAAACTCACATCACCGATCAAATCGTTATACGATTTCTCATTTTCACACTCACTATTCGAATAAGTTAGAATCCCAGATTACCCTATTATCGTGTGTTGAAGTCATGTTCCCATCGTTAAGGTTAGATAAAACCCTAAGAAATGACCAAAATTCACCTGGGAACAAGAAAATCAATTACGGGCAAGATACTCCCACCTTTTTCCTCACATCTCGACCAACACAGACTGAATCTCGGGACGAGGTTCCCTTCAACGGGGGGATACTGTAACCACTGTAAAAATCCCACCTTGTAATAAACTATCTTACAGAATACTTATCCTTTTTCTACGTATAAATTTTTTTTATCTGATCATAACTACAATCTAATGTGACGTAACTCACATCCTCGATAAACGTGCTCACACGCGAACCAACATCAACTTACTTAATGTTTATTTCATATAAACATTTCCATATGTCAAGTATAAAACTTTACGATATCTCATTTGCTACTTTACGTTAATTCGTTAACGTACGATCACTAAACGTTCAACTAAACAATTCTTATCTATTAGAGTTTCTACGAAACCCCAAACCATTATAACTATAATTATAGATAACTAAACCCTAAAACACTAAAGTACAACTCATTCAAAGTAAGGTACAAGTTACTAAAGCACAGAAACCCTAATTTCACTTTAACTCCCGATACAAGCCCTAATTTCACTAAGCTATGATTTTATGTAATAAAATCACAAACCCTAAATAATATATATATGATTTTTATAAAATGGAAATGTACAAGTCTTTCAAGCGAAGGTACAAGTCATTTATGCATAAAACTAAATATTTATATAAATCTCATTATAAACATGAGTGTACTCATTCTTAAGCACATAATACAAGTCTTTGAAGCACCAACCTTAAAAATAGATTTCTTAAACTCACTAAATATAAGTACAAGACCCTAAACCTAATGTAAAAGTGTCTAATGCATAGAAACCTAAAATTACATTTATATACTCTTAAACCTAATAAAAGTAACATATAATTAAATTAACTTAACCAAACATTAAATATATATTTTCTATATTTCTTAAACTATAGTACAACCATAATGAGGCCATGGTACAACCTTTTAAAGCACAACATGATTTCTTTTCCTTTTATACACAATTCGACACAAGTAATAAATAAATAAACCCTAACTTCATTTCGAACTAACAAATACTTAAACATAACCCTAAACCTAACTTGTTACTTCTCTAAAACCCTAGGTACAACACCTCATAGCCAATGTACAAATATTTAAAGCCCATTCGATCCACCTAGAACTAACCTAGTTCGATCCTTACTAGGATTAAACCAAACCTTTACCTCACTTAAATCTAAGCAATTCTTACACCATACACTTCCTTCTAAGACCTAAAATCTTACACCTCATGTTGTCTCCTAGATTTTTACCCTAGGTCAAACAAAGTAGGTAGTTTTTATGGTTAAGGTTTAACCACATCACATTTTCCCTCCCCCTCCATACATGTGTCATCCGAGTAACTAGTGATACCTCACCTTGTTCCCCTCTTACTACACAAGATTTTCTAGAAACCTAGAAACCCTAACTCTTCTCTTCTATAAAAGTCGACCACCCCATTTTCCCATTTCACCCATATTATTCGAACACACCAAACAGCAACACACCTACTTATCTACTGATTCCATAGTCCACATACAAGCTAAAGAAAGAGCTTAGGAAGGATTAAAAGAAGGAGAAACCCTAGTATATAATTTTCAAGCCATTTCGCCAAAATCACTTCCAAATCGAGTTAACAACAAGCAAGTGAACTAACCTCTTTTCAATTCTTTTATAAACTCTAAATACTCCTAAAAATGTTACTAAATAAGTGGTAATAGAAAACAATGTCAAAAACCAAGTATTCTTTCTTTTCTTTCTTTTGTCGAGCAAAAACCAAACACACCCTAATTAATTTTTTTTTAAGTATTACTAATCAAGAGGCATTAAAACATATAAAAGATGGATTAGATGAGCTAATAATCATGTCATCATGTATTAAAAACTAGGTTGTAAGTTTAAAAATCAAAAACCAAAGTCTTTTTCTTTTTCAGTTTTTGTCGAGTAAATGTTCCAAACACCCAACTTGGGACCAATGTTTCGACCATCAAACAGCCCCAATAAAATCTGAATTTTTGCCAACTTAAAGACACCCCAGCTAACTAATTAAAGGATCAAGAATGTCGTAAAAATCTTGTGTTGTCTCGTTTTTATTCGAGTCTTTTTGTGGTCTGTCGCAAACTACAACCGAACACACCCTTTTAATTGATTCGAGCTCATAAGCTCGAACCATAAGCCAATAAGCTGTAAATAAGGTGTTTACAATCTTATCATAACTTGTATAAAAGAGTCGTAGCAAGTCGTGCCTTTTCCTAAGCTTAAAATGCGTAAAAATGAATTAAGGATGTCAAGTGAAACCATAAAAATGCTTTGAGGGTAGAAACTGTCAAAACTCTAACTAATTTTGTAACTAGGACTTAACTTGAATTCGACCTAAAGTTTATGGGTAAAACATGCCAAATTTGAAAGTTGGAGTTTTATTGGGCCAAAAGTGTAAATATTTCAAAGTTATTAAAATAAGGGTTGTTTTTGCCAACGACCCATAGTTGTGGGTATAAATTGCCATTTTTGAAACTACAAGGGTAAAAACTATCGTTTCAGCAAAGTTGAGGGGAAAATTTTTTCAATTTATGAAAGTTGAGTGGTAAAAATTGTCATTTCATGAAAGTTCAGGGGTATAAACTGTCAATATATGAAACTATAAGGGTAAAAAGCGTAACATTTTATAATTATTACGGAATATATATATATATTAGCTTGGTTTATAATAAAAACTAACAAACGAGATTTATTTAACAAATAAATGAAACAAAAACATAAAACATGAAATAAGATAAAATCTTATATAACTTTTAAAGAGACTTCATGTTGTCTCATTTTAACATCTATTCGACAACCAAAACGTTACGATACAAATATTAAAACTTATATATATTGGAATACGATTACTGAAACTTGACATACCAAACCAGGTCGCATGCCGGAGACGTTTATCAACTCTATTTAATTTGTTTTCCATCCAGACTGCTAAGGTGAGTTCATAGTCCCACTTTTATACGTTTTCCAAACTTGTGGAGAGACACATGCTACAAAACCGAACACAAGTATTTTTCTATATGCTTTCCTGATTGATATTGTTTAAGTTACCTGTTGCCCATTAAAGACCCTCCATCATGGACCACTAATCACTTTCGGGTGAGCACGAATATAGTGAATAGATCTATTGGGATTGACGATCCATTTGTGTTATAGTAACGTGTCCAAATGCACTTTATTTGAGATCAATAAAGAGACTGGCAATCTCCTACTCGAGGGCATGATTACTACATTTAATCATGTAGTAATTTACATCATTAGCTTATAACTATGATGATCCACCTGTTAACGTTTTGCGTGTCATGAGACTTAGGGCAATATACTGAACTACAATATTACTGACTTACTTTATACTTAGCTTGTGTTCAACTAATTAATACTTTAAACACTATGGATTCACTCAACCTTTGTGTTGACTTTTTAGCATCTTTTATCTCAGGTAACTATAAGCACGACTTGGCACGAAGTGGCAGTGGGCTTTCTTCATATAAAAAGTGCGTACATTTTGTTATCATTCAAAAAATAATGTAACTTTTAAACATATTTCAGAACTTCCCGCTGGGACCTCTATTATGTAACTCTGATTTAAATAAATAAATGATAAATATTTTATTTAAAACGTCTCTCTTCGAGTCATTTTCTATTTTCATGACTATGATACCTGAAGTAATACCCCAACTTATATTCCGCTGCGTATATCGAAAATGGGGGTGTTACACTTCAAGTGGCGCTGCCTTGATACTGGCGTGATAACTTGTGGTTGTAGAAGGATTCTATTAATTCCATCTGATTATCCCAACTATTACTAAGATCAGTCACACAGGCTATTGTCAATCTTAGGCAGGTCAGGTAGTATGTGAGTTTAGTTGTTGTTTATTGATAGTCCAATCCAAGGTATCCATTACTTACAAGGGAAAATCTCATTATACGGTATGGAGAGGGTGAATTGTACATTGATGGAATAGTGTCAAGTCATGGTGTATTGTTATTCCTAGTCGTGGATAGAGATGCTTGATTCACCTCTAAGGTTTGGTTTAGTGAGCAACGGTGTTTTGGATCACTCTTACGTCCTAGTCAGGCTAATACTCTCAAAGAATTAGTTGAAGGATTAGGCAATTGTCCCAAAGATAGTTGCTCGGGTTGCTCCGTAAGGTATTAAGAATTTCATTAGGTTATAAGTCAGCCCATTGTATGTTCCTAGCCCTTGTCAAAAAATTTATTGGTCTCTTCATTGCTTACTTCCATCGAGGGGTCCTCCTCGTATTGTTAAGATCTTATTACCATAAGGTACGTGGACGAGTTTCTCATGGTAGATGATTGTGGTATTTCAGCAACCAGGCCATACTAAGAAAAAGAATGTCTATGCCTCAAGTTTGGCGGGCACTAGGTCGATGTCTTAAGGGTTCTAGTAGGTTTGGGGTGCAACCTCGAAAGATGATGTGACAAATGGTAATTTTCCCATTTTAATAATAACTATTACTTTATCAGAAAGTGCACCTGATTTACTTTTCCCATTTTAATAATAACTATTACTTTATCCCATTTTAATTGTAACACCCCAACCCGACAAGGGTAAAGATGTCACAACGATGGTTCCATATCAGAACAAACACAAGCATTTGACATTAATAATACAATAGAATTCAATGGTTACAAAGGAAACATGAAACTACAAGGTTACAATACAAAAGTTTCTAAGTCTAACTATAAGTTCTTCTAATACTCTTCCATAGCTAGTCGGCCTTCTATATCCATGGTACTCTCCACTCATACCCAGCTTCCAAACTAAAACCTGCCGCGGGAAAAAGAAACGCGGCTGAGCTATGAAAGCTCAGTGAACAGATATAACGATACAAAGCAGTAATAAGGGATGGTGAAATAATGAAATGGCACAAAGTGTAACAAGAGTACAAAGGACAATGGAAATGGTTATCAAGAAATGGTTACAATGGCCCAGTGTAAAGGAAACCATAACCCACCACCAGCCCAAGTCGAATCAGGTCAAGTCCAGTATCAAGTCATAAGGTAACATAAACAGTAATCCACCACGAGCCCAGAAACAGTACATATCACATCAAATCACATATCAGGGTGTATGGAGGGGTGACCTCAGCATACCAGGTACAGGGTGAGGGGATACCTCCAGGGGTTGGAGTCGCGGGCTCCCAGGATTGTGAAAGACGTGTATCGCACACACTCATCAGTCACCAGATAATACAAGTAATACAAACAAATCAGGTCAGGTCTAGGATGCATCCATACGCCCCATCAGGCCACAGGGTCTTCCTCTACGTAACAAGTATAAATCAGGTCAGGGACGGGACAGGTCATCACTCTCCTGCCCTAGAGTCATGCCACCGGTGCATCAATGACATGGACATGAAACCCTCATGCCTAGTGGGTGGCTCGTAGTCTCAAACTGTGGGTCAAGGTCAGGTATCAAGTCTCAGGTGTCAAGTATCAGGTATCAAGTGTCAGGTTTTATATCAAATTTCATATCAGATTTCATATCAGGGTTCATATCAGGGTTCAAGACAGGAGATCAATGCAGGGGTTCACTATCAGGAAGTCAATATCAGAAAAGTCAAATACCAGAAGGTTCATGTCAATTTATTAAAAGTAATCCTTTTAAAATGGTTTTAAAATAAAGTGGTCTTTAAATCAGTTTTCATAATGAAAGTCTTTAAAAGCAATTCTCAAAACCTCTTCATATGTAATTTAGAAAAGTAGTTATAAAATCCTATGAACCTTTAAGTATCCCAGGGTCCTAAATATTCAGGTTACCAGGTTATGAACAGGTCATGTCAAGTATCAAGGAAACATAACAGGGTCCAAGGCAGGGTTCGAAACAAATGATCAAGACAAGAGTTCAAAGCAAAGGTTCAAGTCAAGGTTCACAATACAAGGGGAACATAGCAATGGCTTGGGGAATCCTAAACGAACCAAAATCAGAAGTCAAGAGAAATGAAGGCTCCTTACAAGAAGGGCAGAATATCTGTACCTTATTACGAATGCAAGAACACAAGAGTAGCAAAACTGACAGGGATCAAATCACTCCCTCTTCGAACCTAAAGGTGTAGAAGACAGAATTACTATTTTTAGTTATCCTTCCATTTTAAGTAAGTTTCCAGATTCAGTAACTTTAGTTATCAACATTCCCGTTATCAACTTATAAGTATTTAGAATGACCATTTTAGTAGTTCAAGGTTCATAAGGTTATTTACACATGATTAAGGTTATTATGGTAGTTTTACACATTTGAGGGTTTATTAAGTAATTATGATAAGTTTAAGGGCCAATTATGCAATTATCATAAAATTAATGTATAAAGTGTAATTATTGTAAGGTTACAGGTTCTTACAAGTTAAGTCCTTTAGTATTAGCAAAATAACATTTTAGACCCTTTAGTATTAGAACATAAACAATTAACACCTTTTAAATGTCATATTACACTTTATCAGGTTTTTAGGTATGATCTGGACCTGTTTCAAATAATTCATAAATCATAGTAGAACTTCGAAATAAAATATACAAAAATTCACAGAGATACCTAAATGTCCCTAGTATTTTATCTAATTTTTCTAGATTTTATTAACTTGTATAGGTATGAATGAAAATTCCATTATCCTAACCTATTCCAAAATCGTATCTGCTGAAACACCCGGACATAAATTAATTCTTTACCCCATCTATAAAATTTATAAAAATCTAAAAAAGTTCCAGTAACTAATAGACATCTCAAATATTACCCAGTTCAAAGGAAACCTTCTGATTCGACATGGTTTGAAAATTAAAATTCATAAACCTGGACTAATTTTCCAGACACACAAATCCGATCAGAAACATAATTTTCCAAAAATCAGAAAGTGGATTTCCAGGCCTCTAAAAATTACAAGATTAATTTTTCCAGGTAGCTATTTCATTGAATTTAGTTTTAGACTCTGAAAACACCCAAAAACACGTTCACATCATTTAGTTACATTCGATTTAAGTTGGATCTTTTCCTGGATCAGTAGCAGTTTCACAGATTCATGCATATACTTAGGGTTTTATCATTCTAATTCTTTAATTCATGACAAACAACGATTATAGGTTAGTCCATAACATATTTAGGTCGAGTAATAACAGGTCATACATATTCAAAACAATTTAAAACCATCACACACATGTGGCCGATTTACATATTAAGTTTTAGGGTTTTTGATTCATAATTTTATGTGACAATTTTTCTTATTTCGACCAAGACCAAGAACACGAACAAGAATCAAATAAGATGATATAGAACAAGAATAGATACACGTTACCCTCGTAGCGTAACCAAAACACAAGAACACGAGCACACGAATCACCAACACTCCTACCTTCTTCTTCTTATGATCAAACGACAGAAACACAACACGAAACATGGAGCGGTTAGGGTTTTATTGTTCAAGAATTCGTATGGATTAAATTGTGTTGAGAATAAGATTACCTTGATATGAATGGAACAAGAACACACCAAAAACTTCCTTGGTTTTAGCTTGGATCGACAAAGATGAACAAGAGTTTTAGGGTTTTTTTTTTTTTTTTCTTGTGGCTGCCGTATGAATGAGATGGAGAGGAGGTTAAAGATCGGTTTTGTGAGGGTTTTTAGGGAATAGAATGGGCCGAAAATTTGGAGCAATAGGGAGGATATTACTTACCAAGTTTAGCCAATATTCATGTATCTTTCAAATTAATGAGTTCTTATCTCCATCAATTCACTTAGGCCGAAAATTTTGAGGTTAATACACATATAAGTCGACTAGCATATATAATTGTATAGGATTTTTATTTTGTGCATCTTACTTATAGTGTAATGTTTTACATTTAACTTAATTGGTTAGGTACTTAGGTTAGGTTCAAAATGTCACTTATTATATTTTCATAAACTCTCAAAATTTTAAACTTGAGGGTATTTTCGTCATCTCATATTATATTAATTTCGGGGTTTTACAACTCTTCCCCTCTTAAAAATGAATTTTCATCCTCGAAAATTGAAGTCGCAAGGTTAGACGCAGTCGTAGCAAATCGCAAAAGATCGTTACAAACATTATCACGCCCGGGGAGGTTCTTCCAAAAAGGGAAGCTCATATGGAAATACGGACAAGATTTCAGATCAAATTGACTGTATCAACAGTAGAGAGCTCTACAAGAGTTCAAGATTTATAATTGAGGTCAACAGAATGAAAACGAGAGTCCAAACTCATTCAGATATCTAAAGAACGAAGGCAAGGTATACACATAGGTAGAATGAACCTAAAGTCTTACTAATCACGGATAATCCAACGGAGATCAAATTCGAAACTTCTTAGGTACTCCCCTAGATATCCTATGGCCACGATGAGTGCACGTATATGGTTTAAGTATTATCACGTTGATCAGGCGTCATAATACTAGCACCACATAACTATGCCTTCATGATGATCATACTTTATCTCGAGTTGAGTAAAACAACTTATCTTAATCCACCTAGTACGTCTACAGTCTCAGGGTCAACAAAACCAAATGTCATAGTCAAGAGGGAAACAATTCTTATACTCGTAGTTAAACACCGCAAGACTTCTCGTAGGGACAGAGATGGGTGAAACGAAATCAAATAGTTTCGGAAGATTCATAGATACTCATCAAAAGCAAAAGACAATTAACAAAACATATCCAGTACGCCATCGCCATGGAGGTTCTCAGAGTGCCCGAAGAGGCGTCAAAATGATTAACGAAAGGATTAGAGGTCAGAGTCAAAATCTGAAGATGAGGATCAAATAGTGTCAGACAATTATTATGAAGTTTTCAATGCCTTCAAGATTTAATCAGGTTCAAATCTTAGGTGGTGCAAAGCATAAGCTTTCACTTTTCAAAAGTGGTATCAACCAGATCTAACGAAAAGCAGGGCACGAATCAGAGTGATGCGGAAGCAATGATACTTAAACAAAAGGCTTATAATCTACCCATTCCTCACCGGTCAAAACTTAAGTTCCTATGGAGAGATCCTAAAGCAAATTCTTATACGTTATCTTATGAGCGCCTACAGTGGAAACCTAATGGTCCAAACTTCACAGGTCAAGGGTAAATGTATTACAAGTCGCAACCTGTCTCTCTGAAACCATAATTGTAACACCCCAACCCGACAAGGGTAAAGATGTCACAACGATGGTTCCATATCAGAACAAACACAAGCATTTGACATTAATAATACAATAGAATTCAATGGTTACAAAAGAAACATGAAACTACAAGGTTACAATACAAAAGTTTCTAAGTCTAACTATAAGTTCTTCTAATACTCTTCCATAGCTAGTCGGCCTTCTATATCCATGGTACTCTCCACTCATACCCAGCTTCCAAACTAAAACCTGCCGCGGGAAAAAGAAACGCGGCTGAGCTACGAAAGCTCAGTGAACAGATATAACGATACAAAGCAGTAATAAGGGATGGTGAAATAATGAAATGGCACAAAGTGTAACAAGAGTACAAAGGACAATGGAAAAGGTTATCAAGAAATGGTTACAATGGCCCAGTGTAAAGGAAACCATAACCCACCACCAGCCCAAGTCGAATCAGGTCAAGTCCAGTATCAAGTCATAAGGTAACATAAACAGTAATCCACCACGAGCCCAGAAACAGTACATATCATATCAAATCACATATCAGGGTGTTTGGAGGGGTGACCTCAGCATACCAGGTACAGGGTGAGGGGATACCTCCAGGGGTTGGAGTCGCGGGCTCCCAGGATTATGAAAGACGTGTATCGCACACACTCATCAGTCACCAGATAATACAAGTAATACACACAAATCAGGTCAGGTCTAGGATGCATCCATACGCCCCATCAGGCCACAGGGTCTTCCTCTACGTAACAAGTATAAATCAGGTCAGGGACGGGATATGTAACACCCCGACCCGAGAAGGGCAAAGATGTCACAATGCTATGGTTTCACATAAGAACAAGTAATAATAAAAACAGCGGAAATCTTAACATTAAACCAAAAGATAATAAGCCAACAAGACATATATCAAGTTCAACAAGACAATGAAAAGAAATAAATGAAATACTAAACAATCAAGTGCCAAACTAAGGCATAACAAGTCGAATTTCAAATGGTAGAACTAAGGTACTAAGGTCCATGCTTCACTCAAAGTTGCTCTTATTCCAAAGCAAAACCCAGCTTCCTAGCTTAAATACCTGCCGCAGGAAAAGAAAATGCGGCTGAGCTACGAGAGCTCGGTGAACAGATATAACGATAACAAGCAACAATAAAGGTTTACGAAATGTAAATGTAGAACGGTTATCAAGAGTAAAGGCATAGGAAACAAATAAGGAATAATGTACAAGTTGAACAAGGTAAGGCAAACAGAAAGATAAACAGATACAGCAATCCTCTACGAGCCCAAAACATATCATATCAAGTCAAGTAAACAAGTATACATGTATACGGAGGGGTGACCTCAGTATGACAAGTATAATATGAGGGGATGCCTCCAAGGGTTGGAGTCGCGTACTCCCAAGAGTGAATGACGTGTATCGCACACACCCATCATGTCACTAACAATACAAGTAAATCAAGTCATGTACAATACAAATCTAGGATGCATCCATGCGCCCCTGTAGGCTGCCACAATGTCTTCATCTACGCGCAAGTCAAGTATAAAGTCATGGCAGGGACGGGATAGGTATCACTTTCCTACCCAAAAGTCAAGTCATTGGTGCATCAATGACAAGGACATGAAACCCTCATGCCTAGTATGGCTCGTAGTCTCAAACTGTGGGTCAAGGTCAAGGTCAAGTGTACAAGTCAAGTTCAAGTATCAAGTGGTTCACGTATCATGTTTCAAGTTTCCAATTCAAGTGTATTAAGGTTCAAGACAAGATTCAAGACAAGAGGTCATAGCAAATGTTCATAGTAAAGGTTTAAATTTAAAAGTTCTTTTGAAAACAATCCTTTAAAATAGTTTCCATAAAATATTCTTTTAAAATGGTTTTCATAAAAATAGTCTTTAAAATAGTTTTCAATAAGCTAGTTTTTAAAAATGGTCTTCTTAAAACATTTTCATAAATAAATAAAAAGGTTTTCTCATCCCGCTAAAATCTCAAGTATATCAAGGTTCAAGTCAAGGTTTTATGGCAAGGTTCATATCAAGGTTCATAGCAGGATTCAAGACAAAGATCAAGGCAAGGATTCAAAACAAAGATTCAAGTCAAAGAAATCATATCTAAGATTCACAATACAAAGAGGAACATAGCAATGGCTTGGGGAAATCCTAAACGAATCAAAACAAGAGACCAAGAGAAACAAAGGCTCCTTACAAGAAGGGCAGAATATCTGTACCTTATTAGCAAGCAAGAACAAAGACAAAAGGCTGAAAGAGATCGAGTTACTCCTTCTTCACACCTAGAGGAGTAGAAGAGAATTACAAAGTACACTTAGTTATCTTTCCATTTCAAGTAAGTTTCCATTTTTAGAAAGCGTCCTTATTTAGTAAGTTCCCACAAATAGAAAGATTTAAGTATCAATTCCTGTTAAGTCATTCATTAATATTATTATGGAAGTAGGGTACATTTTAGCAAGTTAAGATAGTTCAAGGTTCATTTTGTCAAGTTTCCATAACTTAGGGTTTTAAAAGTAAACATATCAAAATTAAGGGTTTTAAATGAAATATCACAAGCTACTATTTCTAAATACATCTTTTAATCAGAATTACATCTTTAGTCCTTTAAGTTTCATTATTTACACTTTACACCCTTTAGTTATTAAAGTTACCAAATAGACCTTATAATTACATAATTTACAATTTAACCCTCACTAATACTCATAATTACATCACAAGCCCTTATAATTACTAAATTACAGAATATACCCTCACATTATCATTTGATACGAATTACACCTCCATGTTTCACATATTTACATAATTAGTCCCTTTAGTTTACAAATATTACAATTTACATCCTTACTTTATTTTAATTACACCTTGACCCCATAAATACCTAAAATTACATATTACACTCCCTACTAATATTATTTACAAAAAACAATCATAAGTTTCCTGAATTTACGCTTTTAGTCCCTCTAATTTATTAATTTCCAATTCGAACCATAAATAAACCAATAAATTATGATCTTGCATATTTTACACATAAGGACCTCATCTTATAATTTTTATACATTTATACTGATCTAATTAACATTATAAAAATAACCTTTAAGTTTCAAAGTTGGCAAAACAAGTCCTTGTCATTTATTTTACAAATCGTATATACTTTTATAATAGCAAATACAAACCCTAGTTCATATAATCATCAAATAATCATTACCTCATCATTAATTTACATTTAATGACCAGAATTAAAGTACCAAACCCTAACCCTAATGTGCCCTAGGGTTTTCTTTCTATTTTTAATCCATTCGACAAACCATTCGACTAACACAAAATTAACCACGATCCATATGAGCTTCCACAAATCGAACCACCATTTTTCCCAGACCATATATGTCGTATAACATCCAAAATAAATAATTACATGCCCTGAATCAATCGTATTAAGCGTATTGTATTTTACTTACGTTTTAGCTCTCAAAAATTCGTACGACTTATATAGCTTGCATGATTCGAGTTATACATTTTATTTAGATCTTATATAATCATACTAACATAAGAAAAATACTATATACAAGATCGAACGTGCCAAAGGGTTATTTAGAAATTGTACCTCTCGGTTATACGTATTCGACAAAGCAAAGGACTAGCGATCAAACCAATGGATCTCACGACCTCCAAACAATTTTCCTAGCTTCTTTAGGTTATGTTGAACTCCAGAAAAATAAGCCATGAATTTTCCTTGGTCGATTTGAGGTTATACGATTTTTGAAAGGGTTTAGGGTTTCGTTAATATGTATATATATATACATAATTTATGAAAACGTGTATAATTGATAAGATATCAATAATTTCAGCCCAAGAAAGCTTAATTAAGGTTAAATACTGATTGTAATCTTTTCCTAATTTTATTAGTAATTATCTTGTATTTTATTTAATTTATTTTTCCTTAATAATAATAATACACGAAATAATTAAAAACTGGCCATAATAATTATTTGCATATTTTTTCACTTTTAAAAATGTTGAAATGTAGTCACAAAAATTATTTGGATTCATATCTAGTTCATTCCCGAAGGTTTGGGATTTATTTGGTGATTTATAAGCTTTTAAATGAAAATTTAAAATTGTTAGTGCATTTTGGTCATTTTGCATGTTTTCAAATTTCAGGTATTACAACTTCTTCCCCTCTAACAAAAAATTTCATCCTCGAAATTTGCAAGAAACCGGAAAGGAAAATAGAACGGAACCGAAACAATCACATACCAGACGCCTTGCCTGCCTGGTCACGAGAAAGCATGAAAACACGACCGGAACTAGAAGTAGGAGGAGGAGGATCAAGATATTTTCCAAGTGCCGACGGATTTTTTAGGGCAGTCTTTCACCATATGTCCAGTGGATCCACATCCATAGCAAGCACCCGAAGCCTTACGACAAACCCCCGAATGATACTTCCCACAATAAGCACAACTAACTGGAGTAGGTAGTTTCTCAGCTGATCCCTTCTGAGTATTCGATCCAGAAACCCGATTCTGCTGGTAATCCCTGGAAGACTGATCCTTCCACTTCCTCTGACTGTCGCTGCGCCCTTGACGATCACCACCCTGATTGGAATTTGACTTCGAATCCCGACCTTTCTGATCATGACTACGATCCATCTGATCTCGTGATTCAGAACTCCTATTAGACCGCCTTTGCTGCTCATATCCTTGGTCCAGGCGACTTTGCTCCTTGGAGTTTACTCGATTTCCATCTCTATCCCGTTTATTAGAACCGTCGTCCGCATGTAGCAACTCAATGTTGCGGGCAGCATCCGCAACAGCAGCCACATCCTCGTGATCAAAGTTCACGATACGGTCTAATACCCACCTCTTCAATGCCCACTCGAAATGACGAGCCTGACGATGAGCATCCTCAGTAACCTCCGGCCCAACAAAGCTGGCCAAGCGCAAGAATCGCTGCATAAACTCACCAGAAGACTCACGATCCCCTTGACGAATCGTCGCATAATCTCTCTCGTATCTCTGCTGCTCCGATAATGGAATATACTGCCTATAGAACACCTCAATGAAGTCCACCCAAGAACAGCTCTCAGCATAGTTATCTCCTTTTGCTTGAACAAGAGTAGTCCACCAATTAAGAGCGTCACCCTCCAGCTTGAATGTGGCCAAACGAGTTTTAAATTCGTCAGCGCATCCGAGAACCCTGAACAACTTCTCGACATGGGTAATCCAGTCCTCTGCCTCATGGGGAGTAGCAGCGGACTTGAAGGAGAGAGGCTTGAGTTTGTTGAACCTTTCGATCCAAACATGAATGCCGACAGGTGGAGCAGTGGGAGGAGCAGTGGGTGGAGCATCACCACCACCACCAGAAGAACTTGCCCCATTTCTGATGTTATTGGTGACTTGGGTCACCAACTCAGGAAGAGCAGCAGCCATAGCAGCAGCTATCATGGCCTCTAAATCAGGGCCATCATTCCCATCAGTGTACTGGGTAAAACGCGTATTCACCATCTGAATGATAGTCAAAAAGATTAGTAAGAGCAAGGGAAAATGACAGAGCAGGACAGGAATGAGAGTGCGCGAAAGGAAACCTAATGTCTACCCAATCCTCACAGGTCAATGGCCTAAGCCTAAGGGTTTTCGGGAAACCTAAGGGTCCCAAACCTGGCTCTGATACCATAAATTGTAACACCCCGACCCGAGAAGGGCAAAGATGTCACAATGCTATGGTTTCACATCAGAACAAGTAATAATAAAAACAGCGGAAATCTTAACATTAAACCAAAAGATAATAAGCCAACAAGACTTATATCAAGTTCAACAAGACAATGAAAAGAAATAAATGAAGTACTAAACAATCAAGTGCCAAACTAAGGCATAACAAGTCGAATTTCAAATGGTAGAACTAAGGTACTAAGGTCCATGCTTCACTCAAAGTTGCTCTCATCCCAAAGCAAAACCCAGCTTCCTAGCTTAAATACCTGCCGCAGGAAAAGAAAATGCGGCGGAGCTACGAGAGCTCAGTGAACAGATATAACGATAACAAGCAGCAATAAAGGTTCACGAAATGTAAATGTAGAACGGTTATCAAGAGTAAAGGCATAGGAAACAAATAAGGAATAATGTACAAGTTGAACAAGGTAAGGCAAACAGAAAGATAAACAGATACAACAATCCTCTACGAGCCCAGAACATATCATATCAAGTCAAGTAAACAAGTATACATGTATACGGAGGGGTGACCTCGGTATGACAAGTATAATATGAGGGGATACCTCCAAGGGTTGGAGTCGCGTGCTCCCAAGAGTGAATGACGTGTATCGCACACACCCATCATGTCACTAACAATACAAGTAAATCAAGTCATGTACAATACAAATCTAGGATGCATCCATGCGCCCCTGTAGGCTGCCACAATGTCTTCATCTACGCGCAAGTCAAGTATAAAGTCATGGCAGGGACGGGATAGGTATCACTTTCCTACCGAAAAGTCAAGTCATTGGTGCATCAATGACAAGGACATGAAACCCTCATGCCTAGTACGGCTCATAGTCTCAAACTGTGGGTCAAGGTCAAGTGTCAAGTTCAAGTATCAAGTGGTTCACGTATCAGGTTTCAAGTTTCATGTTTCAAGTTTCCAATTCAAGTATATTAAGGTTCAAGACAAGATTCAAGACAAGAGGTCATAGCAAATGTTCATAGTAAAGGTTTAAATCTAAAAGTTCTTTTGAAAACAATCCTTTAAAATAGTTTCCATAAAATATTCTTTTAAAATGGTTTTCATAAAAATAATCTTTAAAATAGTTTTCAATAAGCTAGTTTTTAAAAATGGTCTTCTTAAAACATTTTCATAAATAAATAAAAAGGTTTTCTCATCCCGCTAAAATCTCAAGTATATCAAGGTTCAAGTCAAGGTTTTATGGCAAGGTTCATATCAAGGTTCATAGCAGGATTCAAGACAAAGATCAAGGCAAGGATTCAAAACAAAGATTCAAGTCAAAGAAATCATATCTAAGATTCACAATACAAAGAGGAACATAGCAATGGCTTGGGGAAATCCTAAACGAATCAAAACAAGAGACCAAGAGAAACGAAGGCTCCTTACAAGAAGGGCAGAATATCTGTACCTTATTAGCAAGCAAGAACAAAGACAAAAGGCTGAAAGAGATCGAGTTACTCCTTTTTCACACCTAGAGGAGTAGAAGAGAATTACAAAGTACTCTTAGTTATCTTTCCATTTCAAGTAAGTTTCCATTTTTAGAAAGCGTCCTTATTTAGTAAGTTCCCACAAATAGAAAGATTTAAGTATCAATTCCTGTTAAGTCATTCATTAATATTATTATGGAAGTAGGGTACATTTTAGCAAGTTAAGATAGTTCAAGGTTCATTTTGTCAAGTTTCCATAACTTAAGGTTTTAAAAGTAAACATATCAAAATTAAGGGTTTCAAATGAAATATCACAAGCTACTATTTCTAAATACATCTTTTAATCAGAATTACATCTTTAGTCCTTTAAGTTTCATTATTTACACTTTACACCCTTTAGTTATTAAAGTTACCAAATAGACCTTATAATTACATAATTTACAATTTAACCCTCACTAATACTCATAATTACATCACAAGCCCTTATAATTACTAAATTACAGAATATACCCTCACATTATCATTTGATACGAATTACACCTCCATGTTTCACATATTTACATAATTAGTCCCTTTAGTTTACAAATATTACAATTTACATCCTTACCTTATTTTAATTACACCTTGACCCCATAAATACCTAAAATTACATATTACCTCCCTACTAATATTATTTACACAAAACAATAATAAGTTTCCTGAATTTACACTTTTAGTCCCTCTAATTTATTAATTTCCAATTCGAACCATAAATAAACCAATAAATTATGATCTTGCATATTTTACACATAAGGACCTCATCTTATAATTTTTATACATTTATACTGATCTAATTAACATTATAAAAATAATCTTTAAGTTTCAAAGTTGGCAAAACAAGTCCTTGTCATTTATTTTACAAATCGTATATACTTTTATAATAGCAAATACAAACCCTAGTTCATATAATCATCAAATAATCATTACCTCATCATTAATTTACATTTAATGACCAGAATTAAAGTACCAAACCCTAACCCTAATGTGTCCTAGGGTTTTCTTTCTATTTTTAATCCATTCGACAAACCATTCGACTAACACAAAATTAACCACGATCCATATGAGCTTCCACAAATCGAACCACCATTTTTCCTAGACCATATATGTCGTATAACATCCAAAATAAATAATTACATGCCCTGAATCAATCGTATTAAGCGTATTGTATTTTACTTACGTTTTAGCTCTCAAAAATTCGTACGACTTATATAGCTTGCATGATTCGAGTTATACATTTTATTTAGATCTTATATAATCATACTAACATAAGAAAAATACTATATGCAAGATCGAACATGCCAAAGGGTTATTTAGAAATTGTACCTCTCGGTTATACGTATTCGACAAAGCAAAGGACTAGCGATCAAACCAATGGATCTCACGACCTCCAAACAATTTTCCTAGCTTTTTTAGGTTATGTTGAACTCCAGAAAAATAAGCCATGAATTTTCCTTGGTCGATTTGAGGTTATACGATTTTTGAAAGGGTTTAGGGTTTCGTTAATATGTATATATATATACATAATTTATGAAAACGTGTATAATTGATAAGATATCAATAATTTCAGCCCAAGAAAGCTTAATTAAGGTTAAATACTGATTGTAATCTTTTCCTAATTTTATTAGTAATTATCTTGTATTTTATTTAATTTATTTTGCCTTAATAATAATAATAATACACGAAATAATTAAAAACCGGCCATAATAATTATTTGCATATTTTTTCAGTTTTAAAAATGTTGAAATGTAGTTACAAAAATTATTTGGATTCATATCTAGTTCATTCCCGAAGCTTTGGGATTTATTTGGTGATTTATAAGCTTTTAAATGAAATTTTAAAATTGTAAGGGCATTTTGGTCATTTTGCATGTTTTCAAATTTCAGGTATTACAACTTCTTCCCCTCTAACAAAAATTTTGTCCTCGAAATTTGCAAGAAACCGGAAAGGAAAATAGAACGGAACCGAAACAATCACATACCAGACGCCTTGCCTGCTTGGTCACGAGAAAGCATGAAAACACGACCGGAACTAGAAGTAGGAGGAGGAGGATCAAGATATTTTCCAATAGCCGACGGATTTTTTAGGGCAGTCTTTCACCATATGTCTAGTGGATCCACATCCATAGCAAGCACCCGAAGCCTTACGACAAACCCCCGAATGATACTTCCCACAATAAGCACAACTAACTGGAGTAGGTAGTTTCTCAGCTGATCCCTTCTGAGTATTCGATCCAGAAACTCGATTCTGCTGGTAATCCCTAGAAGACTGATCCTTCCACTTCCTCTGACTGTCGCTGCGCCCTTGACGATCACCACCCTGATTGGAATTTGACTTCGAATCCCGACCTTTCTGATCATGACTACGATCCATCTGATCTCGTGATTCAGAACTCCTATTAGACCGCCTTTGCTGCTCATATCCTTGGTCCAGGCGACTTTGCTCCTTGGAGTTTACTCGATTTCCATCTCTATCCCATTTATTAGAACCCTCGTCCGCATGTAGCAACTCAATGTTGCGGGCAGCATCCGCAACAGCAGCCACATCCTCGTGTTCAAAGTTCACGATACGGTCTAATACCCACCTCTTCAATGCCCACTTGAAATGACGAGCCTGACGATTATCCCCAGTAACCTCCGGCCCAACAAAGCTAGCCAAGCGCAAGAATCGCTGCATAAACTCACCAGAAGACTCACGATCCCCTTGACGAATCGTCGCATAATCTCTCTCGTATCTCTGCTGCTCCGATAATGGAATATACTGCCTA
This sequence comes from Artemisia tridentata subsp. tridentata, assembly GCA_021014915.2. Taxonomy (NCBI): domain Eukaryota; kingdom Viridiplantae; phylum Streptophyta; class Magnoliopsida; order Asterales; family Asteraceae; genus Artemisia; species Artemisia tridentata. The sequence goes on along the minus strand of CP139504.1, from coordinate 233,566,649 downwards.
TAGAACACCTCAATGAAGTCCGCCCAAGAACAGGTCTCAGCATAGTTATCTCCTTTTGCTTGAACAAGAGTAGTCCACCAATTAAGAGCGTCACCCTCCAGCTTGAATGTGGCCAAACGAGTTTTAAATTCGTCAGCGCATCCGAGAACCCTGAACAACTTCTCGACATGGGTAATCCAGTCCTCTGCCTCATGGGGAGTAGCAGCGGACTTGAAGGAGAGAGGCTTGAGTTTGTTGAACCTTTCGATCCAAACATGAATGCCGACAGGTGGAGCAGTGGGAGGAGCAGTGGGTGGAGCATCACCACCACCACCAGAAGAACTTGCCCCATTTCTGATGTTATTGGTGACTTGGGTCACCAACTCAGGAAGAGCAGCAGCCATAGCAGCAGCTATCATGGCCTCTAAATCAGGGCCATCATTCCCATCAGTGTACTGGGTAAAACGCGTATTCACCATCTGAATGATAGTCAAAAAGATTAGTAAGAGCAAGGGAAAATGACAGAGCAGGACAGGAATGAGAGTGCGCGAAAGGAAACCTAATGTCTACCCAATCCTCACAGGTCAATGGCCTAAGCCTAAGGGTTTTCGGGAAACCTAAGGGTCCAAACCTGGCTCTGATACCATAAATTGTAACACCCCGACCCGAGAAGGGCAAAGATGTCACAATGCTATGGTTTCACATCAGAACAAGTAATAATAAAAACAGCGGAAATCTTAACATTAAACCAAAAGATAATAAGCCAACAAGACTTATATCAAGTTCAACAAGACAATGAAAAGAAATAAATGAAGTACTAAACAATCAAGTGCCAAACTAAGGCATAACAAGTCGAATTTCAAATGGTAGAACTAAGGTACTAAGGTCCATGCTTCACTCAAAGTTGCTCTCATCCCAAAGCAAAACCCAGCTTCCTAGCTTAAATACCTGCCGCAGGAAAAGAAAATGCGGCTGAGCTACGAGAGCTCAGTGAACAGATATAACGATAACAAGCAGCAATAAAGGTTCACGAAATGTAAATGTAGAACGGTTATCAAGAGTAAAGGCATAGGAAACAAATAAGGAATAATGTACAAGTTGAACAAGGTAAGGCAAACAGAAAGATAAACAGATACAGCAATCCTCTACGAGCCCAGAACATATCATATCAAGTCAAGTAAACAAGTATACATGTATACGGAGGGGTGACCTCGGTATGACAAGTATAATATGAGGGGATACCTCCAAGGGTTGGAGTCGCGTGCTCCCAAGAGTGAATGACGTGTATCGCACACACCCATCATGTCACTAACAATACAAGTAAATCAAGTCATGTACAATACAAATCTAGGATGCATCCATGTGCCCCTGTAGGCTGCCACAATGTCTTCATCTACGCGCAAGTCAAGTATCAAGTCATGGCAGGGACGGGATAGGTATCACTTTCCTACCCAAAAGTCAAGTCATTGGTGCATCAATGACAAGGACATGAAACCCTCATGCCTAGTATGGCTCGTAGTCTCAAACTGTGGGTCAAGGTCAAGGTCAAGTGTACAAGTCAAGTTCAAGTATCAAGTGGTTCACGTATCAGGTTTCAAGTTTCATGTTTCAAGTTTCCAATTCAAGTGTATTAAGGTTCAAGACAAGAGGTCATAGCAAATGTTCATAGTAAAGGTTTAAATTTAAAAGTTCTTTTGAAAACAATCCTTTAAAATAGTTTCCATAAAATATTCTTTTAAAATGGTTTTCATAAAAATAGTCTTTAAAATAGTTTTCAATAAGCTAGTTTTTAAAAATGGTCTTCTTAAAACATTTTCATAAATAAATAAAAAGGTTTTCTCATCCCGCTAAAATCTCAAGTATATCAAGGTTCAAGTCAAGGTTTTATGGCAAGGTTCATATCAAGGTTCATAGCAGGATTCAAGACAAAGATCAAGGCAAGGATTCAAAACAAAGATTCAAGTCAAAGAAATCATATCTAAGATTCACAATACAAAGAGGAACATAGCAATGGCTTGGGGAAATCCTAAACGAATCAAAACAAGAGACCAAGAGAAACAAAGGCTCCTTACAAGAAGGGCAGAATATCTGTACCTTATTAGCAAGCAAGAACAAAGACAAAAGGCTGAAAGAGATCGAGTTACTCCTTCTTCACACCTAGAGGAGTAGAAGAGAATTACAAAGTACTCTTAGTTATCTTTCCATTTCAAGTAAGTTTCCATTTTTAGAAAGCGTCCTTATTTAGTAAGTTCCCACAAATAGAAAGATTTAAGTATCAATTCCTGTTAAGTCATTCATTAATATTATTATGGAAGTAGGGTACATTTTAGCAAGTTAAGATAGTTCAAGGTTCATTTTGTCAAGTTTCCATAACTTAGGGTTTTAAAAGTAAACATATCAAAATTAAGGGTTTCAAATGAAATATCACAAGCTACTATTTCTAAATACATCTTTTAATCAGAATTACATCTTTAGTCCTTTAAGTTTCATTATTTACACTTTACACCCTTTAGTTATTAAAGTTACCAAATAGACCTTATAATTACATAATTTACAATTTAACCCTCACTAATACTCATAATTACATCACAAGCCCTTATAATTACTAAATTACAGAATATACCCTCACATTATCATTTGATACGAATTACACCTCCATGTTTCACATATTTACATAATTAGTCCCTTTAGTTTACAAATATTACAATTTACATCCTTACTTTATTTTAATTACACCTTGACCCCATAAATACCTAAAATTACATATTACCTCCCTACTAATATTATTTACACAAAATAATCATAAGTTTCCTGAATTTATACTTTTAGTCCCTCTAATTTATTAATTTCCAATTCGAACCATAAATAAACCAATAAATTATGATCTTGCATATTTTACACATAAGGACCTCATCTTATAATTTTTATACATTTATACTGATCTAATTAACATTATAAAAATAACCTTTAAGTTTCAAAGTTGGCAAAACAAGTCCTTGTCATTTATTTTACAAATCGTATATACTTTTATAATAGCAAATACAAACCCTAGTTCATATAATCATCAAATAATCATTACCTCATCATTAATTTACATTTAATGACCAGAATTAAAGTACCAAACCCTAACCCTAATGTGCCCTAGGGTTTTCTTTCTATTTTTAATCCATTCGACAAACCATTCGACTAATACAAAATTAACCACGATCCATATGAGCTTCCACAAATCGAACCACCATTTTTCTCAGACCATATATGTCGTATAACATCCAAAATAAATAATTACATGCCCTGAATCAATCGTATTAAGCGTATTGTATTTTACTTACGTTTTAGCTCTCAAAAATTCGTACGACTTATATAGCTTGCATGATTCGAGTTATACATTTTATTTAGATCTTATATAAACATACTAACATAAGAAAAATACTATATGCAAGATCGAACGTGCCAAAGGGTTATTTAGAAATTGTACCTCTCGGTTATACGTATTCGACAAAGCAAAGGACTAGCGATCAAACCAATGGATCTCACGACCTCCAAACAATTTTCCTAGCTTCTTTAGGTTATGTTGAACTCCAGAAAAATAAGCCATGAATTTTCCTTGGTCGATTTGAGGTTATACGATTTTTGAAAGGGTTTAGGGTTTCGTTAATATGTATATATATATACATAATTTATGAAAACGTGTATAATTGATAAGATATCAATAATTTCGGCCCAAGAAAGCTTAATTAAGGTTAAATACTGATTGTAATCTTTTCCTAATTTTATTAGTAATTATCTTGTATTTTATTTAATTTATTTTGCCTTAATAATAATAATAATAATAATAATACACGAAATAATTAAAAACCGGCCATAATAATTATTTGCATATTTTTTCACTTTTAAAAATGTTGAAATGTAGTCACAAAAATTATTTGGATTCATATCTAGTTCATTCCCGAAGGTTTGGGATTTATTTGGTGATTTATAAGCTTTTAAATGAATTTTTAAAATTGTAAGGGCATTTTGGTCATTTTGCATGTTTTCAAATTTCAGGTATTACAGGATAGGTCATCACTCTCCTGCCCTAGAGTCATGCTACCGGTGCCTCAATGACATGGACATGAAAACCTCATGCCTAGTGGGTGGCTCGTAGTCTCAAACTGTGGGTCAAGGTCAGGTATCAAGTCTCAGGTGTCAAGTATCAGGTATCAAGTGTCAGGTTTTATATCAAATTTCATATCAGGGTTCATATCAGGGTTCATGACAGGAGATCAATGCAGGGGTTCATGTTAGGAATATGAATATTCAGCAGAAGACTCGGTCACCCCGAGTACTTATTTGATCATCATAGCTCGTAGGATTATCTGTAATATTATCAGTAGCTTAGTATTATCAGTATTAGTATTAGTAGTATCTATATTTGTGGAGTGGGTCGGGGCTTTCCCCACTGTCAGCTCGCTCCACAGTCCACTAGGGACGTAATATGTAGTAGTATATATACCCCTTCCCACACATGGGAAGGGTTGGACCTTTTGAAGCTAATATTACACTAGTTACTTTCTCTCTCTAAAGGCTCCCACTTCTCTCTAGAATTCTTACATAGTTCGATCCAAACTAACCTCAAACTAGTGATTCATGTATTGTGAATACCCTACAATTGGTATCAAGAGCCATGGTTAGGTCCATGAGAGTTGGTATTCACGAATTAGTGTAGTTCTTGAGGTTTTCTTGTTGGATTCGACTTGTTGTTTTAAGTTTTTTATTTTGTTTGTTTAGTAGCATAAATCTCAATTTGTACTTTGTTTAGTGATTAGAAGTTGTTTTTCTTTGTACTTTCTAGATTAAGATTAGTATTAGAGTGGTAGTTAGTGTTTGGATTCACAGATTTAAGGCTCGTGTGGTGTTTGTGGGTGATTCGAGTACCTTTCTTTCAAAAGTTCTTGGATGCGGTTTGTGTTGCTTGGACGATTCTTGAATGCGGTTTGTGTAGCATCGTGAACTCGGTTTGTCTTTATACTAGTTTGGGCTAAAGGACAAACGGCATTGATAGTGACAGGTTTGGAAATTTGAGCCAACGCGGTTTGTCTCTACGGTGCGTACGCGGTTTGTGTCTACGGTGTGAACTCGGTTTGTCTATTTGACGAATACGCGGTTTGTGTCTTTGGTGTGAACTCGGTTTGTCTCTTTGGCGCACACGCGGTTTGTGTCTTCTGTGTGGACTCGGTTTGTCTACGCGGTTTGTGTATCAGGTGTGAACTCGGTTTGTCTATTTGGCGAGTACGCGGTTTGTGTCTTTGGTGTGAACTCGGTTTGTATCTTCATTGTGAACTCGGTTTGTCTCTTGGCACATACGCGGTTTGTATCTTCATTGTGAACTCGGTTTGTCTATTGACACATACGCGGTTTGTACCTCCATTGTGAACTCGGTTTGTCTCTTGACGCATACGCGGTTTGTGTCTATGCTATTTGTCTAGGCGGTTTGTGTCTTGGTGATTTTCGAAATTCCCGCGAAAGATTCTATTTCTCGGTTAAATCACAAGATCAGCATAATATTGTATTCACTATGACAACTAACTCAGACTCCATCATATCGGAGGTTCTCAAACTGTACGATGATGCTAAGGATCATGGGAACTATGATTACACATCTCTAACAGAAACAAATGATACTGATTCTGCTGGAACTGATGTGTCACACTCGCAGTTACACATGAATGAATGCCTTGAGGATATGCAGTTGACTAATGGAAAGGAAAGTCAAGTAGCATGCTTCCGTTCACTTCTATCACACATTAAGGCTTTGTTCGGTAACTCTGAATATGTGATGGGGTACAGACGGGCATTTGCTTCACTCTTTGGTCAGGAAATTAGCGATTTCACAGTCATGATGACATTATATCTGGATCAACTTGAACAGGAGCTGGTCAAGGAAGAATATTCTGAAGGTAAATCCAAAGACGCTCTCAATGTGATCAACAATCAATTCCAAATGTTCATCAACTCTCAATACACTGGGGACTATTATTGTGACTGTCAAGTGACTAAAGAGTGTTTCGCTAAATATACTGGGTCTGAAATAGAAATGTACAAAACGACACTGCTACTGCGGATAAGGGATGTCTATGGGTTCATTGAGGAAAAAGGTCAGCAGGGTAGGAATGGAACAAAATCAGACAAGAAGGATGATAGTGTTAGCACAGGAAGTGACCTCTCAAGATGTGAGAAGAAATCTCAAGAATCTGAAAATCATCAAGCACGGTCTACTGTGGTACATCTGGCTTATCTAGATAATATTGTTTCTAATGAACCTGTACATGTTAATTCGTCGGGTTCTCTGCCTACGACTGATTCTTCCAAATCACATTTTTTTGAAAAACATGATATGATTGAAAAAAGGGTTTACAATGAACTTTTAAAAGGATTTTCAAAACTTGAAAAACATTGTGTTGATCTTGAAATTTCAATGCAACAATTAAAAGAAAAGTTCCAAATTAACCTTCCATCAAAAAATCCTGAATTACCTGACTTTCGGGAATTTTTCATGATAAATGAGTTGAAAGATCAGCTGGAGGCCAAGAACGCGACTATTAAAATGCTAAGGACCAAGTTAAGTGTATTACAAGAAAAAGTCAATGATGATAAAACCTTACGTGACACAAACACCTTTGTGGTACAGGCTGAAAATGATCACCTTCAAGCACAAAACATTAGGAAAAGTTTCTCATTAGATTCTCGTAGGAATGATGTAAAGAAGTCGGCCAAGAACAGGGTGAATCCTAAGTCTGTCAAATCACCAGTCTTGGGAACATCTTCTCCAAGGTGTGCTCCCCGAGTTGGTGAGACTAAGAGTTTGCCTAAATCTGTCACTTCACAACCTAGACATAAGGGAACATTTGCTAAGAGTCACTTTCAGGATAAGTCTCATATGACATCAACAATGGAAGATAATGATCATGTCACTGCAACCATTACGTCTACAAACAATCACCATAGGCCTCTAAAATCAATGAAGCACCCTAGGAAACCTAATAGATCTAGTGCAAAAAAACAAGAAACTTTCTCTTGTAAAAACACTAAGGTGCCTCAGGAACATAGCTTATTTAGAACGTGCCTAAGATGGTTGCCAACTGGTAGAATCTTTAAGCAAATTGGTCGTCAGTGGGTACCTACTGACACGGAAAATGATTCTAAGAATGGTTGCAAGAAATCACAGAGACAGGACCCCACAGTCACTAACCAATATACATGCGTACAAAATATTTATGATAGTGCAGGGAGACGGTTTCCGCGTGCAGCTACTCTCTCAGAATGCATCATGAAAAAACTCAAGGTGTGGCTACCAAAGGGGACATCAACTCCCATAGAGGAGGTTCGGAAAACCCACCGGTAATGCACGGGAACAATGACTTTTGAACAATTCAGTTCAAAACTTGTACAGATTTTACGAAGAAAATCTCAAGTATCCTTTTTCTTGGTGTATATAGCTTCTCCTATTTTATAGGTACATGTTTGTTGTATATATATAGTATTATGTGTTCTTGGACAAAGAGAGGCATGTCTTCTGGATATCGATAACATTTACGACCCTAGAAATGTCATTCAATAATGACACGGGGTTTTAAATGAAGCTCGAACAGAAGTAGATCTTAATAAGTAAATCATGTCTCTGTGGTTTGCTATTACTTTAGATAGCAACCCGCGCTTCATTTTGGGGAAAGCACGTCGCCAAAAGGACGGCTGTCCCTCCAACAAGGTGATGTTCACCTGAGCATGGATTACTTCATATTCATGTTCATTCATACTGATGATTTCTGTTGGTCTTAAAACATTCACCGTTGATCTCATCAAGTGATAAATTGCTGTTCAATCAATGTCTAAATCTCTCTACAAAAGCTCAGTCATTGATTGAGGGGGAGAACAATAGCAATTTAAACTTGTATATGAGTATTCATTGTGTAACTGACTGGGCTACTATTAAGTCCTTAGGGATTTAGTGTGTCGTAACTGGTTTGGATGCCAATAAGTGTTAGTAAGTATTTTGTTTGGAAAGCCAGGGACTACAGGAGTCACTTTGTACAAAGAGGAGATTTAGGAATAGGGTGCTAGAATTGTTAAAAGTGGTGAGTTAGGAGGAGGTTGTTAAATTTGTAACTTATGCGGTTTGTCTAACCAACAACTACGGGGACCAAAAGTGTCGTTAAGCTAAACTTCAAAGATTGTAGCCTATGCGGTTTGTCTAACCAACAACTACAGGGACTAAAAGTGTCGTTAAGCTAAACTTCTAAGTTAGATAATCTTACGAAACGCGGTTTGTCCCTCAAACACTCTCTCTCCTCCACAATTTAACCAATCGAACCTATCTCTCTCTCTAACCAAATCCACGATCACCATCTTTAGCCATTCATCGAGATTTCCCTAGGTAATGATCGACCCTCACTCAAATCAGTAGGTTGTTACGAGTTTCACTCCTAGATTCTTAATGACTTACTTATTTTTTTAGGTTGATCCGTTCGACTCGTCTTTCGATCCTAGGTGAGTCTGTTATTTCTTATTTTGAGTGATGGGATTCTTAGTTATGAATGTATTGATAAGTGTTATATGCTTTGATTGCTTCATTATTCATGTTGTGTGTTGGATTGGTGAGATTAGTCGAGCGATGTTTGACTCCTTAAGTCAAAATCACTCATGAGTCTTGAATTTGTTCAATCAGTGTTAGATTAATATGTCTCTAGGGTCGAATGGGCTTCTTTTATCACTAACCAAATGAGTAATCTGATTTGAGAAATTGATATGTCGATTGTTAGTTCTTTCATGGTTAGATGCGATTAAGTCGATTGATAGTTGGTTTAATTAGGGTGAATGTGGACTGAAATAGGGTTGTTTGATATAAGATCTTGGTGTGTTGTTGTCGTATGTACATTCACTTGCATAGTATTGAATGATTTGATGATTAAGTAGTGATATATCCTTCAATGCGGTTTGTCCAGCTTAGGTCGATAGTTTGCAATGTGTTGTAATTAATCTCGGTATGGAATTATGTGATTCTTGTGTGAAGTGATTAGCATGTCATGAGGTTTTTGCATAATGTGAAATCTGTTTGTATCACTCTCTACATGATCTAGGGTGTAGGTTACTTTATGATATGTTCATCGGTGCTATTTGTGTGTTTTTTCTTGAATGCTGTTTGTCTATACATCACAGACTCGGTTTGTCTGATTAGTCACAGACGCGGTTTGTATGTTTGATCACAAATGCGGTTTGTCTGTTTAGTCTCAGACGCGGTTTGTTTGATTAGTCTCAGACGCGGTTTGTATGTTTAGTCACAGACGCGGTTTGTATGTTTAGTCACAGACGCGGTTTGTCTGTTTCATCACGAACGCGGTTTGTCTAAATAATAACGAACGCGGTTTGTCTAAATTATCACTTACGCGGTTTGTCTAAACAATAACGAACGCGGTTTGTCTAAATTATCACTTACGCGGTTTGTCTAAACAATAACAAACGCGGTTTGTCTTAACTATCTCAAACGCGGTTTGTCTTATTTGTCATGAATGCGGTTTGTCTGATTGATCATGAATGCAGTTTGTCTATGATTATAGATGTTGTTGTATACTTGGAAATGAAATGATGTGAAGTTAATGCTTTATAATGGTAATGATGGTTGCTGCATTTTAGGTCTCTCACTATTGGGTGTTACTTGATTTACTGTAGTCTTGTGTTCTGTACACATTGTCTCTGTGCTAACCTCATGGATTGATTCACATCTAACTTGCATAGACATACTTTCGTTATGTGAATGTGTGTGTAGATACAATGACAGATACAGGGATCACTACTTCCTCAGAACCAAATCCTGCAGTTCCAACACCTGTTCGCACAGATGAACAAATCCTTCCTAAGAACAAATGGATCCCTATTGGAAGGAGCAACTGCTATATCGATGTGGCAAGACCTCAACCCAATCCTATTTACAAGATATCTGTTGATATCTTAAAGGATACCAACTTCTTCAGAGCATTCACTGCATGTGCAACCGTTCCGTCCATATACATTCAACAGTTCTGGAATACTATTGAGCTCAACAAAGACACTGGTAATTACCATTGTCAGTTAGATGAACAATGGTACGAGCTGACATCAGACACCATCAGAGAGGCTCTTCAAATCTCACCGGTTGTCATTGATAAGCCCTTTACTCAACCTCCTACATCCGAGGCTCTCGTTCATTTTGTCAATGATCTGGGCTATCCATCAACCGTCCTCAAGGTGTCAGCGGTAGTCACCAGTGAAATGCATCAACCATGGAGAACACTCGCCACCATCCTCAATCTATGTCTGACTGGGAAGACTTCTGCTTATGAAAGACCTAGGGCTCCAGTGCTTCAAATTCTGTGGGGAATTATTAAACGTTCCAACATAGACTTCGCTGAAAGGATCTGGGAAGAATTCATTCACTCCATTCACACATTCCAAGAAGACAAAGCAAAACTGGAATCTAATCTGGCCACCAGGAAGACAGTGAGGAAGATGTTAATCCCTAGCATCAGATTCACTAAAATGATTATCAATCACCTCTACTCTCTTCACAAGTTCCATCCTAGAACTGATTCTCCTCTCCATTTGTCCTCTGAAGAATTTGTACTGGGAAATCTCAAATGGGCTGCTAAAGGGGTCAAACAAGAAGTCTTTGGAAAGCTTATTCCTGAGCCTCTTATCTCAGATAACATTCGTCAAGCTTCCTATTATAAGGAATATCTGAGCAAAGTAGAGGGATATCTTAAGTCTCTCTCTAAGAAGGTAAGAAGTGAAGCAGAAACCTCTGAACCAGAAACCCAAAAATCCATCATACAAACCCAATCTAAGTCAAAATCAAAGAAAAGAAAGGATGCACCCACAGAAGTTGAGGAATCTAAGAAAAGTAAGAAAATCAAAAGGAAGGCTTCAAGCAAGAAGGTGAAATCTAAGAAAATCAAGTCAAAAGGAAGAGATGATGATGAAGAGATGGTGATTCCTGAACTAAGTCTAAGAGATGAAGAAGATCCGGATTTATTACAAGCCCTGGAGCTGAGTGCTAAAGAACACGCTGAATCAACAAAGATTGCTACGAAAGGAGTTGTCATTAGAGAACCTGGTGTTGAGAGCAGTAAACCATTACCTGCAGTAGAGGGCAAAGGTAAAGGAGTAGCTACAGTGGTACAAGCGGCTAAGACTCTTCTCACCATATCATCTCCAGCATCCAAGACAACCACACGATTTGTGCTCAGGAAACGTGAGCAGGGATCATCTAGAGCACTTGACCTCTCTGAAGGACATCAAGACGAATCACCAAGTTTAGAAGCTGCTCAAGATTCCAGTGATACAGAAAGCGATGAACAGTTGTACAAGGAAAAGAAGGTGGAAATGATGATCGCACATGCAGAAGTTAAGGAACCACAAGATCAAAGTGAGAGACGAGAAGAGGAAGTTCATAAGGAAGCTGAGTCTGGTAACGTTATTAATGAAAAGAAGGAGGAGGTGAAGGGCACACACACTGACATTAAGAATCCACAAGATCAAGGTGAGAGTCAGAGAGGAAGAAAGTTCAGAAAGAAGCTGAATCTGATAACATCGCTAAGGAAGCTCATGATCAGATTACAACAACAACTACAGAACCTCCACAAGAGATACAGCATGAAGAATTCGTGGCTTCTACATACCCGGGGATTCATGAGAATCTGAAAATGAAGGAGGATGAGCTAACTCTCCTGAATGAACCAACAGGGTCTACTGGCACTCTATCGTCTCTGAAGAACCTTGACACAGACTTCAACTATGGTGATCAATTCATTCTGGATAAAGCCAACGACAACATCACAGAGACTGACATACCACATGATGATAAGGAAGTGGAGTCAATGGTGTCTGTACCAATTAAACAAGACATGACTGGTATTAGACCTTTGACAACTCCAGTGTCCACAATAGCAACCATCATAGTAGATCCCTCACCAGAAGCAACACCAGCAACACCCATCCCACCAGAAGTACCATCCAATTTAGCATCAAAACTAACTGCTGCTACAAAGCTCATTGATGACATGTCACTAAAGATGAAGAATTATGAGCAGAGACTACTCAATGTGGAAAAGCTTAATATAGAACAAAAAGTGGCTCAAGCTGTGAATGATCAAGTGGAAGAAGCAGTCAGATGGGCAATGGAAGCTCCTATGAAGACACGATTCAGAGATCTTCCTACTGCTGATATGAAATCAATCCTATATGACCGAATGTTTGAATGTGGTCAGTATCAAGGTCACGAAGATCATCAACGGCTTTATGAAGCGTTGGAAAAATCGATGCATCGTGACAATCAGGATTTCCTTATGGCTGAGCTTGAAGAACAACGGAAGAAGAAGAAAAGGAGACAAGATAAACCCGGAACACCCCCTGGCTCTCCACCACATCCTCCTCCACCCCCTCCACCTAGTGGTGGATCTGGAGCAGCAATGATGTCAGGAGCTTCAGAATCCACTCAAGCTCAAGCTCATCATCGTCCAACTGAATCTTCTGGTGGTAAAGATCAAACCACTACCTCTTCTGGCCCAAACACATCTAAGGGTGTTTCAAAGGCAGGATCGCTTGCATGGACCACAGTTGATGACAGATACAAGCCCTCGTTCTCGCCAGTTCCTGAAGATTTTGTCATGAATGAGGAATCGGTTGCAGACGATCTGTCTACTCAAACTGATGAAGAAGATGTCTCAGCTAACACCAATATCCCAACTGTTGATCCTAATCAGAAATGGTGGTTGGAATTCTTGCGCACAGACAAACCGGATGATTCAGAATCCTCGAGAAAGCGACCCACCAGGGAGGATAGGGAATCCTGGATAAAACCTTTATCTGATGAAGATCGAGAACAAATTCCTGAACCTAATTGGTCTATACCATCATCATCATCAGACAAAAGCATTCCGGTAAACAATTGGGCAGTTACTATTGCTTCGCAACATAAATCTCCTTCAGAGAACTCATTGCTGGCAAAGTCTAATGACATGGGGGCATTTATTAGTTGGTTCTGTAAAAAGAAAGGCATCACAAATCTCACTCCCCAAGACTTGGAAGGTCCTGCATATGAAATCGTTAAAGTGTTTCATCCTGACGTGTATCATCTTCAATATCAAATGGAAGAATGTCATCGACTATTTACTGATCAAGTTGATGACCGGATTCTTGCCTACGACGTCAACCGACCTCTTCCCTTTGATGGTCCTCCAGGTCAAAAGAACATTCAAGCAGATCTCTTCTTTAACAATGATCTGAGGTATCTCCGGTTCGGGAATAATGGTGATCGTCAGGCATTATCTATCTCCAAGATGAAAGCAGCTTACTACCCAGACATTGGGCTGGAACAAATGGTGCCTGATCACGTATGGTCAGATGAAGAATACAAATTTGAACTTGCTGCATCTTATGGGGTCACACATTGGTGGTTCCACAAGAAGAGATTTTACATTGAACGGCACGCAGGAGAGGGTAGTCGTCAGGGTATACGCTCACATCTGAGAATCTTAAGTGTTATCAAAGTTGATATTCACCCAATGTATGGATATGAGTATCTTAAAAGGATAGTGCTTCGTCGTGCTGATCAAAAGGATTATATCATTTCTGAAAGCGACTTCAAATATCTATCTCCGAGTGACTTCGAGGATCTCTTCCTTTTGAATCTTCAAGGGCACCTGAATCATCTTCCACCTCGCGACAAGAAGGCGCTTGCTGCTGCTGTTAACTTATGGATCCGGGGTCTTGTCATCAGGCAAAGGGTGAGTGATTTTCAACTAGGGATGGAGAGCTATCAGACCAAACTCAATCTCACGAGACCATATTGGGAACGTAAGGGTCTCGAGTACCTTCACGACTTCAAAGTTATCGAGTCTCCAAGAGCTGTCAAGTTCACTGACCAACATGGGACTCCAATGATGATGCAATTCAGTGAGATTCATAAATTCAGCGATGGTACCCTGAGGATGATTGATGAAGCACTGGATTTCAGGATTAAAGACTACAAACTAAATCCCCACAACCCACAATTGAAGACTCAGTTCTGGACTGATCTGGATGTACAGAGGAGCAAAGAGTTTATGAATGCCATAGAGCGTAGACTGAAAACAAGAAGGATCTTTCGCAGCTTGGAAAGCTTCGTTGGGGGAAGAGTTCGTGAAGGAGATTACAGATTGATGGAAAGAACGACATGAGCTGATCCGCTCCACAAGTGGTCTCTGTAGTAATAGTAATCTTTTGTTGGGCTCTTGTAATGCTACAATGTAATATCCTATAATCATGTAATACTCTATGTGTGATCTGTGTATATTGACAAGTAATCCTCTGTCGTTAATTTATGAGGGAGCATAGTATGCTCCTACCTCAGAATACGTTTAAACCTGACCACGTTTTCTCCCGAATTTTTCTAAACATATTTAAATCAATTGGGATCACAAATCTCAAATGGTTTGAAATTTTTGATCGGGGGAGAGAATGTGATTTAAATAGGAAATTCTGATAAAATGTGATGATTTGGAAGTTAATGTATGCTCTCCCGTATGTGCTAAACCATTTTGTAAATCATGGCACATATTGAGGGGGAGCAAAATGTTTTGGTCATAAAAGCAAGCTCCTCCATATGTACGAAAAACTTTCTTATATCAATGCATATATTGAGGGGGAGCAAATGGTTTTACAAAACAATGGATTTTGGCATCTCGTGTGGCTGTGACTCAGAATTGACGAAACTTGAACTGTCATCAATCGAAAGGATTCGTCTTGGCCGGGTAATGACTTCAAGCTGGTCTAACCAGTGATGTAAGCGTGTCTCGAAAAAGATGAATCTAAGTAGAGTGTACCATTTCGAGAAACTTTCTATGGACTTGACCAGGACGGGTAATAATTTCAAGCTGGTCTAACCAGTGATGTAAGCGTGTCTCGAATCGGTCATGTTCACTGAAAGTGGATCAATTCAAAAAGTGCAGGCTCTACCTAACATGTGCAAATTTATAAAACAATCAACCGAGCGCATGTTGGGGGGGAGCATTTAAAAAAAAAAAAAATATAAAACTCTCAAGTGTTTGCAAAAATGTGTTTCTGAATCATGAACACTTGGAGAGATTTTTCAAAGATTTGGTTTGGCAATCGTGGATGAATATCAAAGACCTACCATTTTAACTAATGTATGGAGTTATAAGGATGGTTAGGTTAGGCTCAAGTTCCCACGATCCCGCCAGAGCCGGAGGGATCTACCCAGGGACAATCCACTAGTTAGTGTAGAAGTCCTTAGTATGATTAAAAAGGAGATATGTGCATAAGGGAATAGTGCCGACTGAGATGGAGCTAACACTGGAACAAACCCAACAAGGTGTTAGTTATGAAGTCTCGGTAAGCACTGAAGGGGTTGAAGAATGAAAAAGAATTGTAAAGAGAAAGGGTGAAAAGAAATAGCCCTCCTTACAACTTAGGCAGAAACCGGGTCAATACATAGTCTGTCAGAATCACTTAGTTGATTGCTGGCATTGAAGACAAAGTATCATGGACCCAGTGATACGCTGCACAACCCTCCCTAGCCACTCAAGGTCCCTCAAAGGATTCTTGTTTCAATTGTCACGGAGTTCAATACATTCCTATCATCTCTCTCACTCCGAGTTAGATGATATTGAAAAGGTGGCAGTCCTCTCCAGCCTCCGATCACCAAATCAAAACGCACAATTGAGTCTAGAGCCACGAGATACATAATAAGATCTTATAGGGACACGAATCATTTCTACACTGGTTGTTCAACCTTAAGGACACCAGTTGTAATCTCATGAGTCCTACGCAGATCTTAGCAATCTGCCAGAACATTTATGAGAGAATTTACTTATGTAATTCTCAATGACTGAATGGAAATTCCTGCCAGGGTCACAAACAAGCAGCCCTGAAAGCAGGTCACTTAGGTAATTCCTCGTGGATTACGCTTTGTGGTCGCGGCGGTTTCAACCGGTCTACAGTCGTGGAGTGATCTCCAGCGACTCACCTAATCGTTGATTTACTACGGTAAAATCTTAAAAAGCCCTCTGTGGGTTTTCGTTTAGGAACGGTCTTGGTAAGGATTAGAGAGAGTCTTCACACTATGCTGTTGACGATCTCGAAGTCCAAACTAGTAAGTACCGGTCGAATTATTGCTAACTGTCGTATGCAGGAATTTCTGGCGGATGTTGCTGTGGAATGCTGTAGCTGGTTGCTGTTGTAGCTGGTTGCAGAAAAGATGCCAATCCATCACCACATGTTCACACCACATCATCATCAAAGAAGTCATGATCACCCTAAAAGACCTTCAACACAGCTTCTGCTCACTCTGATGCTGAAGATCATGACACCATATCGTGTGAGCATGTCGGCTCTAAGTATATTTCATCACATGGAGTATTACCACAGAAAGATGACTTGGAGACTCAAGTGGGATGATAATTTCAAGAATTGCTCAAAGTTCATCCAAGACAAAAGAGAAGTCATCTGCAGATCACTGATGTTTGCACAACAAGCTATGACATTGAAGATTCAATGATTGCGAGCTATGATGTCAAGATCCAAGGAAGAAGTACTGAAACTCAAAACATTACTTCTGGGGTGACCTCCCTTAGGGGGAGATTGTTAGGAATATGAATATTCAGCAGAAGACTCGGTCACCCCGAGTACTTATTTGATCATCATAGCTCGTAGGATTATCTGTAATATTATCAGTAGCTTAGTATTATCAGTATTAGTATTAGTAGTATCTATATTTGTGGAGTGGGTCGGGGCTTTCCCCACTGTCAGCTCGCTCCACAGTCCACTAGGGACGTAATATGTAGTAGTATATATACCCCTTCCCACACATGGGAAGGGTTGGACCTTTTGAAGCTAATATTACACTAGTTACTTTCTCTCTCTAAAGGCTCCCACTTCTCTCTAGAATTCTTACATAGTTCGATCCAAACTAACCTCAAACTAGTGATTCATGTATTGTGAATACCCTACATCTATCATATTGTTCACTATCAGGAAGTCAATATCAGAAAAGTCAAATACCAGAAGGTTCATGTCAATTTATTAAAAGTAATCCTTTTAAAATGGTTTTAAAATAAAGTGGTCTTTAAATCAGTTTTCATAATGAAAGTCTTTAAAAGCAATTCTTAAAACCTCTTCATATGTAATTTATAAAAGTAGTTATAAAATCCTATGAACCTTTAAGTATCCCAGGGTCCTAAATATTCAGGTTACCAGGTTATGAACAGGTCATGTCAAGTATCAAGGAAACATAACAGGGTCCAAGGCAGGGTTCGAAACAAATGATCAAGACAAGAGTTCAAAGCAAAGGTTCAAGTCAAGGTTCACAATACAAGGGGAACATAGCAATGGCTTGGGGAATCCTAAACGAACCAAAATCAGAAGTCAAGAGAAATGAAGGCTCCTTACAAGAAGGGCAGAATATCTATACCTTATTACATATGCAAGAACACAAGAGTAGCAAAACTGACAGGGATCAAATCACTCCCTCTTCGAACCTAAAGGTGTAGAAGGCAGAATTACTATTTTTAGTTATCCTTCCATTTTAAGTAAGTTTCCAGATTCAGTAACTTTAGTTATCAACATTCCCGTTATCAACTTATAAGTATTTAGAAAGACCATTTTAGTAGTTCAAGGTTCATAAGGTTATTTACACATGATTAAGGTTATTATGGTAGTTTTACACATTTGAGGGTTTATTAAGTAATTATGATAAGTTTAAGGACCAATTATGCAATTATCATAAAATTAGGGTATAAAGTGTAATTATTGTAAGGTTACAGGTTCTAACAAGTTAAGTCCTTTAGTATTAGCAAAATAACATTTTAGACCCTTTAGTATTAGAACATAAACAATTAACACCTTTTAAATGTCATATTACACTTTATCAGGTTTTTAGGTATGATCTGGACCTGTTTCAAATAATTCATAAATCATAGTAGAACTTCGAAATAAAATATACAAAAATTCACAGAGATACCTATATGTCCCTAGTATTTTAGCTAATTTTTTCAGATTTTATTAACTAGTATAGGTATGAATGAAAATTCCATTTTCCTAACCTGTTCCAAAATCGTATCTGCTGAAACACCCGGACAGAAATTAATTCTTTACCCCATCTATAAAATTTATAAAAATCTAGAAAAGTTCCAGTAACTAATAGACATCTCAAATATTACCCAGTTCAAAGGACACCTTCTGATTCGACATGGTTTGAAAATTAAAATTTATAAACCCGGACTAATTTTCCAGACGCACAAATCTGATCAGACACATAATTTTCCAAAAATCAAAAAGTGGACTTCCAAGCCTCTAAAAATTACAAGATTAATTTTCTCAGGTAGCTATTTCATTGAACTTAGTTTTAGACTCGGAAAACACCCAAAAACACGTCCACATCATTTAGTTACATTCGATTTAAGTTGGATCTTTTCCTGGATCAGTAGCAGTTTCACAGATTCATGCATATACTTAGGGTTTTATCATTCTAATTCTTTAATTCATGACACACAACGATTATAGGTTAGTCCATAACATATTTAGGTCGAGTAATAACAGGTCATACATATTCAAAACAATTTAAAACCATCACACACACATGTGGCCGATTTACATATTAAGTTTTAGGGTTTTTGATTCATGATTTTATGTGACAATTTTTCTTATTTCGACCAAGACCAAGAACACGAACAAGAATCAAATAAGATGATATAGAACAAGAATAGATACACGTTACCCTCGTAGCGTAACCAAAACACAAGAACACGAGCACACGAATCAACAACACTCCTACCTTCTTCTTCTTATGATCAAACGATAGAAACACAACACGAAACATGGAGCGGTTAGGATTTTATTGTTCAAGAATTCGTATGGATTAAATTGTGTTGAGAATAAGATTACCTTGATATGAATGGAACAAGAACACACCAAAAACTTCCTTGGTTTTAGCTTGGATCGACAAAGATGAACAAGAGTTTTAGGTTTTTTTTTTTTTTTTTTTTTTCTTTTTCTTTTTTCTTTTTTTCTTGTGGCTGCCGTATGAATGAGATGGAGAGGAGGTTAAAGATCGGTTTTGTGAGGGTTTTTAGGGAATAGAATGGGCCAAAAATTTGGAGCAATAGGGAGGATATTACTTACCAAGTTTAGCCAATATTCATGTATCTTTCAAATTAATGAGTTCTTATCTCCATCAATTCATTTAGGCCGAAAATTTTGAGGTTAATACACATATAAGTCGACTAGCATATATAATTGTATAGGATTTTTATTTTGTGCATCTTACTTATAGTGTAATGTTTTACATTTAACTTAATTGGTTAGGTACTTAGGTTAGGTTCAAAATGTCACTTATTATATTTTCATAAACTCTCAAAATTTTAAACTTGAGGGTATTTTCGTCATCTCATATTATATTAATTTCGGGGTTTTACAACTCTTCCCCTCTTAAAAAGGAATTTTCATCCTCGAAAATTGAAGTCGCAAGGTTAGACGCAGTCGTAGCAAATCGCAAAAGATCGTTACAAACATTATCACGCCCGGGGAGGTTCTTCCAAAAAAGGAAGCTCATATGGAAATACGGACAAGATTTCAGATCAAATTAACTGTATCAACAGTAGAGAGCTCTACAAGAGTTCAAGATTTATAACTGAGGTCAACAGAATGAAAACGAGAGTCCAAACTCATTCAGATATCTAAACAACGAAGGCAAGGTATACGCATAGGTAGAATGAACCTAAAGTCTTACTAATCACGGATAATCCAACGAAGATCAAATTCTAAACTTCTTAGGTACTCCCCAAGATATCCTATGGCCACAATGAGTGCACGTATATGGTGTAAGTATTATCACGTTGATCAGGCGTCATAATACTAGCACCACATAACTATGCCTTCATGATGATCATACTTTATCTCGAGTTGAGTAAAACAACTTATCTTAATCCACCTAGTACGTCTACAGTCTCAGGGTCAACAAAACCAAATGTCATAGTCAATAGGTAAACAATTCTTATACTCGTTGTTAAACACCACAAGATTTCTCGTAGGGACAGAGATGGGTGAAACGAAATCAAATATTGTCGGAAGATTCATAGATATTCATCAAAAGCAAAAGACAATTAACAAAACATATCCAGTACGCCATCGCCATGGAGGTTCTCAGAGTGCCCGAAGAGGCGTCAAAATGATTAACGAAAGGATTAGAGGTCAGAGTCAAAATCTGAAGATGGGGATCAAATAGTGTCAGGCAATTATTATGAAGTTTTCAATGCCTTCAAGATTTAATCAGGTTCAAATCTTAGGTGGTGCAAAGCATAAGCTTTTACTTTCCAAAAGTGGAATCAACAAGATCTAACCAAAAGCAGGGCACGAATCAGAG
The DNA here is from genome assembly GCA_021014915.2 of Artemisia tridentata subsp. tridentata. Classification (NCBI taxonomy): domain Eukaryota; kingdom Viridiplantae; phylum Streptophyta; class Magnoliopsida; order Asterales; family Asteraceae; genus Artemisia; species Artemisia tridentata. The sequence continues at coordinate 233,546,245 of CP139504.1, read as the reverse complement.
TGATGCGGAAGCAATGATACTTAAACAAAAGGCTTATAATCTACCCATTCCTCACCGGTCAAAACTTAAGTTCCTATGGAGAGATCCTAAAGCAAATTCTTATACGTTATCTTGTGAGCGCCTACAGTGGAAACCTAATGGTCCAAACTTCACAGGTCAAGGGTAAATGTATTACAAGTCGCAACCTGTCTCTCTGATACCATAATTGTAACACCCCAACCCGACAAGGGTAAAGATGTCACAACGATGGTTCCATATCAGAACAAACACAAGCATTTGACATTAATAATACAATAGAATTCAATGGTTACAAAGGAAACATGAAACTACAAGGTTACAATACAAAAGTTTCTAAGTATAACTATAAGTTCTTCTAATACTCTTCCATAGCTAGTCGGCCTTCTATATCCATGGTACTCTCCACTCATACCCAGCTTCCAAACTAAAACCTGCCGCGGGAAAAAGAAACGCGGCTGAGCTACGAAAGCTCAGTGAACAGATATAACGATACAAAGCAGTAATAAGGGATGGTGAAATAATGAAATGGCACAAAGTGTAACAAGAGTACAAAGGACAATGGAAAAGGTTATCAAGAAATGGTTACAATGGCCCAGTGTAAAGGAAACCATAACCCACCACTAGCCCAAGTCGAATCAGGTCAAGTCCAGTATCAAGTCATAAGGTAACATAAACAGTAATCCACCACGAGCCCAGAAATAGTACATATCATATCAAATCACATATCAGGGTGTATGGAGGGGTAACCTCAGCATACCAGGTACAGGGTGAGGGGATACCTCCAGGGGTTGGAGTCGCGGGCTCCCAGGATTGTGAAAGACGTGTATCGCACACACTCATCAGTCACCAGATAATACAAGTAATACAAACAAATCAGGTCAGGTCTAGGATGCATCCATACGCCCCATCAGGCCACAGGGTCTTCCTCTACGTAACAAGTATAAATCAGGTCAGGGACGGGACAGGTCATCACTCTCCTGCCCTAGAGTCATGCCACCGGTGCATCAATGACATGGACATGAAACCCTCATGCCTAGTGGGTGGCTCGTAGTCTCAAACTGTGGGTCAAGGTCAGGTATCAAGTCTCAGGTGTCAAGTATCAGGTATCAAGTGTCAGGTTTTATATCAAATTTCATATCAGATTTCATATCAGGGTTCATATCAGGGTTCAAGACAGGAGATCAATGCAGGGGTTCACTATCAGGAAGTCAATATCAGAAAAGTCAAATACCAGAAGGTTCATGTCAATTTATTAAAAGTAATCCTTTTAAAATGGTTTTAAAATAAAGTGGTCTTTAAATCAGTTTTCATAATGAAAGTCTTTAAAAGCAATTCTCAAAACCTCTTCATATGTAATTTAGAAAAGTAGTTATAAAATCCTATGAACCTTTAAGTATCCCAGGGTCCTAAATATTCAGGTTACCAGGTTATGAACAGGTCATGTCAAGTATCAAGGAAACATAACAGGGTCCAAGGCAGGGTTCGAAACAAATGATCAAGACAAGAGTTCAAAGCAAAGGTTCAAGTCAAGGTTCACAATACAAGGGGAACATAGCAATGGCTTGGGGAATCCTAAACGAATCAAAATCAGAAGTCAAGAGAAACGAAGGCTCCTTACAAGAAGGGCAGAATATCTGTACCTTATTACGAATGCAAGAACACAAGAGTAGCAAAACTGACAGGGATCAAATCACTCCCTCTTCGAACCTAAAGGTGTAGAAGGCAGAATTACTATTTTTAGTTATCCTTCCATTTTAAGTAAGTTTCCAGATTCAGTAACTTTAGTTATCAACATTCCCGTTATCAACTTATAAGTATTTAGAATGACCATTTTAGTAGTTCAAGGTTCATAAGGTTATTTACACATGATTAAGGTTATTATGGTAGTTTTACACATTTGAGGGTTTATTAAGTAATTATGATAAGTTTAAGGACCAATTATGCAATTATCATAAAATTAGGGTATAAAGTGTAATTATTATAAGGTTACAGGTTCTTACAAGTTAAGTCCTTTAGTATTAGCAAAATAACATTTTAGACCCTTTAGTATTAGAACATAAACAATTAACACCTTTTAAATGTCATATTACACTTTATCAGGTTTTTAGGTATGATCTGGACCTGTTTCAAATAATTCATAAATCATAGTAGAACTTTGAAATAAAATATACAAAAATTCACAGAGATACCTAAATGACCCTAGTATTTTAACTAATTTTTCCAGATTTTATTAACTAGTATAGGTATGAATGAAAATTCCATTTTCCTAACCTGTTCCAAAATCGTATCTGCTGAAACACCCGGAAAGAAATTAATTCTTTACCCCATCTATAAAATTTATAAAAATCTAGAAAAATTCCAGTAACTAATAGACATCTCAAATATTACCCAGTTCAAAGGAAACCTTCTGATTCGACATGGTTTGAAAATTAAAATTTATAAACCCGGACTAATTTTCCAGATACACAAATCCGATCAAACACATAATTTTCCAAAAATCAAAAAGTAGACTTCCAAGCCTCAAAAAATTACAAGATTAATTTTCCCAGGTATCTATTTCATTGAACTTAGTTTTAGACTCTGAAAACACCCAAAAACACGTTCACATCATTTAGTTACATTCGATTTAAGTTGGATCTTTTCCTGGATCAGTAGCAGTTTCACAGATTCATGCATATACTTAGGGTTTTATCATTCTAATTCTTTAATTCATGACACACAACGATTATAGGTTAGTCCATAACATATTTAGGTCGATTAATAACAGGTCATACATATTCAAAACAATTTAAAACCATCACACACACATGTGGCCGATTTACATATTAAGTTTAAGGGTTTTTGATTCATGATTTTATGTGACAATTTTTCTTATTTCGACCAAGACCAAGAACACGAACAAGAATCAAATAAGATGATATGGAACAAGAATAGATACACGTTACCCTCGTAGCGTAACCAAAACACAAGAACTCGAGCACACGAATCACCAACACTCCTACCTTCTTCTTCTTATGATCAAACGACAGAAACACAACACGAAACATGGAGCGGTTAGGGTTTTATTGTTCAGGAATTCGTATGGATTAAATTGTGTTGAGAATAAGATTACCTTGATATGAATGGAACAAGAACACGCCAAAAACTTCCTTGGTTTTAGCTTGGATTGACAAAGATGAACAAGAGTTTTAGGGTTTTTTTTTTTTTTTTTTTTTTTTTTTTTTTTTTTTTGTTTTTTTTCTAGTGGCTGCCGTATGAATGAGATGGAGAGGAGGTTAAAGATCGGTTTTGTGAGGGTTTTTAGGGAATAGAATGGGCCGAAAATTTGGAGCAATAGGGAGGATATTACTTACCAAGTTTAGCCAATATTCATGTATCTTTCAAATTAATGAGTTCTTATCTCCATCAATTCACTTAGGCCAAAAATTTTGAGGTTAATACACATATAAGTCAACTAGCATATATAATTGTATAGGATTTTTATTTTGTGCATCTTACTTATAGTGTAATGTTTTACATTTAACTTAATTGGTTAGGTACTTAGGTTAGGTTCAAAATGTCACTTATTATATTTTCATAAACTCTCAAAATTTTAAACTTGAGGGTATTTTCGTCATCTCATATTATATTAATTTCGGGGTTTTACACTATGCCTCAAGTTTGGCGGGCACTAGGTCGATGTCTTAAGGGTATCTAGTAGGTTTGGGGTGCAACCTCGAAAGATGATGTGACAAATGGTAATTTTCCCATTTTAATAATAACTATTACTTTATTAGAAAGTGCACCTGATTTATTTTCTGACATCTATTACTGATTTTTCCTTAAAAAATGAGAAGTTATCTCATTTTGTTATTACACTACAATAACTCAAACTTGTTGATACGTGATTCACAATACATTGGAACGAGCTCACACACGGACCACGACGAATCCTATACATGATTAATAAACCAAACAGATCCATACCACTATTCTCGGCCCAACTCTTAAGCCTTTTACTATTTAAGTCCAATCCAATTTCTATATTTCTTTTATTTACACTCGACTCAACACACCCAAGCTTGATCATGATATCTTTGGAATTCGACACATAACATATACAGCTTTTTACATGGTTCGATTCCTCACATACCAAGGATTCAAGAATGACATTTCGTTTGACTTGATTCGATCATTTGATCACCGAACAAGACGCAAAGTAAATCACCCTCGACACTATTACAACTTCATTCTATATTTATCTATTTTAACCAAACTTGATTTAAACTTGTTTTCACCTAATTCATTTCATTATTTCTAGTCGAAATGACTTCCAAAGTCATTATGCACCTTTGCTACACACTTGGACAGGTTAAAAAGTTGTTTGGACACTCTCAAAATATGTCGAACACATTTATATAAATGCAATTTGTACATAACCTAGTAACACTCAACCCCCTCCTAAATAGCTATGTACTCGAGTATATATTATCCTAAATCTCATCCAAATCCTGATGAGAATCTAATCACCACAAGTTGCACAATATTAAACAATATAAACTTATATACATGCATACATATATCGACATACATACACACTTTCTCATTCACACGTAAACACATTTTCTCACATTCCTTCCAAGTGTTTGCTACTTTCGAGAGTATCAAGAAAGCAGGAAGCCCTGTCGAGCCATTCGAACCCATTTTCAAGTCGTATACCTTGCTCTCGAGTCCTTTGTGATCATTCTTGCAATCCATACGTTTTCTAATCCATTTTAAACGAGTATCAAACTGCCTTTTGGTGTTGTAAGTTTATTATAATCCTCTTCTATACTCATACTTATGTTTTCAGTATTTCATGCACAAGCTACATAATCCATTCGATCATATATACTTTCTATGCATTTTTTCGAGTTCTTTTATTTATTTTACGTTATACATGTGACCTCCTATTTATGGATGGCTAGATTTTATGAGTTACACATTTATTCGACACTTACACATTCATATTAACACATATCGAGGCTCATTTTGATCATATATTGCATTGAACATATTTATGTCATTTTATTACTTATGGACTCATTCATTTTATCGACTAGGAATGACCCCGTGTAATTCTCTTTTCACATACAACATATCATTTTTATTACTCGAACTGATTCCTTATAAACCCAACTAATAAGCTGGTAAAATAAACTCACACCATAAGCTATTAAAAGTCCTTTTATAAAGCTAAAGCTTGTCGCTACTAGAAACAGTTTCGAAACTTAAATATTATCCGAGTGGGCTTTTTAGCCCATTTAGCTCAAAATAAGCACTAGCAAATAAGCAGGCCAATAAGCTGTTTTGTTATAAATTTGAGACACTAAAATAAGCCCAAAGATAAGCCCAATTTGTTTCAGGACCCATCGGATCTAAAATTCTTAATGGGCCTTAGCTTATTTCGTTAAAAGCCCATCAAGCAGAAAATAAGCTATTTTTGAGAATAAGCAGTTTATTTAAACTCAAATAAGCTTTATAAATATGTTAAAACTCTTGGAAAACATTTCACACCATTTTTGTAATTTTTGGACTTGTTTTGCAAAATATATATCAAATCGGGTTAAAAGTGTAAAGTTTATCTAATTATGTTCTAAACTGTTAATTTAGTAACCTGAGGGTAGAAAATGATCCTACAGTAAACAGAAGGTTTAGAATGTCATTTTGAAAACTTTTGGACTAAAAATGCAATAAATAATTAACCAAGGACTAACGGTGCAATACTAACTCCGTTAGGGTAGAAAGTGTAAAATTTGTATAAGTACAAGGACCAAACAGTAACATTGTTTCATTTTCAATTCTATTTCATATTTTACACTTTCTCATTCAATTGCATGCATTTTTACATTTCTTTCAATATATTTAAACACGTTACGTTTATATTTATATAACGAGTTTCTAACGAATCGTTCAACCATTTTCGAGGAAACGATATTCAGGAATTCAATAACATAAAAACAAGATAATATTATATATAATATTATTTTTGAACTTTAAGCATTTTAAGCATATCAATCACTCTCATTCCAAACCAATTCGTTATCCGTTGCTCATTTTCACACTCATTATTCGTATTGAGCCAAAATTGTCAAATTCTCATATTTCACTATTATTCAGGTCTGTGTTGGAGCCGTTCCCATAATTAACTTGATTTCACATTTCACCTTGCCAGTTACACTCAAGGTGAGTCATAGCCCCACTACTACTCTTTAATACTCATTTTAAACTACTTGGGGTTAGAAACATGCTTACTTTTATGGACCATTTAAACAATGCTTTTCTTTGAAAAACTATTACGCATTAGCCTAAGTACTGTATTCCAAATTTATGCCCATGCTCATGTACCGTTAATTCCTGCTGGGAAGCACGAGTGATATAAATAGATCTATTGAGGGTGACACTTCCATCCGTGTTGGAGAAATCAACGGTCCAGATTAGACAAACGGATGTATACCATGTCGAATTACAAGTGTCAAGGGATAGTGTAGCAACCCGTAGAATTCTCTAGTCATTAGTCAGCATTAATCTAGTATTAACACATCGTTACTGTTCACTAAACCATTTTTAAGAGCCAATTTGAACTCTTTTTTTTCATTTCTATTCAAACATTATTACGGGATACAATACACGGAACGAGCTCACACGCGGACCACGAAAATCTCTTAAGACTAATTATAAACCAAACACATTGTTGGTTACTATTCACAGCCCAAATTCTAGCCTGTTACTATTCATCCAAGCCCAACATTTCATTTTCTTCTATTTTACAAATCGACTCAAGGCACATCACTTGGCCTGTTTTAATCATTATTTCGACACACAATATATCATTTAAATTACACAACTCAATTCTTCATACAACAAAGAATTAGGAACAACAAATATCATAGTATGATTCGAACATTTGATCTATAAATGAAGCCCAAAGTAACACGCACTCGAGCATGTACTAATTCGATAAATAATTTTTACAACTTAACCAAACTCGAAAGAAATTGATTTCTACCTATGGATTTAATGATTCCTAGTCAATTCTAAGTTCTTAACATAATTTCTAACCATTTCCTTGTTCTTGGTCACGTTAGAAATACTTTTGGACACATAAACATGTTATGCAATATACATATACATGCATACTTAGTCATAACCGAACCCACATGGAACCTCCCTTGGTGACTTCCCAACTTGACTAAATATCATTACCATATCTTCTTAAAATCCAATATCTTACATACTCCCTGCCATAGATCGAGTAAATCACAAACCAAATCCACATTTGTTATTTCAAATATGTCAACATACATATACTCACAAAGATAACCACTTGCTCTTACCATTTATATTTTCTTTGTCTCCTCCTCATTTCACAGCCAATTCGCAAGGATCATAAACCAAATCAACATTTGATATTCCATATATGTCGACACACAAAGAACACTTACAACATTCACATGCCTCTTACACATAAGACTTTCATAACCAAGAAATATTCCCTTTGTCCCTCCCCCTAACTGCCAATCGAACGAGCTTTTAAAACCAATGCCAACTTGATTCTTTGAAAGTAATATACATCAATATATAAGCATACTCATATCACATATTTACTTACTAATATAACTCATTCACTTCATAAGGCTTTACATGCAATTCTCCTAGACTTAAAGTCTTTGTCGAGTCACTGAGGAGGCCAAGGAAATGCTTCAACTCCAATCTAGTCAATTCCAACTGAAAGTTCTACTTTCAAAGCTATTAGTTATAAGTTTTAATCAATTTACGACAAGGTTCTAGCTCGTTTTCACGTAAACTCTCCACCATTTTGGTGTAGTAAGTCCCTCTAACTCATTTCCAATCCGCTTCATCACTTTATATACCACCATGCATCATGCGTATTTCATTTCGAACGTATATGTTTTCTTTTTAGTTTTTACGCCTCATGTATATTTATTTCTTAGCAAACTTGGTTGCCTCCGTAACGGAAGGCTAGGAAACATGTTTTCACACTCACACGACATTTAAATAATCATTTACAAGCTTAAATGAACACCCTAGTTAACTTCATGTCGCACGTATAAAAACTTGAACACAAATTTTACCAAGTCTTTTAGTGTATAAAACACCCTCTGTCGACTAGAAAATGACCAAAATAGAATACCCATGACCTTGGTAAATTACCTAATGTTATAGAGGGTTTTATAAGGAAAACGTAGCAATTTGAATCACCCAAAACGAGTACACGAGTCAAAAGTTATGATCGAAAGAAGTTAAGGAAACCAAAAATCTGAAACTGTCAAAAACCTACTGTGAACGAACTGATGTAAATTTTAGAGGCACTTCTGGCCCGATTCATCAAAATGTTAAAACACGAAAGTTGTCCGGAATGATGTTTTACATCCACAATTAGGAAAACTCGGCCTGAAAATGCCAAATGAAGGCAGTTTACTATCTCAAATTGTAAAACAGTTTTCGGCTAAAATAAACTTAGTTTTCACTAGACAAGTCATTAAGAACCATGTGATATTCAAAACTAATTACTCACTATACATTATGAACTTCATAAAATAACAATCTTCATTCAAAATAAACTTTCCTAAGTTTATTTTACTTTCGAAATAGTAACTTTTGTAAAACGACGAGAACTTATAAAACCATTTAAATTACTTACACTAAATCAAGTACCATATAACTTTTATTTGACTTAAATAAGCTTTATAAAAATGTAGAAACTTTCAGAAATCCTTTCCCACTCTTTTTGTGATTTTTGGACTAAATTTGCAACGCAATTCAACCTTAGGGACTAAAACTGCCAACTTCACCAAACTATGGCCAAAGCTGTAAAACCAGTAAACTAAGGGTAGAAAATGATAAAAATAGTAAGTTGGAGGATTAGAATGTCAAGTTTGACCCTTTTTAGACTAAAAGTATAACCGAGGACTAACGGTGCAACGCTAACGCCGTTAGGGTTGAATATGTAAAATCTGTAAAAGATCAAGTACCAACAGAAACTTTAACTCATTTTCATTACCATTTCATATTTTACGCTTTCCAACTCGATCACGTACATTTTTACGTTCGTCGATATATTTATCACGTTACGTTATATTTATATATAACGAATATTAAACGATTTAACTTAACGTTTCGTTTCACCATTTTCAAGGAAATGATATTATTGGATTTAAATGGCATAAAAACAAGATAATATTATATATGATCTTATTTTTGAACTTTAAGCATTTTAAGCATATCACACTCACATCACCGATCAAATCGTTATCCGATTTCTCACTTTCACACCCACTATTCGTATTAAGTCAAATTCTCAGACTTCCCTATTATTTAGGTCGTGTGTTGGAGCCGTTTCTGTGATACTTTTGACTTAACATTACCTTGAATTTTACAGCTAAGGTGAGTCGTAGCCCCTACTCTTTTAATGCTTGTTTTATACTCTTTGGGGGAGATACATGCTTAGAAATACTTTACTCATTTATCAACTACATGATTTGCTTTGTGATTCAATTACTCAGACATTTATACTTTTATGATACTCTACGCTTTCTTGATTTTTATTGATAACTGTAATTAGACTCGATTCAGACCTACATCAACCTGACATGGCAATGTCGGTAGACCCTTAAATTGGGTGCAGTCATCAACCTGACATGGCAATGTCGGTAGACCCTTAAATTGGGTGCAGTCATCAACCCGACATGGCAATATTGGAAGTCTATTTATTTGGATGTCTCGTGATATTCATAATATGTTGGCAGTGGGTTGTAAACACACAGGTTGCAAGTCTTGTATGGGCGGGGCTTGGGACTGAGTGGATTTACAATGCCTTTGCGGGGAAATCTTTATTCAAATACTTTACAGTTAAACTAAACTCTATGAACTCACCAACCGTTGGTTGACACTTTTCAGTATGTTTATCTCAGGTTATTAAGGCGATAGTGGATGCATGGATTCTAGAGTCATTTGCATACTTGAAGACTCATATCTTATCTTTATCATTCGATATAATTTGAAAATATCTATGTAACGTTATACTTTGAATCACTTGTTTAACTCTGATTTTAATAATTCGAATGATAATATTTCAAAACGTCCCATTTAGAGGTCGTTTTCTATACCTTGATCTATATTATGAAGTAATATCCCCTTGACTCTACTGTTCCGCTGCGGTAATTTGGGGGTGTTACAGATAGAACACTTGCTGGGCTTTATTATTACATGAACTCATCTCATGCACACTGTCGTAGCCTCGGTAACATGAAACTTAGCGCAACGTAATAGCCTTTCGTATAACATTATGCACATCGTAATGTTAACTCGTAAACTTATTGGTCCAACTTTATTGCTTTATGTAAAACTATGAACTCACCAGCTTTTAGCAGACTTTTAGCATGTTTTTCTCAGGTGTTTAGTTGTTGATATATGATGATGCAAGGCAGTGCTTGACAGGGGCATAGGCACACTTTTGGATTGTACTCATAACCAGAGTTTTTGTACTATGGGACAACTTAAAACTATTATGGGCCTTGTTTTTCGCATTTCATAATTATGTAAAACTTATGTTTTAAATTAATGAAGCTTTTAAAACGGATTAGATCATCCATTCTCTATTACTTGTGTTGTGATCTGTAACACCCCCTAATTTATTAAATAACAGCGGAAGACTAATCGGGGTATTACGGGGATGATCTTTGCATAATAATAGAAAACGGCTCGAAAGAGGCGTTTTAAAAATACATTTTTGTCCCATAAAGGTTTAATTACAAATACGAGAAATATCAAAGTTAAAACTTCCCAATAAAGGGTGTAATAGTTTTGGGAATGAATGACAATTTGTTATTTTACACCACAATTAAAACCCTATGTTTATTTGCCAGCTCCGTGCCTTGCTGCTCCGTTAGATACCTAAAAATACATGCTAAAAAGTCAAAAAAATTGTTGAGTGAAATCATAGAGTTTGAGTTTAATAATGAGTTTGGGTGCACACAAGTAGTGATTGCCTGAGTATTACAATCATGTTTAATCAATGATATCGCAGCTGTGAATATTGCCCTAAGTCTCATGACACGCAAACGTTAACAGAGTGAGTAACAAATAAGGGGCCCTCGAGTAATAGGTGATTTTGCCATTTCCTATATCTCAAGTATAGTGTGTCGCGACTAATCCGGCTAGCAACTAAGACTATACGTCCGGCATTAGTGGGATAGGTCGTCAACCTTCAATAGATCTATTCACTATACTCGCGTTCACTCGCAAGTGATTAATGGTTCATGATAGAGAGTCTTTTGGCAATAGCATAACTTAGGCAATATCAATCAGGAGAAGCATACTAAAAACTACTTGTGTGTTTAATTTGTAGCATGTATCTCCCCCGTGGAGTATAAAACTTGTAAATAAGTAAAAGCGGGGATATGACTCACCTCAGTTGGGGGTGTGGCAAGTAAGTGATATCAAGTGCAATTCGGGAACGGCTCCAACACACAACCTGGAAAATAGTAAAGTCTTTTCTATCTCTGCATTTGATCTCCCTTTGAAATAACTTGGCTTCCAATAGGCTTGATTCTTCAAATAGCTCTTCATGAAGCTTATATGTTCTCTCTTAGAAGGAGTCTTATTCTTATAAGCTTTCTTGTCTTTGATATTCTGCAACAGATCATCTAAAGCTACTACCTTGTTCTTTGACATGATGAAATCTGCAAGCTGAGCTGATCTCTCTTCAACACTTAAACTCTCATTTTGAACAAGTTGTACTCCTTTTGCTTTTACTATTGGATCAGTGTCTATCAAATATTGTAACTGTTCTTCAAGTTGTTCTTGAGCAATAGCAGCATCTGAAGCTATTCTTTCTTTTTCCTTTCTTTGAGTTTCCATCCATTCTACTACTTCAGCTTCATGCATCTTCTTTGCTATATCTTCATCAAAATCTATTTGTGCTTGAGTTCTGGGCTTGATTTTCTTTTTCTGAGGCTCTTCTTCAGTTAGAATACCCTTCCCTTTGTCCTTAGCAGTTTGTACTGCTTCTTCTTCTACCTCAGCAATTTGTACTGCTTCCACTGCTTCAGCAGTACCTTGTTGTTGATTCTGATCTTCAGTACCACTTTCACCCATATCAACATCACCACCAGCAGTACCTTCTTCTTCAACATCCAAATTCCTCCCCTGATTGTCTGACCCTCATTTCTTCTGAGTATCTTTCCCTGATTTTCCTGATTTCCTCCCCTGTTTGGGAGAATTACCACCATCAAAATAAACATACTTATTATGTTTTTATTAAAATTGGACAAACAAAACGTTTTATATACAACCTTTATAAGCTAGAATTTTAAATTACAAATCATTTAAATAAAACCACTACTTACACATAATTATTTATACACCTCAGAATATATAACTATTTATATATTCTTATAACAACTATTTTACTTATCTTTAACAATGTGGGTGAAAACGAGTAACTGATAGTGAATGGGTGAGTGATATGAGTTTGATATGCTTAAAATGTTTAAAGTTAAAAAATAATATTATATATAATATTATCTTGTCTTTATGTGTTGTTGCTTCTTCAAAAGTTGGTGGCGATAATATATTGTGCAAAATATATTGTTGGGTGTTCTGATTGTGTTGTGGCTTATCAAGCCTAAGTGTTTTCATTAAAGTTACTTAATAACCCTTCAAGTTTCAAGAAATTTACATTTTAAACCTTAACAGTGAAATTTACATTTTAGTCCCTGTACTTAGGTAAAATGATATTTATGGCTCAAAGTATCAAATGTGACAAATTAATATCATTAGTTTCCAAATATTCATCTTTTTACCTTATAATTATCAAAATGACAATTTTGATGCAAGTTTGGGTAAATTGCACTTTTGGTCCTTTAACTTTATATTTTTACATTTTCAGTATATATATATATCACAAAATGACATTTCAACACCCTTGATTCATATATATTCCATTTCTATCCTTGAATTATAATTTTGACAGTTTTGGTACCTCTTCATAGATATTTACACTGTGGAAACCGTAGAGGGGGGGGGGGGGTGAATACGTTTCCATTTAAAAACTTAAAACTTTTGTATCAAACACCCGATCAAGTGTGACGTAATATGAAAAGTGTTAACTATGGTCATTTAACACTTAGAGATGAATGTAGTAAACTATAATACATGCACAATCAAGCCATGACACATACTTAATCAACATAACATAAGCAACTAGTCATACAAGCATAAACTTCATGCAAATATAAGTATAAAGCGATAAAGAATGAAACGAAAGTAAAGAGATAAGTAAGAAGGCGCAAACCAGACACGGTGATTTATAGTGGTTCGGTCACGAAGCTCCTCTTCGCCCTACTCCACTCCCCGAGTACCCAACTCGAGAGTTACTTCACTAATCAACAAACTCCCTTCAGGCGGAGAAAACCATACACGTCGCTTAACTTGTTTTCCGACACTAAGCTAGATGTCGAGTGCTAATCTTAGCTAGCACCAATCTACCACGATCTACCCGATCTACACCTTACACGTCGCTTATCCTATTTCCGACACTAAGCTAGATGTCGAATGCTAATCTTAGCTAGCACCAATCTACCACGGTCTACCCGATCTACCCTTGATCCACATGATCAATCACACAAGCCCAATGGCTTCAAGAGATCTTCACTATCTCTTAAGATCACAATGATCTTGACTCACTCTCTCACAAAAGAAAAATAATCTTGATGTATGCTATGATACAATCAAGAGTGTAACCAATGTTACAAGACCTAACAACTACAACTCTTGTATCTTCTTGGATACTTTGAGTTCTTCTCTTGCAAATGAAGAGGAATGATAACACTTTGTATCTACTTGGATACTTTGTGTTCTTCTCTTGCTAATCAAGAGGGATGACAACACTTTGTATCTACTTGGATACTTTGTGTTCTTCTCTTGCTAATCAAGAGGGATGACAACACCTTGTATCTACTTGGATACTTTGTGTTCTTCTCTTGCTAATCAAGAGGAATGAAGAGGATCACTTGAATGGAGGATTGGATCACTCTTAAACAAACTAAGACTCTCCAAATGATCAAAGAAAGTCATCTAAGTGAGGAGGGATTAGACCAGAGAAAAAGGACTGGAAAAATCAAGTTGGAAGTGTGGAATGGTCCACTATTTATAGGCAAGGGAAAATCTGACCGTTACAGACCCACGGCTCCACTAAATACCCGACGGCTCCACTAAATTTAGTGGAGCCGTCCCTATTTAAAGGAACCGTGGACGCTCCTTCGTTTGTCTTTAGTGGGGAAGGTTTATTTGGGGATGTTAGGAGCTGTTTTGGGGGGAAATTTGGCTGTTGGGATTTTCAAACATATTTTTCAAAATAAAACATTTCTTTTTAATTCAAAAATAATTTGTGAAATATATTTTTGAAAAATTTTTTTTGTCACATTAAAAATGTGAAGTTTAGAAAAATAAAATCCTTTGATCATTTGTCAAGTAGTAGATTTGTTTGTCCATACCTTGAGTGATTTATGTCGGGATGAAAATCTACGACTTCGTTGAAGCATACTTGAGACGTCGGGAGGTGTTGATGTAAGTATGCATTGATGTTTTGTGTTTACAAGTAACTTGCACATTTTACGTTATGTATTACAAGTTACATGTTTGTCATTATTAAAACCGAAGAAACCGTTTAGTTTAAATATCGTAATATTTGCACTAACAATCTCCCCCTTTTTGATGATGACAAATATGTAAACCGTAACACATAGTAAAATGTAAAAGTTACCTGTTTACACTCCCCTTCTCCCCTTTTTGTCGAATCAAAAAGGTAGTTGTCTTGAGCGCTCCCTACTCCCCCTTATTGAACTACATTCCTTTCTCCCCAGAAAGGCGAGTTTGCATCATCCTAGTGAAGCCTTCTATCACCACTTGTGAAGACGACTCCATGCTATTTATTCAAATACTCCCGAGCTCCCCCTAGCTCAATGCTCCCCTATGGTGACTTAATCCCCTTGTTTATTTACCTTAGTATCTAGCGGATCCATGGATCAAATTCATACAAAGGCTTTTCCTACATCAAGGGTTAACTTCGTGCAACATAATATATAACAGTATAGGAGCATATACGGATAGAATACACATAGCAAGACATGCAAGGGTTAAACTATGTTAACACGTAAGTGTCACAACCCGACCGAAAACCTAAGGTGTAATTATTCACTCAATTACGCTAATCAAGAATGAGATTCGTTCATTCACTGACGTACTAAATGACTTCTTCCAAGTTGTCATTGGGAAGGAAAGTTCTAACAAACCTTTTGAACAACATAATCATCTACCTAAGATGATTGATGTTAAGGATAGTTTGTTGATAAGACATACTCTAAATGATTACTATTATGACAAATCGTGCCATAAAGTAGACTCGATAGAGGTTATACCTGAATGATTCCATAAGGTGGAAGAGTGTTGGTTGTGGTGACAATAGGACAACTTGGGTTATGTTGTTGTTGGGGATAAATAATGGATGACCCATTAGTGATTGTGGTGATGGTGATAAGGATGATGTGTTAGTGCCAAGTCCAAAGCAGTATGATTGTGATAGGGTTAGTGTGATAGCTAAAGGTTGTGGTGGACTTGGTAGAGGTAATGGTGTGGGAATCCTAAAGGTGGAGGATGATGATGATGTGGTTGGAGATATTGGTTTTGCCCTTTGAGAAAAGGTGGGAAAGGATGGTTTAGGTTAATATATCGTTTGTACTAACAATGAGATGCATGATATATTTCAAAAGGGAAAAGAAAAAGGTGTATGTGATCCTAACAGGATTGTTGGTGGATATCTCTAACAGGGTTAAGGTAACGAAGTTCTAGGTTTCTAGGTTGGATGATCCTAGCTGTGTGTTAGTGATAATTTTGGTGCATGAAGGGTTTCGTGTGTTTGTGAGGATTGAAGGTTGTTGAACTAACTATCACTTATCCAAAGTGAGGAGTAGTTGTAAGGTTTGAGTGTGATGAATTGAAGGTTATAAGGTTTGAGTGTGATGATCTTTGGGTTGAAGGTTCTTAGACTAACTATCACTATCAAGAGTGAAGTGTAGCTAAAAGGTTTGAGTGCGATTGATATAAGGGTTAAAGATTTTGAAACTAAATATCACTATCAAGAGTGAAGTTTAGTTATAAGGGTTTAGTGTGATAATGATGTTAATGTGAGGTTTGAAGGTGAGATGCAAGATAAGCTTGCAATGGTGAGGCCTTATATAGGCAAGAGTTGTGGGATTCGAACTAAAGTTGGTGTTAGAGTCCTATGGTGTAGTGAGGGAATCCTAGGGTGTATGTGAGTTTGCAAGATTTTGCAGGTTTGAGGTTAGGAATGCACAGATCTAAGGGAAACAGTGAAAATTCGTCAAACATAGGCACGGTACCACTAAATACCACACGGTACCGTTAAATTTAATGGTACCGTGGACTGTTTAACGGTACCGTGACCTGGAAGTCACGAATTTTCCTGTGCAGCCTAGTTCTGGGCAGCTAAAGGGAAGTTTCCTAGGGAATAAGAACCACATTAATGTTTTCTTGAGAGTGTTTGGTGAAAGGCTATATGAGTGTGTTTTCGCTCCCCCTTAATCTATGACCATCCGGACAAGATGCAAAAGATAAAGAGGAAAACAAACGTTGACGGAAGCGATGAGCTTAGTAATGTCATGACAAGTGGTGGATGGCATACGACAAACTTCACCTTTAAAGTCATGTAGCTCTTCTCAATCATTGTGAATATTCATAGAATATTATGATGAGGCATGTGATCACGTGGAGATATCCTAAGGGTTAAGAAGATAAAATCTTCAAGGTTGTGATGTTAGTGATAAGGTTCTAGTAGGGTTATCTATGTTGATGAAGAAGAGTTATCTCAACGTATCCTAGCGGTTCTTCGTTTGAAGTGTGTGGAAGATGAGTGGGATGCGGAAGCATTGGTAGTGTTTAGTACCATGCGGAAGTGAAAGGGAAGAAGGCTTAGGAATCAGAAGATAGATACAATCTGTTATGATAGGATACGGTTCTTGTTCAAGACTACATCGAGTGGGTTTCGATAGTGTTTTTGAAACAGTGAGAATAAACTATCTCAGCAGACAACGGTCCGACGGTACCGTTAAATTTAGTGGTACTGTCCCCTATTTAAGGGTACCGTGACCTGCTGAGGTCAGTTTTGACCCAGAATTAGATTTCTGACAAAGAAATTTCACATATGTTGTCATTTTTCTGGACCTTAGATTAAAAGAATTTATACCGAATAAATTCTTTTATGAATGAATTCAACGGGATTAGGTGAACGTTGATCGAGAGCGAGAAATGACATTTAATTGCATTTCGCAAATTAAATATACTTTAAATATTTCGGATGAAATATTTAAGTTGTCATTGGAATTTAAGAGGATTTCACGAATAAATCTCGCTGATTTAGTGAGACTTTTCGACACGAAAAATGACATTTAATTGCATTTTGCAAATTAAATATACTTTAAATAATTCGGATGAAATATTTAAGTTGTCATTGGAATTTAAGATGATTTCACGAATAAATCTCGCTGATTTAGTGAGACTCTTCGACACGAGGAAAGAATTTATACCTAATAAATTCTTTGAATGGTACTGGACGAGAAGAGATGACTTTTATATTTCCGAGCAAATACATAGGTAGTCATTAGAGCAATGTGAAAGATGACTTAATATTTCGAGTGAAATATTTAAATAGTCATAAGAGGGGTACGAGGGATGACTTTAATATTTCCAGTGAAATATTTAAATAGTCATAAGATTTATGGAAAATGTTTCATCATTCCTAGACCTAGACGAAGATGGTTAGGGGATTCTCGGTTGAGAGGTTTGGTTGATTTATGGATTTTGATGTGCTTCGCACACGAGTGTTTCATGGGGTTTTGAAAGACGTAAAGCTAAGCCTATGGTGCTGATTCGCAGCAGGGTTTGGGATCTTAAGACGTGTATAATCACACGAGGATGAAATAAACTACTAATCACTTATATAGTAACTTATGAGTCCTTTGTCATCCGAGGGTTGATGTTAGCTTTTAGCTTTTGGATGAGCGTTGTAACATATGTTGTTAAAAGGCTTGAGTATGATGTTTCGGATATGACTTTTAACAATTGCGATCGCAAGTTAATCTTACTTGAATATTTCGGACGAAATATTTAAGTTGTCAATCCTACTCCGAGTTCTACTAGGTTTGTATCTAACCTTCCCATGACAAAAGGGTGTATTACTTGGAAGAAGGCGAAGTGATGACTGGGGAATTAGGGTAACTTCGCGACTACTTTGACTAATGGGTTCTGACACTAGTGTATGACTCTATGACTTCTAAGGGTTCATAGTGATGGGCATACCTAATTCCTAATGTGTCAAAAGCACATAGTGTGGGTGCAAACTTTACAAGTAAATCATGTAAAATGCACATAAGGAATAAATGAAAGCATCATGTAAAACATGATAATCATTTAGCATTTAAGATCATGAAGACATTTAACCATATCTTACGAGAACATGTTATCATTTTGAAACACGTATGTGGGATGCAAGCAATCTAGGTTTGCTAAGGCAGATCCTAATTACTACTTGTTCAAGATGACATCCTAATGGGAGATAAAGTTCACCGATGTAAACTATCTCTAGTCAAATGTAGGAATGAAAAATTTTCAAGTTAGAGAATGAGTATGAGACTATCACTAGTGGTGCTCAATTAAGGCTAAACACGACCATTTTTACGGGTTATACACGAACCCAACTTCTCTCCTGGAAGCAATTCAACCATTAGGTCAAATTGAATTTCTAGTGCGATAGGTTCTCCAGTAGTCATTCTCATGTTAGAAAAATTCAAATTCCTATATTTTCCTATTGAGGTGTAGCAAAGATGATATTAGCTTATTTCGCTAATACATGGCCTACTATGACTCAATTAACCATACTTTGAAAGTTGGTTAAGATAATGACATGCCTTACACAACTCCTAACAAAGGCAAGCGAAATGTTTTAATTTTGTGTTTGAGATTTAGAGGTTATTTGATGGAGATGGTGTATTTTATGATCTCTTGGACATCATCTTTGTTTGTTGAGTTGTTACATGTTATTTTAACATGATTTGGTTTCCTAGAACCAAGAGACACTCTAATGTGATACAATGTAGAACCTACCACATCGTGTGTGTTTCAAGAATGCTCCTTTGCATATCTTGAGAAAGAATCTAGTAAAGGTTACTTACCTCAATAGATCTTGTGAGTATTATATTAAAAATGAGACATATTGTATATTTCAACAAATATGCTTTTCTAAGAGGAAACTTATCACTCTTACGAATGCTTTGTGAAACAAGTATTTTAGTGTATGACCAAGTTTACTTGTTTATGCAATGACACATGTTGTATTGGGTTATTATTCAATTCTAATATCCTATATTTGTTAACAGGATGCAATGTATTCTCTTGTAACATAACCATTCATGTTACAAAGAAAATAAGATGCATGAGATATAGGTTATCTTTTGTCAATCTTTTGATAAGAGAAATACATGTGATATTCTCAAAGATTGATGACTTACGTAATAGTTAATAACATATTATGTGTGACATTTTTACTAGACATGTGACTTTGAGTGTTGAGTTGTTCATGAGCAAAGTTTACATATGTTGTTTGTTTGCTCGTGTTTGGTTTTTCGGAAATGACACATTTACCAATTGCATTGCAATGTAAATTACTTGTATATTTCGGATGAAACATTCAAGTTGTCAATCCTACTTAGTTGTGTATTTTATGCATCTTTTAAACATATTAGTTTAAAGTTTGGAACACAACCATTGGACAAGAAGACTCAATATGACATCTTCAACACAAGTGTGAGTTATGATCCGATGCATATTATATTCGTCTTGAGAGGATGTCATTATTTTCATAACAATCGAGTGTGATTGAGTATGTAGATTCAAGATAATACATTTCATCATAATTTGATGTTATCTTGAAGCTAGACAAATAATGACTCCAATTTCATGTCCACACTCAAAAGCTTGTCAATTAGATTCGATAATGATATCAATCATAATTTGAATAATGAATTGATATGTACTCGAGATCTTTCTTGACCCTCACAATCACTCCTTTTTTAAAAAGAAAATAAAAATTTAAGGAGTATGTTCCATTTATTCTAACACGAGTTGTATGTGTGAGGTTAATGACATATTAAGTTACTACTTTGACATTGTCATTTATTTTTATTTGAGAAAAACTATTTATATTATTAAGTATAATACTCTTAGTTTTTCGACACCTCATTAGTATAAAAATAATTATCTTAACCATTTTTATACCACATACGTAAAATACTAAATGTTTAAAACATTTTGTATGTGTGTTAGATCAATGCAAGTTTAATACATTTTCCTTTACTTAAGTACTGATGTATTAAAATGACATTTTATCTTGTTTAGACAACCCATGGTCAACAAGACAAAATGATGTAATGTTTTAAAGATCATGTTACGGATTTTATGAAAGTGTTAAGTGTTTTGGGGTGATATACTTTTTACACTTAAACCTTTGGAAAAATAATTGTG
The DNA here is from genome assembly GCA_021014915.2 of Artemisia tridentata subsp. tridentata. NCBI lineage: Eukaryota > Viridiplantae > Streptophyta > Magnoliopsida > Asterales > Asteraceae > Artemisia > Artemisia tridentata. Next base: position 233,525,590 of record CP139504.1, on the reverse strand, counting down.
TAAGACAATATCTTTCAACACACATGATCTACCAACTTAGTTTCTATTCCTAAGAAAGTTACTAAACCATTTTAAGAACTTGCAACAAATGCAAGACAAATGGTTGATGCCTATATGCAATGCAAACTAATTACTTAATATAGTGCAAGTGATTTAGCATGTGCCTTATAAATGCATAAACCGAAAAACTATAATAAGCAAATAGCAATTTAGCTTAAAACACAAAAATACTTATCGTCATTTTGTGTATTAGGTATAATAATGTATACTAAGCTTGATTTTATTTGACAATGAATTGGCTTCCTCCCCATTTCAAATATTTTTGCTGAGCACTTTGAAAACATGTCCAGGTTTAAAGGTTGAATCGCCCTTTTTCAGTTTGACCAAAAATTTACGCAAACTACATGACCAGAAGACCTTTAGTTGAAAATCAAGGACTTTAACATACTTTCATTTAGAACTAATTCATAAAAATATTTCTCAAATGAAAGTAGAATCAACTTCGTTTAAAATGATGAGTGACACGACTTCTACGAACTTATGGTTGATTTTATAAAAATTTCTGGAAATGACTCAATACTGAAAACTGACAGACAGAGGCACGGTACCATTAAATAACCCACGGTACCATTAAATATGATGGTACCGTCCGATATTTAGTGGTACCGTGTTCTCTTTTCGGATTCAGTTTACAGTTTCAGTGCGGGGACTCGACGGAGAACATGACCAGACACTTAAGACTCTATTCTTTTATTGGTTTGAGAAAACCTTCAAGCTAGTATGACAAAGTATACTTAACAACAAAACTTGTAAGTATTAAACAATTAAATACTTTTCATATTTTATCACCTTCATAGGTAATTTGATACATGGATCGTACTCAATTTTGAAAACCATTTATTTTAAAAATTTGAGCGACGTGGGTCTGGTACCAATTGTGGAAACCGTAGAGGGGGGGGGGTGAATACGTTTCCATTTAAAAACTTAAAACTTTTGTATCAAACACCCGATCAAGTGTGACGTAATATGAAAAGTGTTAACTATGGTCATTTAACACTTAGAGATGAATGTAGTAAACTATAACACAAGCACAATTAAACCATGACACATACTTAATCAACATAACATAAGCAACTAGTCACACAAGCATAAACTTCATGCAAATATAAGTATAAAGCGATAAAGAATGAAACGAAAGTAAAGAGATAAGTAAGAAGGCGCAAACCAGACACGATGATTTATAGTGGTTCGGTCACGAAGCTCCTCTTCGCCCTACTCCACTCCCCGAGTACCCAACTCGAGAGTTACTTCACTAATCAACAAACTCCCTTCAGGCAGAGAAAACCATACACGTCGCTTAACTTGTTTTCCGACACTAAGCTAGATGTCGAGTGCTAATCTTAGCTAGCACCAATCTACCACGATCTACCCGATCTACACCTTACACTTCGCTTATCCTATTTCCGACACTAAGCTAGATGTCGAATGCTAATCTTAGCTAGCACCAATCTACCACGGTCTACCCGATCTACCCTTGATCCACATGATCAATCACACAAGCCCAATGGCTTCAAGAGATCTTCACTATCTCTTAAGATCACAATGATCTTGACTCACTCTCTCACAAAAGAAAAATAATCTTGATGTATGCTATGATACAATCAAGAGTGTAACCAATGTTACAAGACCTAACAACTACAACTCTTGTATCTTCTTGGATACTTTGAGTTCTTCTCTTGCAAATGAAGAGGAATGATAACACTTTGTATCTACTTGGATACTTTGTGTTCTTCTCTTGCTAATCAAGAGGGATGACAACACTTTGTATCTACTTGGATACTTTGTGTTCTTCTCTTGCTAATCAAGAGGGATGACAACACCTTGTATCTACTTGGATACTTTGTGTTCTTCTCTTGCTAATCAAGAGGAATGAAGAGGATCACTTGAATGGAGGATTGGATCACTCTTAAACAAACTAAGACTCTCCAAATGATCAAAGAAAGTCATCTAAGTGAGGAGGGATTAGACCAGAGAAAAAGGACTGGAAAAATCAAGTTGGAAGTGTGGAATGGTCCACTATTTATAGGCAAGGGAAAATCTGACCGTTACAGACCCACGGCTCCACTAAATACCCGACGGCTCCACTAAATTTAGTGGAGCCGTCCCTATTTAAAGGAACCGTGGACGCTCCTTCGTTTGTCTTTAGTGGGGAAGGTTTATTTGGGGATGTTAGGAGCTGTTTTGGGGGGAAATTTGACTGTTGGGATTTTCAAACATATTTTTCAAAATAAAACATTTCTTTTTAATTCAAAAATAATTTGTGAAATATATTTTTGAAAAAATGTTTTGTCACATTAAAAATGTGAAGTTTAGAAAAATAAAATCCTTTGATCATTTGTCAAGTAGTAGATTTGTTTGTCCATACCTTGAGTGATTTATGTCGGGATGAAAATCTACGACTTCGTTGAAGCATACTTGAGACGTCGGGAGGTGTTGATGTAAGTATGCATTGATGTTTTGTGTTTACAAGTAACTTGCACATTTTACGTTATGTATTACAAGTTACATGTTTGTCATTATTAAAACCGAAGAAACCGTTTAGTTTAAATATCGTAATATTTGCACTAACATACACATTTAGTCCTCCAACTTTGCAAAATTACACTTTTAGTCCTTATAAATAAAAGCATGACATTTTTGCACTTATAATATCCAACTAATCATTTTATGCCCTTAGTTTACTGGAAATACTGTTTAACACCATTTTTAGAGATTTGGCAGATTTAGTCCTTGTAGTTTCAAAGTTTTGCAAAAATAGTCCTTTTTCATTTAACGTGTTCATTTCAAGTTCAAATACTTCCAAAATTACACATTTGACTGAAAATCATTTATAATATCAGTTAATATCCTCAAATCACTATTTTGGTAGTTTTAGCCCTTAAGTTTCAAAAATGACAGTTTCGACCCCTCAAGTTTACACAATTTGCATTTTTGGTCCAAAATACATGTTTAGCTTTTGATTTCATTTCTTTTAGCTTGTTATACTTCCAGAAGCTTAATCAAGCTTGGGTGAGCTTATTTGGTAGCTTAAAGTGGCTTAAAGCTTATTTTTAGTGCTTAACGGGCCTTAACAAAACATACGGCCCTTTGGTACTTGTGGGGGCCCAGTGAACTTGGGCTTTTGTGGGGTGTTTCATGGGCTTATAATAAGCTTATTTCAATACACATATCAGCTTATACACAGCTTATAAGCAAATTCCTTATTTAAGTTAAGTGGGCTTTTAAGCCCGTTAAGGATTTTAAGTGAGTTTTAGAAACTGAGCGAGTGTGACAAACTTTAAGCTTGTGAAATTAATCAAATGAGCTTGTGTGTGAGTTATATTGGTACCTTTTGATTGTTTGGGGTATTGAGAATTGAGTTGTACAATTTGTGTGGTATAGTCTTCGTATCAATACGATTTTACAAGGCCATTCCATATGACAAAAATCATTCTGTGGAGATAATTATACTTAGGCAGTTTTGTGAGTGTGTCCAAGTGACTTGTAAAACGGGTGATATTAAGTATCTATATGATGTGTTAAGTGTGTAACAAATACATATATCCATTTTTAGCTATGTCGTGATTCAAGTGAGTGTATTTGTGGGTTTTAAATTTAATAAGACATGGGAGAAAAATATAGAAAGTTTATGTGCCTTGTACGTATAACATAACACTTAAATATCAAAATATAACTAAGTGTTTGAGAGTGACTTACAACACCTAGAAAGGTGGGTCGATTCGACTGTTGGGACTAGGAGAGGGTATGAGGACCTTGTAGCTCGTTTGTTGGTACACTAGAGACTTGAGTGAGACTCTTCGAACGCTTGGGAACACTTGGGATCACCTAGAACTCGGTCCTTTTCTTCTCGGCAGTAGGCAGTAAGCAAAGTGTGTTTGTGTGTTTTGTTTGAGTGAATTTAAGTGTGTACGTGAATGAGGAGTTTGCATGGGATTATATTAAATGTGAATAGGGAAAGTTGAGGGACAGAAGGAATATGAGAAGAGGATAACAAGTAGGCTAGGTCTAGGGTGTAGGATAACATGAGTGTTTTGCAATTGGGTGTGTAAGAAGTTCACTAACAAATAACACACGTATGGCTTGAGATTTGGCCGAATAGAAGAAGATATTGTAGAGAGAGAAAGTGAAGTTGGGAGCCTTTATAGAGAGAGAAAGTGAGATGTAAGATTAGTGTAATGAAAGATCCAACCCTTCCCTTGTGTGGGAAGGGGTTTATATAGGACTACATATGGTGCCCTGTGTGGGCTGTGGAGTGAGCTGACAGAGGGTAAAGACCCGACCCACTCCACAAATACTTTAATAACTAAACTATTACTAATATTACTAATAAACCTATAAGCTAGTTAATGCTAACAGATACTCAGGGTGACCGAGTCTTCACATGAATAAATGTATTCCTAAAAATCTCCCCCTAAGGGAGGTCACCCCGAAAATAATGTTTTGAATTCTAGCATTTTATCATATGACTATGACTTCCTAGCTCATAGTTCTTGATTCTTCAAAGTCATTCATCTTTGTGCGTTCAGCAGCGAACTTTTGATGACTGATCTTTTGTCTTGGATGATCTTTGAGGTTTCTTTAAGAATATCATCCAACATATATCTTCAAGTCATCATGCAGTATATCCTCCATATGACGTTGTGATCTTTGAGCCTTCCTTGAGATCATCAGCCACCGTAAATCTCCGAGCTCATCCGTTGTAGTATTATTCCCTCCATGTGATTTTTGTGACCTTTGAACTGCATGCTCACACTTTTCTGGATCATGATAACTTCATCAGAGTTGCAGAAGTTGTGTTGAAGGTCTTTTAACTATCATGATGTCTTTGCTAATGATTTGTAAGTGTGAGCATGGGGTGTGAGTTGACATGTCTCTTCTGGAATCAGGAACCACCATCACCATCTTTATAGTAAATCTGAAATAAAACAGTTAGCAATAAAGTTGGAGAACGAATATGGCTTTGTCATTCGCTCGGTGTGGTTGGATTAACCTTCGGTTCCGTGAGGACCGACCTGTGATCAGGTAGAATTTTCTTTAAAGAAAATTCTCCTTGATAGGAATTTCCAGCTTATTTTATAGACTCATCCAACGAATTATCATTGGAGTCGTCATAACAAGCATGTTCTCTTACCGGAACGTCTCAAAGCAGACAACACGGTAGAGTGAATCAGCGAATTAAATTCATTGATTAAATGAGACCGTCAATTCATTTCCTGGAACAAGATTGATTCAGCAGTGAATCGCCCCATTGTTTCCTTCCAGTTGTCACAAGTTTGATCCATGAAGGATCTCACATGTCACCCACCAAGAGCTTGTTTGATGTTGGCTCTAGAAGGATTTCCATCTTCATTGTGAATACTTTACGTATCACTCGGATGTTCTGGCAATACCACAAGGATAATGCGTACGACTCTTTAACATATATTTTCTTACTTTTCACGGTGTATGAAATAGTAAGCATATTGGAAGTGTGTCCTAATGAGATTTATGGATGATCTCTTGGCTCTAGACTCAATAGTACATTTTTGATTTAGTGATCAGAGGCTGGAGAGGACTGCCACCTTTTCAATATCATCTAACTCGGAGTTAAAAAAGACGATAGGAATGTATTGATCTCCATGACAGATGAAACAAGAGTCCTTTGAGGGACCTTGAGTGGCTAGGGAGGGTTGTGCAGCGTATCACTAGGTCCATGATACTTTGTCTTCAATGTCAGCAATCAACTTAGTGATTCTGACAGCATATGTATTGACCCGGTTTCTGCCTAAAGTGTAAGGAGGGCTTCTTTCTTTTCACCCTTTATCTTTACATTTCTTTTTCATTCTTCAACCCCTTTCACGCTTACCGAGACTTCATCACTAGCACCTTGTTGGGTTTGTTCCAGTACTAGCTCCATCTCAGTCGGCACTCTTCCCTTATTCACTTTTCTCCTTTTTAATCATTCCTAAGGACTTCTATTCTAACTAGAGGATTGTCCCTGGGAAGATCCCTCCGGTTCTGGCTGGATCATGGGAACTAATACCTAACCTCACCATCCTTATACCTCCAGTACATTAAAATAAGATTGGTCGGTCTTTGGTATTCTTCCACAATTGCCATCATAAACCATTTGCTCCCCCTCAATATGTGCATCGATATACGAAAGAGTTTAGCACATATTTGGGAGCCTACACATGAGTCCAAAAGATCACATTTTATCAGATTTCATATTTAAATCACATTCTCTCCACCGATCAAAAATTTCAAACCATTTGAGATTTGTGATCCCAATTGATTTAAATAAGTTAGAAATTATGGGAGAAAATGTGGTCAGTTTTAATATGTGCTGATTATGGAGCATACTATGCTCCCCCTTAAACCAAGAGAGAGTGTCACTACTGATGTTGCACAAAGTTTAAAAAGGTGTCAGAAATTTTGAACAAAAACTCTCCCCCTCAATTAATGACCCGTTTTCTATTTAAAGAGTTGTAGTCATTGACTTGAGTGACAAGTGTTTGTGAAAATTTAAGTCCAGTTACCACCTTATGAAACACCAAAACTCTCTTGAAGAGTCATAGAAGCGATAGAGTTTGTGGTGTAAAGAAGACTTCTCTTCTTTTACAAGAAATGATGCACTGAATCGTACATCAAATCGAAGAAACATGGATATAAAGTAATCCATGCCCAGGTGAACTTCACCCAGTTGGAGGACCAGCCGTATTTTTGGCGACATGCTTTCCCCATAATAATGCACGGGTTGCAGTTTGAAGTAACTGCAAGCCATTAAGACATGTTTTAACCGGTTAGTTTAACTTCTGCTCGAGCTTCATTTAAAGACCCGTGTCATTATTGAATGACATTTCTTGGACCGTAAATGTTATCGATAAATAGAAGACATGCCTAGAGGAACTATTTTTGGTATTTTTGTGTTTTTTAGATTTTTATGGTTTTTTATAGGTTTTATATTTTTCTCTTTTCTTTTTGGTTTAAGATATACACAAATATATACAAGGATATGTGAAGCAAATCCATTACTCCTCATTCTCTTCCTGAAGTTGCTTAAGGGTTTCCGGCGTCAAACTCTTCATGCCAAGTCACGGGAGAATGAATTGAAACCGTTCTCTCGGAAGTGTCTTAGTGAAGATATCAGCGAACTGAAACTCGGTCCCCACGAAGTAAAGTTCAACCACCCCTTTTTCAACCTGTTCCCTTATGAAGTGATGTCGGATGTCGATGTGCTTTGATCTGGAGTGTTGGACATTGTTGCAGCAAAGAGCTATAGCACTTTTGTTATCACAATACAGAGGTATTTTGTTGTATGCAAAACCATAGTCCGATAGTTGTGATCTCATCCAAAGAATTTGAGCACAACATGCAGACATGGCGATGTATTCAGCCTCTGTTGAAGATATAGACGTACTCATTTGCTTTTTAGATGACCAGCTAACCAACTTATCTCCCAGAAATTGAGCACCTCCTGATGTACTTCGACGAGTATCTTGACACCTCGCATGATCTGCATCTGCATAGGCTGTGAGTGCCATTGCAGTATCCTTAGGATACCAGAGACCCATTTGGATAGTCCCTTGAAGGTATCGAAAGACCCGCTTAACTGCTTCCAGATGCTTCTTGGTAGGCTTGGTCTGGTATCGAGCACACATGCATACCGCAAATAATAGATCTGGCCTACTAGCAGTGATATACATCAGGGATCCGATCATGTTTCGAAACTTTGTTGATCAACCGGGATCCCAGAGAGATCTTCATCCAACTTCGAACTCTCAATCATAGGGGTGTCAACAACATCACTTGAATCAAATCCAAATTTCTTCAATATTTCATTTGCATATTTGGATTGATTAATAAAGATGCCTCCGGGACTTTAGGAGATTTGTAAACCCAAGAAGAATGACATTTGTCCCATCATAGACATTTGGAACTTAGAACTCATCTCATTGGAAAACCTGTCACATTCCCTAGGATCAGACGAGGAGAATATGATGTCATCTACGTAGATCTGAACGAGAAGTAGATGTTTGCCCGATTTCCTAGTGAATAGCGTAGGATCAACAACTCCTTTGGAAAAGCCATTAGCCAGAAGAAACTTCGATAAAGTATCATACCACGCCCTGGGTGCTTGCTTTAGCCCATATAGAGCTTTCTTCAAACGGTAGACGTGAGTAGGACAATCAGGATCCACAAATCCTTTTGGTTGACTGACATAAACTTCCTTTTTTAGATCACCATTCAGAAATGTTGTCTTTACATCCATTTGATAGACAACCATATTCTGACTGACAGCATTAGCTAGAAAGATTCTGATGGCTTCAATTCTAGCAACCGGAGCGAATGATTCTTCAAAGTCTATTCCCTCTTCTTGACGATATCCTTTTGTAACAAGTTGAGCCTTATTCTTCAGAACGTCACCATGCTCATCAAGTTTCACTTTAAAGATCCACTTGAGAGCGATAATCATTGCACAATCTGGAGCGGGCACTAATTCCTATACTTCAAGTCGGTCAAACTCATGAATTTCTTCTTGCATAGCCTGAAACCAGCAGTCTTTAGACATAGCATCTTTGAAATCTTTGGGTTCGATTTTGGAGAGTACAGAATTAAAGAAACACCACAGTGCATCGGTGGCAAGTTGCTTTCATGTGGATACCGGGCGAGAAGGATTTCCTATGATGTTGTCAATAGGATGATCGGTGGTCCATTTTCTGAGATGATCATGTGGTTGAGGGTATTGAACTGATGTTGCTGAGTTAAGATCCCCTGAAGAAGACGTGCCTGTAGAAGATTCAGGAGCAAAGATATTCTCGAATGGAACATCATCAACAGGAGCAAAAGGATTCACCTCAAAAGAATTATCTATTGCAGAACCTTGTTGTACCGAAGAAGACTGAACATTCAATGATGATGGTGAATGACTGAAAGATGGTGCTTCTTGACTGACAGAGATAGATACTGATGGGCTATCTGAGTTGTTTTGAACTTGAGCATCAGCAGCTGGAGGTGCAGGTTGGGCTTTAGTTGTGGCACCACCAGTTGGTGGCTCAAAATATTCATCATACATTGTATCAAACAACTTCTTCAACTCCTCACTGGTAGGTGGTACATAAGGAACTGCAGGCGTAGGATTCTGTACAAGACCTGAACTGATTGGTCCAGGTGTCAAAAGATTAGAAGCGGGTCCAGAACTAGTTTGTCATGGAGCCGGTTGCTCAGTCAGCTCATCGAACGTAACGTGAATAGTTTCCATGATTTTTCGGGTTCTTTTGTTATAGATTCTGTATCCCTTGCGATCTGGTGCATACCCAATGAAGAAACCTATGTCTGCTTTAGCTTTCAACTTTCCCAGATCTTGACTGTCTTTGTCGGATAGCACAGTGCACCGAACACACGAAGAAAAGAGAGGTCAGGCTTCTTGCCATGAATCAGCTCATAAGGTGTTTTGTTGTGAATAGTATGAATCAGGGATCGGTTTTGAGTGTAACATGCAGTTGCAATTGCTTCTGCCCAAAGAAACATCGGTGCTTTGGAAAATATTAGCATGGTTCTTGCAGCTTCCACCAGAGTACGGTTCCTTCTTTCAACCACACCGTTCTGCTGAGGAGTGCGTGGAACACTTTTCTGGTGTGTAATGCCAATACTTTCATAGAAATGACTGAGTTGTTGGTTAACAAGCTCAGTTCCATTGTCTGTACGGATGATTCTGACAGTTTTGTTGAGCCTCACTTGCAGCTGTTTGATCAGTTTGATGATAACCTCTGGAGTTTCATCATTGGTTCTCAAAAACTTCACCCACGTAAACCGAGAGTAGTCATCGACTACCACAAGAATGTATTTCTTCCTATTTATACTTTGCATTCTCATTGGTCCGCACAGATCCATATGAAGGGTGTGAATAATTTCCAAGATGGTGTTGACAGTTTTGGGTTTGTGGGTATGTTTCTTGCTTTTGCCCAGTTGACAGGCAGAGCAAAGATGGTCTTTCACAAACTTTAATCTGGGCATGCCTCGTACAAGGTCTTTGCGAGAAAGGTCATTTATGGTGCCGAAGTTTAAATGATTTAAACGACGGTGCCAAAGCCAAGATTTGGTCTTTGAGGCCTTTGAAAGAAAGCAGATAGGAGAGGACCTCATCATTTCTTCAATAGAGATGGTGTATAGATTGGTGCCACGACAGCCTTTAAGAAGATCAATACCATCCAACTCTCTGACGAAACATGTGTGTTTTCTGAATGCAACTTCAAGATCAGAATCACAAAATTGCCCAACAGAAAACAGATTGTGCCCTAGTCCTTCCACGTAGTAAACCCGGGAGATTACACTGTCACCAAACACATAATCTCCATAACCCATAATTTCCCAAAAATGGTCGTTCCCGAATCTAACTGTCCCGATAAACTTTTTCACGAAATTCTTGAGCCTTGAGCGATCCCCAGTCATATGTTTTGAGCAGCCTGAGTCCAAATACCAAAGGACGATTTGTACGACCTGCATTTGAAAATAAACAACGATGAATAACTAAAATATGTGGATCCCCACGTAGAGTTGGGGTCCGTTTGGTTAGCACAAACATATTCTGGAACTACCGAATTCATAGATGCTGATGTATTTACAGTGGAAACATCACTAGAAGTAGCAAATGACCTAGTTGCAGGACATTGTGTCACTAAAGGTAAAGTTCGACCAGTTAGCCTCCATTCCTTAACATTTACTATTTTATGATTAGTTAATCTTTTTAAGGGGCACTGATTTCCTAAAGTGAATTTTCTTCCAGTGGGTTTCCATTGATAACCGACATTAGCAAATATTTTTCTGTTGCTTTCCATATCTACTTACTCAGTTCAGTCTTCCTAACATTCTTAGCTTGGGATCGTTTATGAGACATCAAAAATGACACAACACAATCATCATGATTACTGGAAATTAAACATTCGTTACATGTTTTGCAGACAGCATTAGAATTCGAATTAATTACAGTACTTTTAATACTAGAATCAACACGATTCATTCTATTCATTGCAAACTTATTGTTCCTAGGTTGGGCTTCTACTTTCTTCTCATGAGCACTCTTAGCTGGCGCAATCCTATCTTTCCTTGCATTGCCTCTAGGCTTTGACCCGCTAGCTTTGGTGTCACAGTTTACTCCTGTAGAAGTAATGATGGGAACATTAGTTTGTTTTACTGTCTCTTGTTTTCTTGATTTTGATGTGCTGGTTTCAGATGTTCTCAGTGGTGCACCAAAGGTTACATGCTTGTTCTTAGTTGTATAGGATGATGCAGGAAATCTATCTCTTTTGTTATCAATCTTAGGATCTGTGCCACTGACATATTCTAAAAGTTCCTGAGACCGTTTAGCAATGTAGCAGGCATCTGCAACAGCACTGTCAAGTGGTTTTACTATTCTATCCTCTTCTACGATCTCACGCAAGGTGTCAAGGCTATCCTTAAGAAGATTGAGATATACTTGGTGGGCGAACCTATTTTTTCTAAGGGGAAAAGGAATAGGCACTACATCAACAACATACTTACTACAAGCCGAAACCTTTGGAACAACATTATCACCAGTGATGGTTGGCATTTTCCCTTTCACCTGAGTCTTTAGATTCTCGATTTCATTTAACAAAGAAGTTATCTTTTCATTATGACTGTTACGTGTGACTTTAATTGAGTCATATAACTCTTTGAAATGTTGTTTGACTTTTGAATTTTCAGCTCGAAAACACTCTTTTTCATGGTGTAACTTATTGATGGTGTCTTGATAGTGAAAATTCTAAGAATCTTAAGACGGCAGTTTATTGGTGCCATACACATCACTCTTGTTTGATTTTAATTGGGCAATTTGAGCCCTCAATTGTCGAATCATGTTGGTGTGAGCTTGAATCTTTTCATCGCGTTTGCTTAATTCAAAATATGTATCAAATTCAGGAGCATCCGAAGATGTCTTGGCATTTGAGATTTTACATCTTTCTTCTAAGTGTTGATACTTTAGTTGCAAATTAAGATAATCAACCTCTAGTTTTGAAAAACGTTTAACCATGTTATCATGGTCATCATTTTGAATTTTTTCATGTAAATTCCAATTCCCCCCCCCCCCCTCAAGCTCAACAACACGATTCTGGGAAGCATTCAGTGCAATAGACAGTTCATGAAATTGACAAGCAATTAGTGTAGCATCAGTAGCAGTATAAAACACATCCTGGGCAACACATTTAGCAATCAAATTCTCATTGGTGATGAGAATGTTTTTTCTCTCAATCTCACGACTCTTAAGCTCTATCGCACATTAAGACACTTCGTTTTCCATATCTTTAAACACTGCTTTCATCTCATTCACTTCATTTCTAAGGGTTTTTTGCATACCCTTAAAATGTTCCTTAAGAAGCTTAAAGAATGGAATAACCTCAGTTAAGTAGCATGCTTTGGTTAGTTCAAACCCTCTTTCCCCTTCGGTAATTCTCGTTGGTGTAATTCTCTTCTTACATGTTTTATCAAAATCAGCAAATAGTTGACACAGAACATAGATGCTAATTAGAGTATTGCAGTCTTTGGGAAGAGTTAAGGGAACTAAGTGCCTAGGTGTATTGGGAGGATACACCGTTGCAGCCGCAATTTTCCTAAGGGGTGGAGTATTTTCCTTAAGTGCATCAGCCTTTCTCTTTTCTATGTCCAAAGACCAAAATATTTGTTCAGGCGTTAACTTAGTTTGAGGTGCAAAGATAGTCAAACGATTTTGCTCATAGTAATTATGGGGTTTAACTATGACTCGTTTGGCTATACATTTCGGGTCCTTCATTTTTACAGCTAATCTCTCTTTGTTTCTGTCCTCTATCTCATTACTCTCTTCTAAGGAAGACACATCAGGTGGGGCATGAATAGTTTTAAGCATTTCATTTCAATCATATAACGCAGATTGGGCTACCTTAGCATTCCTAAGAAGAGCTAATATAGGTTCTCCTACATTATATTCACTATGTTTATCACACAACTTTTTATGCTTTTGCATCATTTGAGCAGTTTGTCTGGTCTGGTCTTGTGTGTACAACTTGTTCTCAATATTGTTTTTCAACGTTTTAAGTCTGGAGAAATCATTTAAGAGTTGTGTGATAAACATAGTAAATGATTCTTTTTCTTTGAAGTCCTGTTTTAGTGTAATTACACTTTCTTGAATCTCCTGTTTTTGCTTAACAGTTTGATTAAGTTGCTTTCTTAAAGAATCTAACTCCTTTTTTAATGTTTCTTCCCTTAAATTACGTTTAGTTACAAATGTACGCATCTGACTATCCATTTTCTGTTCTCGTGCAGTTAGCTCAAATTTTGCACGTTGTTCATAAATTGCTACCTGGTCTTTATATATATTAAGCCTAGTAGTCAAGGTGTCATCTGGGACAAACACAGTGTTTTCATGCCACTCACAATCATTATCTACCACATTAGCATTATCTACAACACATGCATTATTTACAACAGAAGAGGCACTACTTGATACATCAGACCTGTCATTGTGATTCACATATTGTTCATATGGAATAACATTGTTGTTTCCCATATTAACAGTATCTGAATCAACATCGTCTGTGTGTTGTATTTCTGTAGGAATCTTCTGTTCATCTACCATGTTATATGTATCATATAGCTTTAGTACCTCAGATATGATGGATGGATTGGAAGAACCAGCCTGATGAGATGATGATGCCAAAGAAGATAGGTTGGCCATAAATATGGTTTGAGCAGTCGGCTCATCATCAACATCCGAATCAAATGCATCACAATCTTCGGCTTGGAAGATGTTTGGGTCATTGAGGGCCATATCTTGAACCGGTTGGTCATCCACATCTGCATCAAATGTGTTTCCCCCATCACCAGCAAGGAACAAAAGCTCTTCCTCATCCAGAACTGCTCCCTTTTCCTGAGCTTGCATCAGCAACATCTTGTCCTTGAAATAATCAGAGTTCTGAGGACGCTTGGGCTGATTGTAGTTCCTAGCAATGTGTCCCAACCCACCACAGTTGTAACACTTTGCTTGCCTCCCTTGTCCTTAGTTGACATTTCCACCTCTGTTTAGCATATTCCCCCTACCAACATTCCTTGGATTAACATTTTGTCTCCCCTGAACATTCTGAACAATAATTCTTACATCTTCCACAGTTGCTTGATTGCGTGGGTTTGAGGAAGTTCGAAGTTGATTGTTAGTTTGGGGGAGTGTTGCTCGGAATTGTTGAACAAGCAAGGAGACTTGATTGGAAAGATCATCAATCCTTTGATCAGTGAACGAATACCCTGAATCAAGTTGTGGTTGATTGAATGACTGAACTTGTGAGACCAATGCAAGTAGATCATTTGTTGTTGTTGTGGTTGGATTAAGTTTCTCTCTGAGAAGACGATCATAAACAGCATGCTTTTCATGCTGTTGAAGGTAAGCATATAGCTGTTCATAATTGGTCTGCCTTAAACTTTTGTTGAGCTTGACTGTCGTGACAAATCTGTCCCATTCAGGTGATATGTTGTTTACGAACTTGGAGTTGAGTTGGATGTTTGGCATAGTCATTTTGATGATTCTCATGTCGTTTACCAGCTTGTGAAACCTCACATAGTAATCAGTGATGTTCTCACCAGGGTTCATCTTGAAATGCTCAAACTCATCATACAGTTGTGACTCCCAATCTTCTTTTGTTAATTCTGATCTAGCCAGAAGCATTTTGACATTGTCCCAAATGGCTTTAGCGTCCGTGTTGAAGTTGATGAGTTTGTAAACATCTTTGGGCAAGCCTTGAATTACAATATTGGAAGCTCGGATGTCAGCATCATACCGCTTCTTTTCTTCCTCATTCAGATCATTGTATTCACGTGGCCTATCAATCCCCAGAGTTACCGTTCCATCCTCAGCAGTAGCTACAGCATTACGAGTGGTGCCCATCTGAAATGGTCCTTCATCAATTGACTTGAGAATGTTGAACCTATTATCTTTACCCAAGCAGTAGAGTCGAATTCTTTGAGCCCATGACTCGTAATCAATCCTATCTAGCATAGGAGGGCGGGTATCGAACCCTACAGCTTGGATGTCATCAGACGCAGTGCTTGTCATGATGTAGACGGGATTTTACAACTCTTGTGATTTAAACCGAGAAATCGAATCTTTCGCGGGATTTTCTAAAATCAACAAAAGAAACCGTAAACGACGAAGCAAGAGTAAACTACAAAAATGATCTTCAAAGATTTAAGTTATGGAGGTCAAATCACAACTGATCAAATCGCAAAAGTCAAATCACAGTTTGTCAAGTCGCAAAAAGTCAAATCGCAACTAACCAAATCGCAATGAGTCAAATCGCAAGTGTCAACTCGCAACGTCAAATCGCAATAGGTTAAATCGCAATCCGTCAAATCGAAACAAGTCAAATCGCAACAAGTCAAATCTCAATTAGTCAATGGTAAGTTAAATCGCAAAGATCAAATCGCAGGCACACTCAAATCGCAGGCCCAAAGCACACTTCTTCAAATCGCTAAACTTGACCAAGTCTCAATAGTCAAATCGCAACCAGAATGACTCAAAGTCGCAATCAGAATACCCAAATCGCAACGATCAAATCGCAACCAGAATACCCAAATCGCAACTTTCCAAATCGCAGGCACTACCAGACAAACCAGTCGCTGTCAGGCCAAGTCGCAGCCCACAAAAAGTCAAAAGATTCCTCAGTCACGTGATTTTTTAAATTTTTTTCCTTTTTAAGTTAAAAAGGCAAATCGCAATTTCGATGCACGAAATCGCAACTGCAACTTTCCTTAATTAACTCAAATCGCAACGAAGAAAGTCTTACCGAGACTCAAATCGCAGCGAAGAAAAAGTCACAAAAACCACTCGAATTTGCTCAAACTTCCAATACACGACTGAAACAAGCAATCAAACTACAAAACACAGCTTATACAACACTTTTAAACAAGAAAGTACAAGCCTTTAACGGATTCAACCACAAACAAAGCCGAACAAGTGATTTTTTCACCTTTTCTATTCGAACCAAAAAGAAACCATAAAACCAACGAGATCTGTGAACATGTAATCATATGAACCTAACCATGGCTCTTGATACCAATTGTAAGAAGTTCACTAACAAATAACACACGTATGGCTTGAGATTTGGCCGAATAGTAGAAGATATTGTAGAGAGAGAAAGTAAAGTTGGGAGCCTTTGTAGAGAGAGAAAGTGAGATGTAAGATTAGTGTAATGAAAGGTCCAACCCTTCCCTTGTGTGGGAAGGGGTTTATATAGGACTACATATGGTGCCTTGTGTGGGTTGTGGAGTGAGCTGACAGAGGGTAAAGACCTGACCCACGCCACCAATACTTTAATAACTAAACTATTACTAATATTACAAATAAACCTATGAGCTAGTTAATGCTAACAGATACTCGGGGTGACCGAGTCTTCACATGAATAATTGTATTCCTAACAAGGTGTAACAAGTATGAGTTTTGGGTCGGTTTTGATGGGTGACGAGGCATGGGCTTCTAGAATCCCATTTTATTTCAAGTAGTAGGGAGCTAAGGAAGCTATGGAAGTGTTATGTGTTGTGGTGTTGGTGATATATGGTGTTTGTTTGATCGTTAGGTCTTCAAAGGTTCTAGATAAAATGCAATTGTTAGTGTAAATATTACGATATTTAAACTAAACGATTTCTTCGGTTTTAATAATGACAAACATGTAACCTGTAATACATAACGTAAAATGTGCAAGTTACTTGTAAACACAAATCATCAATGCATACTTACATCAACATCTCTCGACGCCTCAAGTATGCTTCAACAAAGTCGTAGATTTCCATCCCGACGTAAATCAGTCACGGTATGGACAAACAAATCTACTACTTGACAAATGATCAAAGGATTATATTTTTCTAAACTTCACATTTTTATAAATGTGACAAAACATTTTTCAAAAATACATTTTACAAATTATTTTTGAATTAAAAAGAAATGTTTTATTTGGAAAAATCATTTCAAATTATTTTGAATTAGTAACAGCTATTTTCCCCCCCAAAATAGCTCCAAACTTCCCAAATAAACCTTCACCACTAAAAGACAAAATTTGGAGCGTCTGGAGCATTTTCGACACCGACGGCTCCACGGTTCCGTTAAAGTTAACGGAGCCGTAGGGTATTTAACGGAGCCGTCAGTACGTAACGGCTAGATTTTTCTTTGCCTATAAATAGTGGACCATTTCACACTTCCAACTTGATTTTTCCAGTCCTTTTTCTCTGGTCTAATCCCTCCTCACTTAGATGACTTTCTTTGATCATTTGGAGAGTCTTAGTTTGTTTAAGAGTGATCCAATCCTCCATTCAAGTGATCCTCTTCATTCCTCTTGATTAGCAAGAGAAGAACACAAAGTATCCAAGTAGATACAAGGTGTTGTCATCCCTCTTGATTAGCAAGAGAAGAACACAAAGTATCCAAGTAGATACAAAGTGTTGTCATCCCTCTTGATTAGCAAGAGAAGAACACAAAGTATCCAAGTAGATACAAAGTGTTATCATTCCTCTTCATTTGCAAGAGAAGAACTCAAAGTATCCAAGAAGATACAAGAGTTGTAGTTGTTAGGTCTTGTAACATTGGTTGCACTCTTGATTGTATCATAGCATACATCAAGATTATTTATCTTTTGTGAGAGAGTGAGTCAAGATCATTGTGATCTTAAGAGATAGTGAAGATCTCTTGAAGCCATTGGGCTTGTGTGATTGATCATGTGGATCAAGGGTAGATCGGGTAGATCGTGGTAGATTGGTGCTAGCTAAGATTAGCACTCGACATCTAGCTTAGTGTCGGAAATAGGATAAGCGACGTGTAAGGTGTAGATCGGGTAGATCGTGGTAGATTGGTGCTAGCTAAGATTAGCACTCGACATCTAGCTTAGTGTCGGAAAACAAGTTAAGCGACGTGTACGGTTTTCTCCGCCTGAAGGGAGTTTGTTGATTAGTGAAGTAACTCTCGAGTTGGGTACTCGGGGAGTGGAGTAGGGCGAAGAGGAGGTTCGTGACCAAACCACTATAAATCACCGTGTCCGATTTGCGCCTTCTTACTTATCTCTTTACTTTCATTTCATTCTTTATCGCTTTATACTTATATTTGCATGATGTTTATGCTTGTGTGACTAGTTGCTTATGTTATGTCGATTAAGTATGTGTCATGGCTTGATTGTGCTTGTGTTGTAGTTTACTACACTCATTTCTAAGTGTTGAATGACCATAGTTAACACTTTTCATATTTTGTCACACTTGATCGGGTGTTTGATACAAAAGTTTTAAGTTTTTAAATGGAAACGTATTCACCCCCTCTCTACGGTTTCCACAATTGGTACCAGAGCCACGTCGTTCAAATTTTTAAAACAAATGGTTTTCAAAATTGAGTACGATCCATGTATCAAATTACCTATAAAGGTGATAAAATATGAAAAGTATTTAGTTGCTTAATACTTGCAAGTTTTGTGGTTAAGTATACTTTGTCATACTAGCTTGAAGGTTTTCTTAAACCAATAAAAGAATAGAGTCTTGAGTGTCTGGTCATGTTCTCCGTCGAGTCGCCGCACTAAAACTGTAAACTGAGTCAGAAAAGAGAACACGGTACCACTAAATATAGGATGGTACCATTATATTTAGCGGTACCGTGGGTTATTTAATGGTACCGTGCCTCTGGCTCTCAGTTTTCAGTATTGAGTCATTTCCAGAAATTCTTATAAAATCAACCATAAGTTCGTAGGAGTCGTGTCACTCATCATTTTAAACGAAGTTGATTCTACTTTCATTTGAGAAATATTTTTATGAATAAGTTCTAAATGAAAGTATGTTAAAGTCCTTGATTTTCAACTAAAGGTCTTCTGGTGATGCAGTTTGCGTAAATTTTTGGTCAAACTGAAAAAGGGCGATTCAACCTTTAAACCTTGACATGTTTTCAAAGTGCTCAGCAAAAATCTTTGAAATGGGGAGGAAACCAATTCATTGTCAAATAAAATCAAGCTTAGTATACATTGTTATACCTAATACACAAAATGACGATAAGTATTTTTGTGTGTTAAGCTAAATTGCTATTTGCTTATTATAGTTTTTCGGTTTATGCATTTATAAGGCTCATGCTAAATCACTTGCACTATATTAAGTAATTAGTTTGCATTGCATATAGGCATCAACCATTTGTCTTGCATTTGTTGCAAGTTCTTAAAATGGTTTAGTAACTTTCTTAGGAATAGAAACTAAGTTGATAGATCATGTGTGTTGAAAGATATTGTCTTACACAATTATTTTTCCAAAGGTTTAAGTGTAAAAAGTATATCACCCCAAAATACTTAACACTTTCATAAAATCCGTAACATGATCTTTAAAACATTACATCATTTTGTCTTGTTGACCATGGGTTGTCTAAACAAGATAAAAGGTCATTTTAATACATTAGTACTTAAGTAAAGGAAAATGTATTAAACTTGCATTGATCTAACACACATACAAAATGTTTTAAACATTTAGTATCTTACATATGTTGTATAAAAATAGTTAAGATAATTATTTTTATACCAATGAGGTGTCGAAAAACTAAGAATGTTATACTTAATAATATAAATAGTTTTTCTCAAATAAAAATAAATGACAATATCAAAGTAAGTAACTTAATATGTCATTAACCTCACACATACAACTAGTGTTAGAATAAATGGAACACACTCCTTAAATTTTTTAAAAAAAAGGATTGATCGTGAGGGTCAAGAAAGATCTCGAGTACATATCAATTCATTATTCAAATTATGATTGATATCATCATCGAATCTAATTGACAAGTTTTCGAGTGTGGACATGAAATTGGAGTCATTATTTGTTTAGCTTCAAGATAACATCAAAACATGATGAAACATATTATCTTGAATCTACATACTCAATCACACTCGATTGTTATGAAAATAATGACGTCCTCTCAAGACGAAAATAATATGCATCGGATCATAACTCACACTTGTGTTGAAGATGCCATGTTAAGTCTTCTTGTCCAAAGGTTGTGTTCCAAACTTTAAACTAACATGTTTAAAAGATACATAAACAAGAGCAAACAAACAACATATGTAAACTTTGCTCATGAACAACTCAACACTCAAAGTCACATGTCTAGTAAAAGTGTCATACATAATATATGTAAGTCATCAATCTTTGAGAATATCACATGTATTTCTCTTATCAAAAGATTGACAAAGGATAACCTATATCCTATGCATCTTATTTTCTTTGTGACATGAATGGTTATGTTACAAGAGAATACATTGCATCCTGTTAACAAATATAGGATATTAGAGTTGAATAATAACCTAATACGACATGTGTCATTGCATAAACAAGTAAAATTGGTCATACACTAAAATACTTGTTTCACAAAGCATTCTTAAGAGTGATAAGTTTACTCTTAGAAAAGCATACTAGTTGAAATAAACAGTATGTCTCATTTCAAATAAAATGCTCACAAGATCTATTGAGGTAAATAACCTTTACTAGATTCTCACTCAAGATATGCAAAGGATCATTCTTGAAACACACACAATGTAGTAGATTCTACATTGTATCACATTAGAGTGTCTTTTGGTTCTAGGAAACCAAATCGTGTTAAAATAACATGTAACAACTCAACAAACAAAGATGTTGTCCAAGAGATCTTAAAATACACCATCTCCATCAAATAACCTTTAAATCTCAAACACGAAATTAAAACATTTCGCTTGCCTTTGTTAGGAGTTGTGTAAGACATGTCATTTTCTTAACCAACTTTCAAAGTATGGTTAATTGAGTCATATTAGGCCATGTATAAGCAAAACAAGATAACATCATATTTGCTATACTTCGATAGGCAAATATAGGAATTTGAATTCTTCTAACATGAGAATGACTACTGGAGAACCTATCGCACTAGAAATTCAATTTGACCTAACGGTTGGATTGCTTCCAGGAGAGAAGTTGGGTTCATATAACCCGTAAAAATGGTCGTGTTTAGCCTTAATTGAGCACCACTGGTGATAGTCTCATACTCATTCTCTAACTTGAAAACTTTTCATTCCTACATTTGACTAGAGATAGTTTACATCGGTGAACTTTATCTCCCATTAGGATGTCATCTTAAACAAGTAGTAATTAGGATCTGCCTTAGCAAACCTAGAGTGCTTGCATCCCACATACGTGTTTCAAAATGATAACATGTTCTCATAAGACATGATTAAATGTCTTCATGATCTTAAATGCTAAATGATTATTATGTTTTGCAGGATGGTTACATTTATTCCTTATGAGCATTTTACATGATTTACTTGTAAATTTTGCACCCACACTATGCTCTTTTGACACATTAGGAATTAGGTATGCCCATCACTATGAACCCTTAGAAGTCATAGAGTCACACACTAGTGTCAAAACCTATAAGTTAGAGTAGTTGCGAAGTTGTCTTTATTCCCTAGTCATCACTTCGTCTTCTTCCAAGTATACACCCTCTTGTCATGGGAAGGTTTGATACAAACCTAGTAGAACTCAGAGTAGGATTGACAACTTAAATATTTCATTCGAAATATTCAAGTAAGCTTAACTTGCGATCGCAATTGTTAAATGTCATATCCGAAACATCATACTCAAGCCTTTTAACAACATATGTTAAAACGCTTATCCCAAAGCTAAAAGCTAACATCAACCCTCGGGTGACAAAGGACTCACAAGTTGCTATTTAAGTGATTAGTAGTTCCTTTCATCCTCGTGTGATTATACACGTCTTAAGATCCCAAAGCCTGTTGCGAATCAGCACCATAGGCTTAGCTTTACGTCTTTCAAAACCCCATGAAACACTCGTGTGCGAAGCACATCAAAATCCGTAAATCAACCAAACCTCTCAGCCGAGAATCCCCTAACCATCTTCGTCTAGGTCTCGGAATGATGGAACATTTTCCATAAATCTTATGACTATTTAAATATTTCACTGGAAATATTAAAGTTATCCCTCGTACCCCTCTTATGACTATTTAAATATTTCACTAGAAATATTAAGTCATCTTTCACATTGCTCTAATGACTACCTATGTATTTCCTTGGAAATATAAAAGTCATCTCTTCTCGTCCAGTACCGTTCAAAGAATTTATTAGGTATAAATTCTTTCCTCGTGTCGAAGAGTCTCACTAAATCAGCGAGATTTATTCGTGAAATCCTCTTAAATTCCAATGACAACTTAAATATTTTATCCGAAATATTTAAAGTATATTTAATTTGCGAAAGGCAATTAAATGTCATTTCTCGCTCTCGATCAACGTTCATCTAATCCCATTGGATTCATTCATAAAGGAATTTATTTGGTATAAATTCTTTTAATCTAAGGTCCAGAAAAATCACAACATATGTGAAATTTCTTTGTCAGAAATCTAATTCTGGGTCAAAACTGACCTCAGCAGGTCACGGTACCCTTTAATAGGGGACAGTACCGCTAAATTTAACGGTACCGTCGGACCGTTGTCTGCTGAGACAGTTTATTCTCACTGTTTCAAAAACACTATCGAAACCCACTCGATGTAGTCTTGAACCAGAACCGTATCCTATCAGAACAGATTGTATCTATCTTCTGATTCCTAAGCCTTCTTCCCTTTCACCTCCGCATGGTATTAAACACTACCAATGCTTCCGCATCCCACTCATCTTCCACACACTTCAAACGAAGAATCGCTAGGATACGTTGAGATAACCCTTCCTCATCAACATAGATAACCCACTAGAACCTTATCACTAACCTCACAACCTTGAAGATTTTATCTTCTTAACCCCTAGGATATCTCCACGTGATCACTTGCCTCATCATAATATTCTATGAATATTCACAATGATTGAGAAGAGCTACGTAACTTCAAAGGTGAAGTTTATCATATGCTATCCACCACCTTTCATGACATTACTAAGCTCATCGCTTCCGTCATCGTTCGTTTTCCTCTTTATCTTCTACATCTTGTCCGGATGGTAATAGATTAAGGGGGAGCGAAAACACACTCATACTGTCTTTCACCAAACACTCTCAAGAACACACAAATGTGGTTCTTATTCCCTAGGAAACTACCCTTTAGCTGCCCAGAACTAGGCTGCACAGGAAAATTCGTGACTTCCAGGTCACGGTACCGTTAAATAGTCCACGGTACCATTAATTTTAACGGTACCGTGTGGTATTTAGTGGTACCGTGCCTATGTTTAACGAATTTTCACTGTTTCTTTTAGATCCCTGCATTCCTAACCTCAAACTTGCAAATTTTTGCAAACTCACATACACCCTAGGATTCCCTCACTACACCATAGGACTCTAACACCAACTTTAGTTCGAATCCCACAACTCTTGCCTATATAAGGCCTCACCAATGCAAGCTTATCTTGCATCTCACCTTCATACCTCACATTAACATCATCATCACACTCAACCCTTTTAGCTACACTTCACTCTTGACAGTGATAGTTAGTCTAAGAACCTTCAACCCATAGAACATCACACTCAAACCTTATAACCTTCAACTCATCACACTCAAACCTTACAACTACTCCTCACTTTGGATAAGTGATAGTTAGTTCAACAACCTTCAATCCTCACAAACACACAAAACCCTTCATGCACCAAATTATCTCTAACACACAACTAGGATCATCCAACCTAGAATTCCTACACCCTTACCTCCAACAAGTCCACCACAACCTTTAGCTATTACACTAACCCTATCACCATCACCACAACCACTAATGGGTCATCCCATTATTTATCCCCTACAACCACATAACCCAAGTTGTCCTTGTTGTCACCACAACCAACACTCTCCAACCTTATGGAATCATTTAGGTATAACCTCTATCGAGTCTACTTTATGGCACGACTTGTCATAATAGTAATCATTTAGAGTATGTCTTATCAACAAACTATCCTTAACATCAATCATCTTAGGTAGATGATTATGTCGTTCAAAAGGTTTGTTAGAACTTTCCTTCCCAATGACAACTTGGAATAAGTCATTTAGTGCGTCAGTCAATGAACGAATCTCGTTCTTGATTAGTTTGATTGAGTGAAAAATTACACCTTAGGTTTTCGGTCGGGTTGTGACACTTACGTGTTAACATAGTTTAACCCATGCATGTCTTGCTATGTGTATTCTATCCCTATAATGTTGCTCCTATACTGTTATATATTATGCTGCATGAAGCTAACCCTTGATGTAGGAAAAGCCTTTGTATGAATTCGATCCATGGATCCGCTAGATACTAAGGTAAATAAACAAGGGGATTAAGTCACCATGGGGGAGCATTGAGCTAGGGGGAGCTCGGGAGTATTTGAATACATAGCATGGAGTCGTCTTCACAAGTGTTGATGGAAGGCTTCACTAGGATGATGCAAGCTCGCCTTTCTGGGGAGAAAGGATAGTAGTGCACTAAAGGGGAGTAGGGAGTAAATTCAAGGGAGCGCTCGAGGAAACTACCTTTTTGATTTGACAAAATGGGGAGAAGGGAAGTGTAAACAGGTAACTTTTACATTTTACTATGTGTTACGGTTTACATATTTGTCATCATCAAAAAGGGGGAGATTGTTAGTGCAAATATTACGATATTTAAACTAAACGATTTCTTCGGTTTTAATAATGACAAACATGTAACTTGTAATACATAACGTAAAATGTGCAAGTTACTTGTAAACACAAATCATCAATGCATACTTACATCAACATCTCTCGACGCCTCAAGTATGCTTCAACAAAGTCGTAGATTTCCATCCCGACGTAAATCACTCAAGGTATGGACAAACAAATCTACTACTTGACAAATGATCAAAGGATTATATTTTTCTAAACTTCACATTTTTATAAATGTGACAAAACATTTTTCATAAATACATTTTACAAATTATTTTTGAATTAAAAAGAAATGTTTTATTTGGAAAAATCATTTAAAATTATTTTGAATTAGTAACAGCTATTTTTCCCCCCAAAATAGCTCCAAACTTCCCCAAATAAACCTTCACCACTAAAAGACAAAATTTGGAGCGTCTGGAGCGTTTTCGACACCGACGGCTCCACGGTTCCGTTAAAGTTAACGGAGCTGTAGGGTATTTAACGGAGCCGTCAGTACGTAACGGCTAGATTTTTCTTTGCCTATAAATAGTGGACCATTTCACACTTCCAACTTGATTTTTCCAGTCCTTTTTCTCTGGTCTAATCCCTCCTCACTTAGATGACTTTCTTTGATCATTTGAAGAGTCTTAGTTTGTTTAAGAGTGATCCAATCCACCATTCAAGTGATCCTCTTCATTCCTCTTGATTAGCAAGAGAAGAACACAAAGTATCTAAGTAGATACAAGGTGTTGTCATCCCTCTTGATTAGCAAGAGAAGAACACAAAGTATCCAAGTAGATACAAAGTGTTGTCATCCCTTTTGATTAGCAAGAGAAGAACACAAAGTATCCAAGTAGATACAAAGTGTTATCATTCCTCTTCATTTGCAAGAGAAGAACTCAAAGTATCCAAGAAGATACAAGAGTTGTAGTTGTTAGGTCTTGTAACATTGGTTGCACTCTTGATTGTATCATAGCATACATCAAGATTATTTATCTTTTGTGAGAGAGTGAGTCAAGATCATTGTGATCTTAAGAGATAGTGAAAATCTCTTGAAGCCATTGGGCTTGTGTGATTGATCATGTGGATCAAGGGTAGATCGAGTAGATCGTGGTAGATTGGTGTTAGCTAAGATTAGCACTCGACATCTAGCTTAGTTTCGGAAATAGGTTAAGCGACGTGTAAGGTGTAAATTGGGTAGATCGTGGTAGATTGGTGCTAGCTAAGATTAGCACTCGACATCTAGCTTAGTGTCGGAAAACAAGTTAAGCGACGTGTACGGTTTTCTCCGCCTGAAGGGAGTTTGTTGATTAGTGAAGTAACTCTCGAGTTGGGTACTCGGGGAGTGGAGTAGGGCGAAGAGGAGCTTCGTGACCGAACCACTATAAATCACCGTGTCCGGTTTACGCCTTCTTACTTATCTCTTTACTTTCATTTCATTCTTTACCGCTTTATACTTATATTTGCATGATGTTTATTCTTGTGTGACTAGTTGCTTATGTTATGTCGATTAAGTATGTGTCATGGCTTGATTGTGCTTGTGTTGTAGTTTACTACATTCATCTCTAAGTGTTGAATGACCATAGTTAACAGTTTTCATATTATGTCACACTTGATCGGGTGTTTGATACAAAAGTTTTAAGTTTTTAAATGGAAACGTATTCACCCCCCCCCCTCTACGGTTTCCACAGCAATGTATTGAGTTTTGAAGTTACAAACAAGTATACGAAAGGTGTGTTTGATCTAGAACTCCAACGGGTCCAAAATAACTTCCAACGTGACCAAATACACATGTGGTGATCGAATTGTGGGTTCTATTGCACGTTTAGGTTTTAGAGAGACATGTGAGATATATAACACACTTAGAGACTCATTTGGAAAGGTTTAGATTACAAAAGAACTTGTTTAAACTAAGTTTGATATAATTTGGCACATTTGAGAGGTGCACGAATCCGTTTAGCTTTGTGTCTCGTTCACTGTTCATACGTACGCATATTTTAATTGTACTTGGTGTTCTTGATTCTTTGGAAAGTGGTGATTCGAATGGTGCAATTTATTAGATGGGTTGTGTGTCGAATTCTCAAGAAAATGATCCAAAGTAAACATGTGTCGAGTGTGTGTGTTATACGTTTTTGTGTGTAAGTGAGTTTGGGCTTGGTGGGATAAGGAGTTGTGTTAGGCTCAATGTGATTTTTATTAAGAATCCGTTTAGTTATTAGTTGGGTTTAACGATTGGGCTAAGATGTTAGCAAGGCCCAATGAGTGTTTGTGGGTTTAATTCGATACTGTGGGCCCATCATGTGAATAGTAGGAACCAGGGGGGTTTGTGAGTGTGTTGAGTTGTTTTGGTGTTCACAACAATTACAGAATTTGATTTGTACATGACTTAGCATATTGTGGTATGTGTGTGAGCTCGTTCAAGAGAAAATGGGAATCACATAACATATATTGAATCATGGTTGCACAGTGTAAACAAAAGTTTAAAATTTAGCCTAAAAATAGGTGTGTGAACAGTAATACATAATTAATCCTTGATTAATGTTTATTAATAACTGGGGATTTTTACAAGAAGCTACATGATCCAAATATGTAGCACCCCAGATATTATTTCCGTTGCGATCTGATTTGGGGGTGTTACAGATGACGCCGGTTCCTATTAGCAGTCAGATGGCTAGTTCGTATAGGTGATGTATGACATATATAACATATTAAATGAATTCACGCAGCGGATAAACATCACCATAACAGGATCCATAGTGCCATATGATCAATCAAATAAATAAACAAATTAAACAAACATGTTTTATACCTTTGTAGCGTGATCCGGGTAACACCACCACCACAATAACACACGACTTGATCAAGAAACCCCAAGAGATCAATAAGGTTGATCTCCTCTATGTGTGAAACACACTACACGTCACCGTATGCCAATTGATGCTAGTCCCTTAACCCGTAACCGATCAAACACCTTTGAATAATCAAGATACAAAAGTGATTGAAGAAAAAATAAAACCCTAGGTTGTTTTTTTCTTTCTTGCCGTGAGATCCACAAGAAGGGAGGAAAAGAGGTAGTTTGTTATATCCTTTTAATTAGGAGATCATGTGGAATATATCTCCTAAATTAAAACCAATCTCATCCCTTTCTTTTACTCCATGGGCCGGCCACTTATGGGCTCCAAATGGGCTCACCATTTGTTGTCCAAGTCCAATAGACTAAGTCCATTACTTAGTCATTAGAAGCCCAATAGTGGTTCCTAGTTACGTACGGTTATTTATATGTCGTATATACAATAAACATGATATATAAAGTGGCACCTCAGTGTATATGTGTGTGACCCCATAGGCTCACATATGTCTAGCCATATAATTAGTGATTATGACACGAGCATACTCCAACAGCTCCCACTTGCGACGTCATAATCATCAAGTAATTATACAAGCAATGGTTAGCGTCTAGCAACACGCCAATGCCCCTAGAAATATGTGAGGTTAGTTTCTTAAACGTCTCATTTCAGATGGTTTATATGTCATCTATCCTTTTATTACAGATACCGTGTTGAACATTAGACATGGATCAAAAGTCATTCTAATAGTTCAACTATTATGTTTCTCGATATAGATATTGAACTAGATTACCAAGTGAATTAAGATTCATCTTAATCTCATTTGGGTACGGCCATACAAACATCTGTTCAATTCATCGAGGGGCCCAATAGTATCTAACTCCAAAACAAGTGGAGGAACAAATCCCGTTTTGACTACACGTGTCATTCACATGCTTCACATCACTCCTGATAATGGCTTTTATAACTACCTTATTCAGGACAGCGTTTAACCATATCAAGGAATGAAATTCCACACATGCAAAACCTGCTTGCATCTCAAGTCTAAGGATAAGAGACAAAACCTCTTGCGAGATTCACTATTGACGATGATCCATGTAGTGAATTCTCGTAGGTTGGGTCAATCCAATGTTCATCACAATGAACAACATGTGAGTTTGGCAAATGAATCGCCAACACGCTCACATTTGCCTTAATTTGATGATACTCCCGTATCGTCAACCGACAATGGATAATTTTAGAACAATTAAATTATTCATGGATTAAACATGCAAATATAGAACACAGTTGATATGAAATGAAAACGATCATAACCAGTACATCAATTCATTATAAATATAAACTGTTTAACGTTCCAATTATTCAAATACTAAAAATACAGATCTACATGAGACTACTAGCAGGTCTAAGTCCAATGCTCCTAGCATGTTCGACATGTTTGGCACAAGGCATTGGTTTCGTAAAAGGATCAGCTATGTTGTCATCTGTATGAACTTTGAGAAGACGAATATCACCACTTTCGATTACTTCTCGAATGTAGTGAACTTTCTGACGAAAATGTTTGGCACCCTTTTGAACACCTGGTTCGTTGGCTATGATAATGGCACCTGTATTGTCACAGTACATATCCATAGGTCGTTCATTGCTGGGGACAACGCCAAGCCCAGAAATGAATTTACGTATCCAAATCGCCTCCATAGCAGCTTCAGAAGCAGCAATGTATTCAGCTTCTGTAGAGGACATCGCGATAGTGCTTTGTTTGGCACTCTTCCAGTCAACAGCACCTCCGTTCATAATGAAAACATATCCCGTTTGGGATTTGGTGTCATCACGATCCGTCTCCCAGCCTGCATCAGTGTAACAAGTAACACCGAGCTCACGCTTGACATCACCACCATAGACAAGAAACATATCTTTAGTATTTCTTAAATACTTTAATATGTTCTTAACAGCAGTCCAGTGACATTCTCCTGGATCCTGTTGAAATCTACTCGTTAGGTTCTGAGAGAACGCTACATCAGGTCTAGTACATCTAACCGCATACATTATGGATCCCACAGCCGAAGCATACGGGATTCCCTTCATCCTCTTCACCTCATCAGGTGTGGAGGGTCCTTGAGCTTTATTTCAATACTGTATTTGGTTGCATTGGAAGATTTCCACGTTTGGAATCTTGCATCCTAAATCGCTTCAGGATTTTGTCAATGTATGCACTTTGACATAAGCCGATTAATCGTTTTGATCTATCACGATAGATTTTGACTCCAAGTATGTACGCGGCTTCTCCTAGATCTTTCATGGCAAAGCAATTTCCAAGCCAGGATTTTACATCTTGTAGCATTGGAATGTTGTTTCCCATGAGCAATATGTCATCGACATATAAGATTAGGAACACGACTATACTTCCACTAGTTTTCATGTATACACATGGCTCATCGAGATTTTGAGTGAAACCAATCTTCTTGATTTCATCGTCAAATCTCTTATTCCAACTTCTAGATGCTTGCTTTAATCCATAAATGGATCTTTGAAGCTTGCATACTTTAGTTGGATGTTTAGGATTCACGAAGCCCTCGGGTTGCACCATATAAACGTCTTCGTTCAGGTGGCCGTTCAAGAAAGCTGTCTTGACATCCATTTGCCAAATCTCATAGTTATAGTACGCTGCTATGTCTATAAGAATCCTAATAGCTTTTACGTCTGCAACAGGCAAGAAGGTTTCTTCATAGTCAACCCTGTAGGTTTGAGTGAAACCTTTTGCTACTAGACGAGCTTTATAGGTGTGTACTTTTCCATCCATGTCGGTCTTCTTTTTGAAGAGCCACTTGCTCCCAACGGTTTTAGCGTTAGGAGGTAGGTCAACTTCGACCCAGACATCATTGTCTTTCATGGATTTCATCTCCGCATTCATAGCTTCGATCCATTTATCGTGTTCAGGACTCGATAATGCATCTCGATAGTTAGCGGGTTCACCATGATCCCCTAACTCATGTTCCTCAGCATCGACATAGAAACCATATCGCTCAGGTGCTTGAGGTATCCTTGCGGATCTACGAATGGGAGCAACATCTTGATGCTCACTAGTGTTACCAGAAGGTTGTGCATCTTCCTCTTGAATTTCATCAAGGTCTACATTGCTCCCACTTGCTTCTTGTGAAATGAGACGGTTCTCAAGAAACTCAGCATTCCGGGCAACAAATATTTTGTTCTCGGGTGGGTAGTAGAAATAGTAACCCATCGTTTCCTTTGGGTATCCTACAAAGATACACTTGATAGCTCTGGGCTCAAGTTTGTTAGGTGTGTCTCGTTTCACGAGAGCCTCACAACCCCAGACTTTCAAGTAAGACAAATTAGGGACCTTCCCATGCCATATTTCGTATGGTGTCTTGTCTACCTTCTTGGTTGGAACCATATTGAGAATGCGTGCAGCAGACTCTAGAGCATAACCCCAAAAGGACATTGGCAATGTTGTTAGACTCATCATGGATCGAACCATGTCTAGCAAGGTTCGATTTCTCCTTTCAGATACACCATTATGTTGTGGTGTATATGGAGGAGTGAATTGTGAGACAATCCCACACCTTTTTAGATGATCTAAAAACTCTAGACTCATATATTCACCTCCTCGATCTGATCGAAGAGCTTTTATGGTCTTGCCTAGTTGATTTTCCACTTCATTTTGAAAAACTTTGAACATTTCAAAAGCTTCATGTTTATGTTTAATCAAGTAAACATAACCATATCGACTGAAATCATCAGTAAAAGTAATGAAGTAGTTAGCTCTTCCCTTGACGTTGTTCTAAATGGGCCACATACGTCAGTATGTATGAGTCCAAGTAGATCTTCAGCTCTTTCTCCTACATGAGAGAAGGGCTTTCGTGCCATTTTACCAGATATACAAGAAATGCATTTATCAAACGACTCAGGGTCGGTTGACTCTAAAAGCCCATCGTGTTGCAGCTTTGTAATGCGTTTCTTGTTTATGTGACAAAGACGAAAATGCCATAGGTAAGTGGAATCTAAATTATGTTTAGATTTCTTATTGCTAACATTATATATAGAACTATCGTTTGAAATAGAATCACGCATATCAATTTCAAAAATACCATCACGAGGAATAGCATTAAAATAAAAAATATTATCCTTAGAAACTGAAATGCCAAAATCCGTAAATGTATGAATGAAACCATCATCCTTCAAACGAGAAAGTGAAACAACACCTCTAGTAATAGTAGGTGCAAAATGGCAATTATTTAAAACAATAACTAAACCATTAGGGAGGATGAGATCAAAGCTCCCTATTGCTTCGACAGCTACACGGTTGCCATTACCAACGTACAGGTTCAAAGCTCCATGCTTCAACTTTCTTCTTCCCCTAAGCCCCTGCACATTATTACAAATGTGAGTGCCACAACCAATATCATATACCCATGATTTGTTAGGAAAAGTATAGAGTTCTATAGTGAAGATACCTGATGTGCTAGTTGCGCTAGCTTTGTTCTTCTTCATCTCTTCAAGGTAGGTCGGACAGTTCCGCCTCCAGTGCCCCTTCTTTCCACAATGGTGACAAAGGGTGTCCTTAGCCGGGTGCTCCTTCTTAGCAGGTGGGGGGATCTTAGGTTGGGGGGCATAAGCAAGCTTATACTTGCCCTTCACTTGTCCCTTGCCTTTTGCCTTCAGCTTCTTCTTCTGGATTCGTCCTTCCTTTATAGCTAGGACCATAGGAGCCTTCTTGGGCATTCCTTTCTCTGCAAGTTTCAGCATGTTATGCAGCTCAGGAATGGTCTTGCCCATGCTGTGCATGTTGTAGTTTTGCACAAACTGATCATAATCCTTTGACAGTGAGGTAAGTATCAAGCTCACTCCAAGGATCTGAGGCATGGGTATCCAAGACGCTCCATTTGGTCAAGGTAGCCCTTCATTTTCATGACGTAGCTACTGACCGTTTGGCCCTCCTCCTGCTTGCAGGCATGAAAAGCTTTGACAGTGTCAAACAATTCTTGCTTAGCTTGCTGCTCGAACATAGTTTTCAGTTCGGTCAGCATGTCAAATGCTGCAAGGTTCTCTAAGTTCTTTTGGAGCTCAGGGATCATGCTTGCAAGCATAAGACAAGCAACCTCTTGCTGCTCATTAACCCTACGAGTGTAGGCGGTACGAACAGCAGCGGAGGCATTAGCAGGGGGTGCTTCAGGTAAAGGTTCTTCCAGATGGTAAAACTTTTGTTCAGCCCTGAGGACAATCCTCAGGTTGCGATACCAGTCCAAAAAGTTATTACCATTCAATTTTTCTTTTTCAAGAATTGATCTGATGTACGAGTTGTTTATGGTATGATTAGGAGTTGTCATCTACAAAACAAACAAAGTTCAAATTTTAGTAAGTTTCAATAATTAATCCTTTTTAAAATTAACTACCCAAGTTTAAGCATATTAAAACAATTAATTTTACGAAAAGGCTAAGATCCTCATTGAGGTTCGACCATTAATGCAGTTGATCTACTAGAAATGGTGGATTCAATAGGTAGGTAACGTCGACCAATTGCATTACATGTGCAACTCTTAGATCTTTATGGGACTCATGGCACTAGTGAACAAGCAACTAGTGTCAAGCTGGCATGTTTAGTCCCATCTTTGCCTCGGGTAAGGGTCTGACCACACTACTCGATTAAGTCATCCAATTTGAAAACTGTGAGAATAATCCTAGGTCTGACCATGGAAAATAGTCACCTTGGGTTACAATTCAACCTAGGTCTGACCAGATGCTAAAAGGTAATTGCAAGTGTTCTCATAATTGGACGGCATGACTTAAATTTTTGACGGGTAAATCGTTTTGATGTGAATCAAAAACGTGTACGAAAGAAGCATGCATTCATTCTTCGTAGCACAAGTTAAAAACTTTTCTTAACTTAAGTCTAATCATTGTTTTAATTTATGTGTTTCAAGTTGTCCATTTTCAAGACTAATATATATCCTAAGTGGATTATTAAGTATGGACAATACAATAAATCAATAAATAAACAATCTTAACTAGTTTAAGTGTTATTTAGAAAACAATGATTTTTAAGTTTCAAATCATATTTAAACTTAGTTAAAGTAAATCATAAGACTTAGTTTAAAATGGTTTATGTTTAGTTTCAAGTTTTAAGAAAACATTTTTTCGTTTTACATGTAGTCACAACATACATAAAAACAACCAACCAAACATTCAACCACAATATGCAAAGCCTCAACCGGTAAAAATCCTATGCTTGGTCTTGTGAGCCATCACAAGAACCAAGAGTCAACTAGGGACATAAATCACAACCACATGGAGGGCTCCCACTTGCTCCAAGACAATCATGAGCAAGTAAAAAGCCCATAATGCACGTGAACTTCAGTTTATGTCAGCCCAGTTTTTCTGTTTTGCAAGGCCCAAATGCCCAGGAAGATCACCTCCTCATGATTCGGCCCAGTTGACAAAGTTGTAGCCCTATGTCTTGTGGACCTGCACCAAAAATTTTAGAAAAAAAATACCTTACCAATCAGCAGGTAATCACGTTTTCCCAACAGGTGTCCAGCAGCAACTTTCAGTCTACAACTCTTCAATCTTTCGCCTTTTGCTTCCAAGCTCTTGTTTACAATACATATAAAGTAAAATACAACTAATCTACTTTGTATCTACTGTAAAATGCCCAAACATTGGCTACACCAAA
This sequence comes from Artemisia tridentata subsp. tridentata, assembly GCA_021014915.2. Classification (NCBI taxonomy): domain Eukaryota; kingdom Viridiplantae; phylum Streptophyta; class Magnoliopsida; order Asterales; family Asteraceae; genus Artemisia; species Artemisia tridentata. The sequence goes on along the minus strand of CP139504.1, from coordinate 233,491,387 downwards.
AATGAATTACATTACAAAAGTGCCGAAACAATGGCAAACCCCAAAACAAGAAAAACCAACCAACAATCACAATCACAACGCACAAGTGGTCTAGGTTTTCATCGGCTTTGCATATGAACACATAATAATACATTCAAATAAAGATGATTACATGGTGTTGGCTAACTCCATGGACAAACATGCATGTATTTGCCATGGATAACAAAATAAATAACAAGAAATAAATTGTTAGCCAACGAATCGAAGAAATAATTAACAAGAATTAAAACCCCGAATGGTACGCGTGACAAATGGCCATAGACTCATAACCCACTGATATAGGTGATGTAAAATATAAATTAACAATTAATATTATAAACGCAGCAGAAAAACATCACCATACAAGGATCCATATAGCCATATGATCAATCTAAATTAAAAACAAATTAAACAAACATGTTTTATACCTTTGTAGCGTGATCGGTAGAATCGTATGGTCACCATCACCAATATACACGAACCAAGTATGAAACCAAGTGATCAAAGGAGATCACCTCTATGCTTGATCCACACTACACGTCATCGATCACCACCCGATGCTAGTCTAAACCCCCGTAACACGCGATCTAGCCTTGAACTACATTAGAATAAGGTTAGATGAGATCTAAAACCACAAACCCTAATATGGGTGTGTTTTATTTCGTGGTTATTGAGGAGAGGAAGAGGAGAGAAAGTTGGTTAGTTATTAATTTAATAATCCATCTCCTTAATGACAAATCAATTAGGAGATAATCAAGGAAAAGTTACACTTAACCCCTTGATCTTTTCTCTCTTGTTCTCTTAACCATGGCCGGCCTTATGGAGCTTCAAATGGGCTTGCCCATTTGTTGGTCCAATCCAATAAACTAAGTACTAGCTTAGTTATTAGTAGCCCGTTATCGATCCCAAGTTACGTAGTCGTTTATTTATTGTAAATACGATAAATACAATCTATAAAATGGTGTCTCTGTGTATAAGTGTGTGACCCCATAGGCTCACATATGTCTAGCCATATAATTAGTAATTATGACACGAGCATACTCCAACAGCTCCCACTTGCGACGTCATAATAATCAAGTAATTATACAAGCAGTGGTTAGCGTCTAGCAACACGCCAATGCCCCTAGAAATATGTGAGGTTAGTTTCTTAAACGTCTCATTTTAGATGGTTTATATGTCATCTATCCTTTTGTTACAGATACCGTGTTGAACATTAGACATGGATCAAATGTCATTCTAATAGTTCAACTATTATGTTTCTCGATATAGATATTGAACAAGATTACCAAGTGAATTAAGATTCATCTTAATCTCATTTGGGTACGGCCATACAAACATCTGTTCAATTCATCAAGGGGCCCAATAGTATCTAACTCCAAAACAAGTGGAGGAACAAATCCTATTTTGACTACACGTGTCATTCACATGCTTCATATCACTCCTGATAATGGCTTTTATAACTACCTTATTCAGGATAGCGTTTAACCATATCAAGGAATGAAATTCCACACGTGCAAGACCTGCTTGCATCTCAAGTCTGAGGATAAGAGACATAACCTCTTGCGAGATTCACTATTGACGACGATCCATGTAGTTAATACTCGTAGGTTGGGTCAATCCAATGTTCATCCCAATGAACAACATGTGAGTGTGGCAAATAAATCACCAACACGCTCACATTTGTCTTAATTTGATGATACTCCCGTATCGTCAACCGACAATGGATAATTTTAGAATAAATAAATTATTCATGGATTAAACATGCAAATATAGAACACAGTAGTATAAATGAAGACAATCATACCCGGTATATCAATTCATTGTATAATACGACTGCTTACAGTTCCATTATCCAAATACTAAAAACAGATATGCATAAGACTACTCATAGGTCGGGATCCGATGTTCCCACCATGATCGAATCATGTTGTACAAGACAACAAGTAGTCATCTGAGTAAACTTTGAGAACACTTGTTTCAAAACTCATGAAAGGTTTGAATGATGATTGTCCTTTGTATGTGCACATTCAAGTACAAGACGAGTATCGCAACAATACATTCCATAGGGTGTTTGAAGCCAGCAAAACACCTACTTTAGATAGTCATCTGAATAGTTTCTCAAACTATAAAGTATTCTTATTCTTTTAATGTATAACGCATTAATGCTCTCAGTCGAGCACATCTAGTCAGCAATGTCATCATTCATGATGACATCCTACCATGACTAGGGTTGAGTATTATCTCAGTTAAATAAGCATCAGCGTATGCAAACAAAACAGAGCTCCTCAATTATCCGTAAACGTTTGAACATATCTTTGGTCCTATGTAGGTCCAATATAATGTTCTTTTAACAATTATCTAACGACTTTCACTTAGATATTGGTTGTTATCAACTCATCTTGCATTCATGCAAATGATAAATATATAGTCCAATACTTAATATGACTTACATGATCAATCCTTCAGTCAAACTTAAGATTTCCAATCATGTGTTCAATCTCATCAAGTAAGATTGATCATTGAGACTCCCCTCAATAACGTGTCATATTGTGTTTAGACTTAATAACCGCTTATGTTTATTCTAATAAACATATATATATAACAAGGTTATATGTTTTATTTTATAAATCCCTCAAGAGAAACTTCATTCCAAGCTAAGGATTAAAGTCTAGCTTAGGTGGAATATTGTTTCTAATATGTCAATGACATATGAGATTTAAGAAAATAAATAAAATGCTCCAACTTGCTCTCAGTGTACTTAGGAGTAATCTTATTAATCAAAATCAAGTTAATGATTTTATGATTAACACAAGATCTCTGCTCCTAGATGCATGATCTAATCCACACATGGATTCTTTTATCTTGTATACTTAATAAAGATTACATGGATTCATAAACCCTTTTGATTACTCATCGTCCTCGCAAAGGTAATCAACAAGAAAAGTGTTTTGATATCCTATTGTCATATTTCATATACATGAAATCAGGTATGACAATTAATCGTATTTATACATTTAATGTTTGTAGCTAGGAAGATTTAATCATAGTCAATTTATTGAGTACGAGTAAACTCCATTTACTACACGTGCATTAAATATGTGTACAAGTTTGTCCTTTTGAGTCTTCTCATCAAGAAACTCATTCTTAACCTCACAGTCTAACTGATTAGTAAGAGATCAATCAAACTCCACGAGTGATTGTCTTTCAAGGACTGCATCTTAACATTCATAGTTTTGAGCTACTCATCAGATACAATATCTGATAATGCATCTCAGTAGTTAGCAGGTTCACCATGATCCTCTAACTTATGTCCCTCAGCATTGATATAAAAACTATATCATTCAGGTGCAAGAGGTATCCTTGTGGATTTATGATTGAGAGATATCAATCTATGGTTTAACATATCTATGTTCAACCTTAGTATGACATTAGCAAGTGTACTCAGAAGGTTGTGTATTTAGTTCTTGAACAACTTCAAGGTCTAAAGGTACTCCCACTTGCTTTTGTATGTAGAGACTAATCTCTAGATACTAAGCATCTTGAGTAACAATAAATTGTTTTCAAGTGGGACATCCAAAATACACCGTTAGTTCTTGACTCTAGTTTGTTAATTACTTACTCTTAAGTAGTTAACAAATTCAGAACTTCAATTAAGACATAATGAGATTCATCCCATGCCATAATACAATGGTGTCTTAAATTCCTTCTGGGTTGGAATCATATTGAGTGTACACATGGCACATCCAATTTCTAACCTTGATAGTTTTGGAGGTAAAACAATTTAAGTTATCAAAGATCAAACAATATCAATAGTGTCTGATTTTCCATGATGGACATACCATAAAGTTGTGGTATTCCATGAGGACTGATGTTGTGAGACTATCACACAACTCATTAGATGAACTTATACTTTTGGGCTTACATATCTACCAACCAAGTCAAACCAGATGGTATCAATAGTAATTTTAGCCTATTGCATACTTTACTTCATGTGTATGTTTTGACTAGAAAAAATAAACATTTAATATTATACATCGTAAGTGTACATGTCTTAACAAGAAGACATAACAAATCAACGTCTTACTTTACGTTATAAGTCTTTCAAGAATTAACGGAATTGATGTTTGTGTCTTTACAAGAGACCTAAACATATTCAACTAAAGTAATTACGAGCGCCGACTCTTGGCCTCAATAGTATATTCAAGTTAATTTTGTACTTCATGATTATGAGTTTACAAGAAAACATAATCATATTTACTAAACAATTCAGTGAATATGTTGAAGTAGCTTTTCATGATATCTTGATATTTGGTCTAATTAGGGCAACATACATTTTATGTGTAGAAGTCCTAGTAGAATTTTAGTTTCTTACCTTGCAGTCAAGAAAAACTATTAGTCATATTGTTATATGTTGTACCTTGCACACAATTAAGATTTCTCCCACTTGTGCATGGCACAACATCGTGAGAGCATGCAAAAAACACTACGCTCGTTTGTTTGTATGAGCAATATGACAATGTATAAGATAACATATGATTTTTAGTCAAAAATCAAAATATAGATATGTAGAACTTTATCGTTTGAATAATGAATCATGCATAACAATTTTATAGATAACATTTCAGGAAGCAACATCAGGAACGCGACAAGTTATCATATAAAACTTATGTAATGGTTCTTATATAAACTATGATGCTTAACACGTGGAAAGTAATGTATTATTTCAAGACAATCTGGAAATAAGATGGGCAACTTGCAAGTAATAAAGCTTACAGCTCCCACTGGATTAGACAACATTACATGTGTTACGTCACTAGTAATATAATCACGTAGCTCCCACTGGATTAGACAACATTACAATGTGTTACGTCACCAGTGGAGAGTGAGTAGCGATTTGATACTTTCCATCTTTCTTTGAATATCTACACATTATTGCTAATGTGAGTCACTTTGACTAGTAAACATGTACTTAGGTATTCAAGAAAGTGCATCAAGTTCTAACATATAGATGATGGGTTAGCCATCATTGCTATTTTAACTTGAAAATAGGTATGCATTTCCTCCATAATTGGTCTACTTTACCACAAGGGTATGTAGGACCTTAGTAGGCATATTGGGTTAAGGCAAACTGCTAGGTAATCATGCTAGTAATTTCCTTTACCACATTGCGGTTTATTGATACTTCCGTCTTCTAATTATTTAAACTCATTTTAGTTTGGTAGCTAGTACGAAATAGGTTGACCAAGCAAGAACATGCAAATATCGCAAAAGGTCTGACCAATGAGCAAAATTCGCCATGGGTTGAAATGGCCCTAAGGTCTGACCAAAGAGGTCAAGTCAAGTGCACGTGTTCTTGGTTGTCCAAATATCTTATATTTCTTCAATGTTTCAAAACCGAAACAAGGGTTATAAAACAACGTTGAAGGAATAAGATGTGTAACCATACTTAACCGTTTTGACTTTTACAAGACATCACGATTTCTAGAGTAGGTTTTCCTTGAGTTTGATTAGAATTAGGAAAATTCAAATATTCCTATTATGGCTTTTCCTCATAAAGAAAAAGGATAAGAACAAGTCTCTTTCTTACAAGGAAAGAGCGACTCAGTTCGTACTTTTAACAAGAAAAGAACAAACTTTTGTTTACGGTTGGGTTGCATTAATTCATTAATTGAATTTACAAAGTTCAATTTTAGTATTTTCGATAATTATCCTTTTATAAATTAACTACCCCATGTTTATAATATAAAACAATTAATTTACGAAAAGGCTAAGATCCACATTGTGCTTCTACTATCACATCAGTTGATCTGCTAGCAATAGTAGATTCAATTGGTAGGCGACGATCACCAATTGTATTACATGTACAACTCTTAGATCCTTATGGGACTCATGGCATCTAGTGTCAAACAACTAGTGTCATGTAGGCATGTTTAGTCCCATCTTTGCCTCGGGTCAAGGTCTAACCGCTTAACTCGATTAAGTCATCCAATTTGAAAACGTGTGATAATATATCTAGGTCTCACGCATAGAGAATAGTCACCTTGGGTTACAATTCAACCTAGGTCCCACGCATAGGCAAAAAGTAATTGCAAGTGTCCTCAAAATTGGACGGCACGACTTAAATTTTGACGGGTAAAATATTTTGATGTGAATCAAAAACGTGTACGAAAGAAGCATGCATTCATTCTTCGTAGCACAAGTTAAAAACATTTCTTAACTTAAGTCTAATCATTGTTTTAATTTATGTGTGTCAAGTTATCCATTTTCAAGACTAATATAAATCCTAAGTGGATTATTAAGTTTGGACAATACAATAAATAAATAAATAAATAAACAACTTAACTAGTTTAAGTGTTATTTTGAAAAACAATGATTTTAAGTTTCAAATCATATTTAAACTTAGTTAAACTAAATCATAAGACTTAGTTCAAAATGGTTTATGTTTCGTTTTAAGTTTTAAGAAAACAATTTTCGTTTTACATGTAGTCACAACATACATGAAACAACCAAACAAACATACAACCACAATATGCAAAGCCTCAACCGATGAAAATCCTATGCTTGGTCTCGTGAGCCATCACGAGAACCAAGAGTCAACTAGGGACATAAACCACAACCACACGGAGGGCTCCCACTTGCCCCAAGACAATCATGGGCAAGTAAAAAGCCCATAATGCACATGAACTTCAGATTCTGTCAGCCCAGTTTTTCTGTTTTTCAAGGCCCAAATGCCTAGGAAGATCACCTCCTCATGATTCGGCCCAGTTTACAAAGTTGTAGCCCTATGTCTTGTGGACCTGCACCAAAAATTTTAGAAAAAAATACCTTACCAATCAGCGGGAAATCACGTTTTCCCAACAAGTGTCCAGCAGCAACTTTCGGTCTACAACTCTTCAATCTTTCGCCATTTGCTTCCAAGCTCTTCTTTACAATACATATAAAGTAAAATACAACTAATTACTTTGTATCTACTGTAAAATGCCCAAACATTGGCCACACCAAAGATGAATTACATTACAAAAGTGCCGAAACAATGGCAAACCCCAAAACAAGAAAAAACAACCAACAATCACAATCACAACGCACAAGTGGTCTAAGTTTTCATCGGATTTGCATATGAACACATAATAATACATTCAAATAAAGATTATTACATGGTGTTGGCTAACTCCATGGACAAACATGCATGTATTTGCCATGGATAACAAAATAAATAACAAGAAATAAATTGTTAGCCAACGAATCGAAGAAATAATTAACAAGAATTAAAACCCCGAATGGTACGCGTGACAAATGGCCAAAGACTCAAACCCCAATGATGTTAGGACCTTCTTAACACCATTTTACCACAGAAAAATAAGCCTCATGGGCTGATTTGAAATCGGGTTAAAAATCTTCCAAAAAACGCGTTTTTAGGCCATTTTACGGGTACCGATCAAGTAAACAATTGATGTATGCATAACAAATGACTATAGGATCAAAAAGTCCAGATCTTAAGACCTTCTTAAGGTCGACTTATTCATAATATTTAAGCCCTAGGGGCTGTTTTAAAATAACACCTTTAAATCCATTAAAAAACAACGTTTTTAGCCATTTTTACGCATACAAGATGATCATATGACGACATATGATGGCTCGTGATACCACTATAGGTGATGTAAAATATAAATTAAAAATTAATATTATAAATGCAGCAGAAAAACATCACCATACAAGGATCCATATAGCCATATGATCAATCTAAATCAAAAACAAATTAAACAAACATGTTTTATACCTTTGTAGCGTGATCGGTAGAATCGTATGGTCACCATCACCAATATACACGAACCAAGTATGAAACCAAGTGATCAAAGGAGATCACCTCTATGCTTGATCCACACTACACGTCATCGATCACCACCCGATGCTAGTCTAAACCCCCGTAACACGCGATCTAGCCTTGAACTACATTAGAATAAGGTTAGATGAGATCTAAAACCACAAACCCTATTATGGGTGTGTTTTATTTCATGGTTATTGAGGAGAAGAAGAGGAGAGAAAGTTGGTTAGTTATTAATTTAATAATCCATCTCCTTAATGACAAATCAATTAGGAGATAATCAAGGAAAAGTTACACTTAACCCCTTGATCTTTTCTCTCTTGTTCTCTTAACCATGGCCAGCCTTATGGAGCTTCAAATGGGCTTGCCCATTTGTTGGTCCAATTCAATAAACTAAGTACTAGCTTAGTTATTAGTAGCCCGTTATCGATCCCAAGTTACGTAGTCGTTTATTTATTGTAAATACGATAAATACAATCTATAAAATGGTGTCTCTGTGTATAAGTGTGTGACCCCATAGGCTCACATATGTCTAGCCATATAATTAGTAATTATGACACGAGCATACTCCAACAATTAGGACCTTCTTAACACCATTTTACCACAGAAAAATAAGCTTCATGGGCTGATTAAAAATTGGGTTAAAAATCTCTCAAAAAACACGTTTTTAGGCCATTTTACGGGTACCGATCAAGTAAACAAACAACGTATGCATAACAAATGGCCATAGGATCAAAAAGTCCAGATCTTAAGACCTTAATAAAGTCGACATATTCAGAATATTCAAGCCCTAGGGGCTGTTTTAAAATCACACTTTTAAATCCATTAAAAAACAACGTTTTAGCCATTTTTACACATACAAGATGATCATATGACAACATATGATGGCTCGTGATACCACTATAGGTGATGTATGACATATATAACATATTAAATGAATTCACGCAGCGGATAAACATCACCATAACAGGATCCATAGTGCCATATGATCAATCAAATAAATAAACAAATTAAACAAACATGTTTTATACCTTTGTAGCGTGATCCGGGTAACACCACCACCACAATAACACACGACTTGATCAAGAAACCCCAAGAGATCAATAAGGTTGATCTCCTCTATGTGTGAAACACACTACACGTCACCGTATGCCAATTGATGCTAGTCCCTTAACCCGTAACCGATCAAACACCTTTGAATAATCAAGATACAAAAGTGATTGAAGAAAAAATAAAACCCTAGGTTGTTTTTTTCTTTCTTGCCGTGAGATCCACAAGAAGGGAGGAAAAGAGGTAGTTTGTTATATCCTTTTAATTAGGAGATCATGTGGAATATATCTCCTAAATTAAAACCAATCTCATCCCTTTCTTTTACTCCATGGGCCGGCCACTTATGGGCTCCAAATGGGCTCACCATTTGTTGTCCAAGTCCAATAGACTAAGTCCATTACTTAGTCATTAGAAGCCCAATAGTGGTTCCTAGTTACGTACGGTTATTTATATGTCGTATATACAATAAACATGATATATAAAGTGGCACCTCAGTGTATATGTGTGTGACCCCATAGGCTCACATATGTCTAGCCATATAATTAGTGATTATGACACGAGCATACTCCAACAGTTCGGTGGTACACTTAATACTTAACGCGGAAGGTAAAGTCTTGAAGGATGCTTTGGATTGCTACTAGCAATCAGTTGGTTGATTCAGTAGCGTACTTAGTGTTAAATGCGGAAGGTACGGTTTCGATTAAGGGACTGAATGTAATCATCATCATGATTGACACCGATTTTAAAGTGAAAGTATCTCTTAGTCACCCTTGGGGTTATGAGTCATTCGGTAGTTATCGAATTTAGAGGTTGTTTGTTTGATGGTGGAATTTTCGAATTTGGAAGATGTGAAGTAAAGCGAGATGTCATAAGGTTAAGTTTCGTATGAATTCTTATGGTCATAATCGTAGGTAATCCCGTTGGTTGTGGTTACGTTCGTTGGTAGGTTGCCCTCTGATGTTTAGTGGTGTAACTTGACCTCTCGAATTGGAACGTTATGCGAAACAAGGCTGAATTTATGTGACAAGGTTAGGTAGGAGTTTATCTGGTTACTGTGTTTACTAGTATGAATACCCATAAGTTGTACTTCTTTTGTCTACTCACGTGAGTTTGTGATTTCTCGAGAATGAAAATAGAAAATTTGACTTTGATAAAATTTTAGGAAACCATTCTTAGCATAGCATGATCCTACCTGAATTATACATAGGTGATCAGGCTTTGTATAATTAAGGTCCAACGATGCAATGCTGAGTTTAGTTATTAGAAAAATATTGGTCCTTCTGTTTGTGAGGTTACAACATAAAATACTGTTCAAGGAAGTAAATAGTTCAGGGGGTAATTGCAGAATACTTTGTAAAACGGTTTGTGAAATAATTTGTAGGGTAATAAGGATTTTTTTTTTTTTTTACTTACAAAATAGTAGCAAAGTAGTTCATAGGGTGACAGCAAAATAATTTGTGAAATAACGGGGAAATAATTTGTAGAGTGGCTAAAGCAGTTTTATTGCTTTAATAGACAGTGGCTAAAGCAGTCCACAGGGGAGTAAAATAGTTTACAAGGTATTATTAAAACTTGTAGGATAGTTGTAACATAGTTTACAAAATGCTAGTGAAGTCATTTGTTGGTTTATGAAATAGTAGTCCTGTAGCGAATCGGTTTATTACATGCTAATAATATACTCCCTCTGTCCCTAAATAAATGTCCACTTTGACTTTTTACAGTCTTTTTTGTTCAACTTTGACTTTAAATAATTTTGTTTGTGTTATATAATACTTGATGAAAATTATACCAGTGAAAATACTTTTAAAACCCAATCAATTCATATATTTTGCATCAAGTATTATATAACACAAACAAAAATAATTAAGGTCAAAGTTGAATAATAAAGACCGCAAAAAGTCCAAGTGGACATTTATTTAGGGACGGAGGGAGTAGTTTGTAAATTAATTTGTGAATTAGTTTATAGGGCAATAAAAAAACAATTCATTGTTTATAAGATAGTAGTAAAGTTACAAATTTGATTTTTAGGATATAATGGTAGGACAGTTCATAGGACGACGGCAAAATGGTTTCTATGATATTTGAAAACAGTTTGTATGTTCATAGCGACACGGTTTATTATTTTATTAGGGGGTAGCAAGGTAACCAATTGGTTTATAATATGAATACAAATAGTTGGAAAAATGATGACAAAGCGGTTTATTAGATGGTAAAGTAGTTTGTAAGAGAGTGACAAAATGATTGATGGGATAGTGACAAACAGTATATAATTTTTGTTTTTTTTTTTTTTTGTTTTTTTTTTTTTTTTAGCGAAATGATTTATAAGGTGATAGTAATGGTTTCACAAGATAACAGCAAAACTGTCTGTAAGGTGTTTACAAAATGGTGGCCAAAACTGTTTTTAAATGGGCAATACAGTTTATAAGACGACGACTAAAAATTGTTGTAGAATAGTTATGAACTAGGTGGTAACAAAACAGATTTATATGGTTCTTAGCAGACCATTTTATAGGATGTAGGAGTCTATAAGGTATCACCCAAATATTTTACTTGTTATAAGTAAATTAATTTAGAACAAGGTAGTAATGTATTTTCGTAAAGCGGTTGAAAAGATGGTGAAGAAATGGGGAGTGAAATAGACAAGAGTCATAATAACATGGCAATTACAAAAGATAGAGAATTCATTGGATGGAGAAGTACATAATACAACGAGATTAACTCAACCATGATGAGATCGGAATAAGTCACGATAAGAGTCAATCAAAATAAGGGTGAATCACGACAACCTTAATATATAATCACAACATGTGTAGATACAATCACAACACACATGAATATAAGATGGAAAATTTCGGCTTACATAAACCGATATCATATCATAGCATAACCATGCCACATGTCCTAAAATAACTTGTTACGGTTTGTCATACAACAAAATACCACAAGTGTCATTATTATGGCCACACATCCCATGGCTAGGATATTAGAAGCTATTGATGATAATAGTCTAGTCTAGGAGTTTCCTGGTGTTCCTCTGGGTGGAAGGCATCATCAGGGTCAAATCCCTGTTCGGGAACGGGTGGTGCAAGGTCGGGAATCTCTGGTAAGGGATCGAGTAAGTGAACTGGGAAGCTGGTACTGACATAATGCCCTACAATTGGCATATGAGGTCAAAATTAGTAAAAGTTTATATAAATAATCTTTTATATAAAGAAATGGTGATCGAAAGTAAGTCAATATTATAAATATTGATAATATAGATAAAGTCTTTTATAATAGTGCGAGTATAAATTATTATGACGAGTGTTGTGATGAATAAGTGTCATGAAGTAACGAGATGAGCATGCAAAGTAATATAAAAAAAAGCGGTTATAGTCTAGGTCTAAAAAAATGCGACCTGGTTCTCTATAACCATGGCTCTGGTACCAATCTGTAACACCCCCAAAATATCGCAGCAGAATGTAATATCATTGGGGTGCTACTTATTAGTACAAAAGTCATAATCATAGAAAACGACTCTAAATGAGACGTTTTTAAAAGTTTATCATTCGATCATAATAAAATATCAGAGTTACAAGAGGTCCCAAATAGTTTTAGAAAACATAATGTATTAACATAAAAGTTTTTAAGAGTTTTTCGAATGATAACAAAATGCAAACCTTTAAAATATTCTTCGTGCGACTTCATGCTAGCCAAATACCTTAAGGACCTGAGATAAAACATGTTAAAAAGTCAACACAAAGGTTGAGTGAAATTCACAGGTTTATAAATAATTAATGGATCACAAGATTTCAGAGTTAAAGTAATAATTGCAACGAATACAATTATGGGTAAATAGTAAATATTGCACTAAGCTCATGAACTCAAATGTTAACTAATATCATAGAATGATATTAATAATGCCCTAAAAGGTAATTTGCCATATTACCTAATTTCTCATTATTATGTGTCCGTTTGACCTACAGTTATCAAGTGAGCGCTACTCACCCGGACAGGCTCGTCAAGCCCAATATTCATATTCATAATATTAGCGTTTACTCAGTTGTAATTAATGGTTCATGATGTTAGGGACTTATTTCTGGCAACAAAGGTACCTAGGCAATAATACTTTCTGGTAAGCATACAGTTTAAAGCACTTGTGTCCAAATTGTAAAATAGCATGTATCTCCCCCAATGGGTTTAAGTGGGGCTCTGAACTCACCATAAGCAACAGTAAATAGCAAGGTGCAAATAAAGTGACGAGTAAGCCGAGAAGTCATACGAGCAACCTAGACATAATATGTTGCGTCTTAGGTTTTTTTAAAATAATAGAATATGGATGCAAGAAAGTTTTATATATTTATTATATCAATCATGCAATTGTACATAGAGTTTTTAAGGTTTATAAAGTGATAGGGACTAAAATTGACAAGTTAGGAAAGTGTTACGAGCCCTAATATATAAGTTGTCCGAGGTTCGGGTTTTATGATATTTTATAGTCCAAAAATCCTATTGTGTCGATATGTGGTTAGATTGTCCAAAAATGAGTTATCGGGTTTATTCCTGAAAGTGGGTCCTACCACTTCGGGTAAGTGTAAAATAAATCAATAAGTGTTTGTAAAAATTTATAATTTATAAATTTTTAAGTTACAAAATAGTTATAATCATTATTTTTAATATTTATAAGTTTTATAAAATATGTGGGACCATTTTCAAACTAGTTTTGATGAATTAACTAGTTTTTATATAAAGTGCGGTTTTTGATAAAAAGTCGTTATTTAATATTAAAAATTCCGTTTCTCCTAAAACGTAAGGAGTTATATTTCAAATTTTATATTCCCGAAAAGGTATTTAAGTGTACTAATCAGATTTTTGGGTCCCACTGTTCTGAAAATTATATAATTTAAGTGAAATTACCATTTTCGGGACAGCACCTAACAGTCCCACCGTTTTTGCGATAAGTTGATTTTCGTAACTCTTTTTTATACGGGGTTTTTGGCTACGTTCAAGTAAATTTGTTACCTACAACTTTTATGTTTTGTGCAACAGAGGGTTCAATACAAATTGTTAGATTTTTTAGCCATCTAAATCTGGTGTGCGTTTTCTGACAACCTTTGCCGTTTATTTTCTAATTAATTCATCGGGTATTGTCTCACGACCAACCTCCTGAAAAATCGAAGCTAAGAGATAGATCTACGGCCTATATTTTTACCTAAGTCTCTAAGTGTACTGATTAAGTGCAGTAATTACGAAAACAATCCCTGGTCCAAATGGTCTTTGCAAACTTAGTCTCAATCATAGTTTTAGGTAATTTAAGCTATGCACAATGCATAAATTAATGTAACAAGTATATGAAACATAAAAATACATATAATGAAATATACATCAGTAGTGAAATGGAAAATATTGTGTGGTTTCTTACAAGGATTTGATGAAAAACACAAGAACAAAATCAAGAACACTAGATCTAGTAACCAAGATACCCAAAGCTTCCAAAACAATCACCAAAAACCATCACTCTTTTAAGTTTATATACTAAGATCTAATAGTAAAATGCTTCCAAGAAACCCTTGCTAAAACTTCTAAGAAACCCAAGATTTGATGAGATTGATTGTTGTTTTGAGTGAAATAAACCATGAACTAGCTAAATGGACTTATGATCTTCAACTTATGATCAATAAACTTAGTAAAACCTTGATGAATTTAGTATTTTGGGATGTATAAGCCACGAAAATAAAGAGGAGGAACCAAGAAAATGAAAGTGGTATTGAGATCTAGTTTTGGTGGTATATAGTTTAGTGGTTTATGCGTTGTTGGTTTGTAGAAGTGTATCAATACTTGTCTCATAAAAGAGACAAGTGTTTAGGCATGGGTGAGGTGGTGTTGTGTAAGAGTTTTTATAAAATTTTGATAGTTTATTGTTTTAATGGGTATAGTTCGATCCCGGTAATTGCAAACGTGAAGTTTTTAAGACGTGAAACTTAAAATCGGGTAACGTAAAAATATAAAACTTACAAAAATATAAAAACTTGACATCAAAACCTATTTTGATATATTAAGTGATCCTTGAGCTTGTTGAGTGATTATTTGTTGTTTAAAAATTGAAAACGTAGACTGAAAACGTGTAGAACGCGAAATGTACAAAGTTTAAGTAAAAATAGAAAAGTAAAAATGAAATATTTATAATATGATGGTAAGGAACCAAAATGCATATAAATATGTCTACTGAGTATTATCAAGTGTCGGTTTGAGTTAAATGTACGTTTAATAAAGTACACGGAATAACCTATCTAGTTATTCGTAAGAGTGAATTTACTTAAAATAGAATTATTAAGTAAAATTAAATAATTAAATAATGATCTCAAAATTGTGAATTGTTACAGTACCAATACTAATACCTACTTGTACATGAATGAGAGTTTTTGTATGCTTCATGTTTCATTGTTTCATCACGATCCCAAACATGAAAAACCAACCTAATAGACATTTTAAAACCCTTTTGCAAAATGATATCATGTGTCATAAATGTCATCAATGGAAGTTAAAAGGCCTGACTGCCTGAGGCCTCTGCGATATCATGAAAACATTTCTCATTCATGAGACATAGAAAGACCTGATATATCACAAACTGTAACGTTGTGATGTGTCGTCGCCCATATGTATATAGGAAATTAGCCATCGTAGATAGCAGTCTATGTGACAGAATCATAAATATATTCAAGCACAATTATATATACATCATCATCAAAACCACCACGGCACCATCCACCACCACGGCACCTCCATTCCCTTTTCTTTTCTTTAGAAGACACACACCAAGATAAAACCCAGATATGTACATAATCTATCAAAACCTCAAATCAATAAAACTAATATTCATAATCATCAAAACCACCACGGCACTATCCACCACCACGACACCTCCATTCCTTCTTCAACCCAGATATGTGGTGGCCTCAGCTCGGGGTGTTCATTAAATGGTTTGACCCGAAAAATCGACCGATCCAAATGACATTGGGCGAAATGGGTTTGGCATATTTGGGTTTGGTTCGGATTTTGGGTGCACCCGAAATAATATACGATTTTATGGTTCGGCTTTGGGTTCAAGATTTCCTATTCGGTTTCCACCCGAATACCCGAACAATAACAAAGGAGTGTTTAATCTCATAATATAGAAACCTTCAATCAAATATTTGGAATGAGAGAGATTTGATTGGTTACTTAAAATTCTAGCTTTAATCTTTGAAGGTGATTCTGTCACAGCCAAAATCCCGCACACAAATCACGCACTCAGTAATTATCAACCAATTTCTTCCCCTATAAATGATAATTGGGTTTTTGATGGAATATTAGCATATCACTTCAAGTCTAACATTCATACTCTATTTAAAGAAGTGTGTTATTTTTCTTTTATTTGTATGTTGTATACTCGTAACTATCCACTTTTTAGGCATATAACTTGATATGATGTACCGATGACTTGATATTAATCAATAATCAGCTTATTGTTATTATTTAACTACATTTGTTGCAAGTTGCAACCTGTGTGGATGTTGTATTAAGTTTTAATAATGTTAAGGACAATTACCTTTTATAGATCATTCTCTTATTTGGTTTTATGGAGAACCGACCCAAATAACCCGATAACTTATTTTATTGGTTTGGTTTGGTTTTGATTAATTTGGTTTGGGTATTGGTTGGTCAAATATATTTTTAAAAACCGAATAACCCAAACCAATTAACCCTACTAAACCGTAAACCGCCCGAACGTACACCCCTAGTCTCAGCAGACACCAACCCAAAAACCTTTCTCTTAAAAAACCCCAACACCTTCACATCCTCACGCGCCACCACACCCAACACCCTCCCTATCTCATGTAACACCCCCA
This sequence comes from Artemisia tridentata subsp. tridentata, assembly GCA_021014915.2. Lineage (NCBI taxonomy): Eukaryota > Viridiplantae > Streptophyta > Magnoliopsida > Asterales > Asteraceae > Artemisia > Artemisia tridentata. The sequence continues at coordinate 233,474,629 of CP139504.1, read as the reverse complement.
ATTTCGTGATACGCAGCGGAATTCAAACTGGGTGTTACTTCATGGCACAACAGTTATAACAATAGAAAACGAACTCTAATGAAGTCGTTTTAAAAGATTTATCATTCGAATTATATAAATATCAGAGTTTAAAAAATGAGGTCCTAGATGGTTCCATGTTTACAAAATACATCAAATGAGTTTTCGAATGATAATAAAATTTATAGCCCTCTTGAATATCCATGCTCCTCCGTGCCAGCCTCGTTCATTATGGACCTGAAATACATGCTTAAACTGTCAACACAAAGGTTGAGTGATATTCATAGAGTTTGTTTATGTAGTTGAACACAATATGCTGGTAGTGTGAGTTGCAACTCACACTCATGGTTGGAAAACAAAACGGTTATTATCATTCTTCACTAAGCTCATGCAACCAATACATTTCGGTGGATTACCCCGGTAGGTACTTTGCCGTCATACCTAAGTCTCAAATATTAGTGCGTTTGTTTGCCTGACTGGTCAACACAAACGGGATTCGTCAATCCCAATAGGCCTATTCACAATACTCGCGCTCACTATTTCTAGTGATTAAATGGTTCATGATTATGGGGTCTTGGATTGGCAATGGTGGTACTTAGTGATAATAAAACAATCGGATAGTATACAATTTCAAAGCGTTGTGTTCGGTTAAAATAGCATGTATTCCCCCCAAGGGTTTGTAAAACAATTAAGTAATAGAGAGTGGGGCTATGAACTCACCGTGAGTTGGATGGTGTTATGGTGCTTAAATGGGTTCGATGGATAAGTCGAGAATTCTTTAAGTGCAACCTACAATAGAACGTTGCGACTTAGGTTTGGAATAATGTCTAAGAATACAAAGACGAGCCTATATATGTCTTGCATAATGTTCATGATGTAGTACTTAGTGTGTCAGGTAGGTTGTTGTATAAAGATGGTTTATGAAACATTTTTAGCTTGTATATCTCGTACTACCGTTCGGGCCATCGTAATTCAGAGGTCATGTAGTAAACGTTCGAGGAGCTAGGACACTTTAATTCGTAAATCCAGCAACTCGTCGATCCGTTTACCCAAATGAACCCTTCACACAAAGTTCCCTAGTGTTGTAGTATTTGATAGAAAATATATTTTGCTTACTTGATTATATGACACATTAAAAGTTTATAAATACAATAAATAAACTTAACAATCCATAAGTATTTAAATCATGAACATAATATAAGGACCATATATAGCATGAAATAAAGGTAAGAAACATATAAATGATATTGAGCAAGAGTGGGTGTTAGTTTTCTTACAACTTTTGGCTTTCACTTAAGAAAGGAATTCAAGGATTTAAGAACAAGAACTAGAACAATCCCTCCTTTGGACTCCTTACAAACCCGGAACCAAAATAAGATTATAACGACGTCTCTTTGGAAACCCGGAGTGATTTGAAGATAATAACAAGTCTTTTTGGAGACTTGAAATTATTTGAAGATTATAACGTCTCTTTCTTGAAAACTTGAAGAAAACAAGATCAAAGTCTAGTTTCTTCTCAAGAACTCATAAACTTTCTTATGAAATATAAGAGAAGTGCCTTTGGTTTGAGGACTTTAAGGTTATAAGAAGGTGTGGTGCAAGTTTAAATGAAGGTTTAGGCTAGTATTTATAGGAAAATTTTAGGGTAGTTTTGTAAATACATTTTAACACTTGTAATGATCTTAGGAAATCAAGGGCTAGGATTAAACCACATTTCATTTGTTCCTTCCTTGATAAGCTTCATGAAGCTTTCATGAGAAGCTTGATAAGTTTATTGCATTATCTTGCTTTTACGGAGTCAGTTTTGTCCCGGTAATTGCTAATTGTAAGTTGTTAAGTCACGAAACGTAAAATCGGGTATCGTAAAAATATGAAACTTGAAAGAATGATTGAACTTGTCAATATACTCCATAATAAAATATAAAATGACTGGTAAGTTCCATCGGGTTGCTCAAACCCTGATAAAACTGAAAACGCGGGTCTAAAAGCAAAATACGTAAAACGTACGAAAGTTGCGCAAAATTGAGAAAAGTAAAATGTAACTTTTCTAATAGGATAATAATGAGTTAAAATGACCTATAATGTCTAGACTGGGCTCAGTCTTGTGTCGGTTGGTGTTAAACGTATTTTAGACCTAAAACCGGAAGCCTAAAAATCAAGAAATGATTTATAAAATCAAAGAATGATTTTAGGGTCAATGGAGGGGGAAATTATGTTGACTTTTCCAATAATATAAAAGCTTCTAAATGCCTTAGAAAATATGGTGCAGGTGAAGGCTAAGGTTGCGGATAAGTGAAAGTGCTTAAAACACAATTTCTGTTTTGTAAGACACGAGGCTTATTTGGTGACATTTTGACTTAATATCAAAATTTCTCTAATTGATTGTGAGTGTTCTAAACATTTATCTGATGCGAGGAAAATTGGCGCAGGTGATTTTCGTTATGCGCAGGGTGTTTAAACGACGTTTAAACCAAACGTGTAATTCTTTAATAACTTTTGCGAAAATGACCCGACAAGCGTCAAACTTTTATCTTGTCATAGAAATAATTTATCTTACGAGAATATAAAATAAAATTTTCGATATGAAATAAAAATTTCGAAAATGAATAGTGCCAGTGAATAGTAAAAATGAATAGTAAAAATTTCAAGAATAGAAATTAACCTGAAATGCGAATTGTTACATCTCACTAACTCCAAACCCACCACCACTCATCGTCTGATGAATCCTGATCTAGGTTTTGTTTGGTTTTAAGTTTAGCAACAAGATCACTATTGTTGATGATGACGTCAGATGGGATGAGTTTGCAAGAATAGGGTTGTCTTGATCTAGCTCTTTTGCAAAAAGGGGTTTGGTTGCAGTTTCTGAATTCTTCTTTGACCAGTAGTTAATCAGTGGTGAGTGGTCTGCCCGGAGGATGTGGTGGCTATCAGTTTGGTGTGTGTGTGTGTTTGTTTAGAGAGACAAAGAAGAAAGAGTGGGTGAGTGTGTGTGATTGTCTGGATAGAAAAAGAAGAAATAAGATGTGAGGGAGTACTTGAATGGACGAAAATACCCTTCAATATTGCGCACATGTTATAACTTAACGCCTTGACCTAACGGACGTTTGGTCAAAGGACTATTAGTGTTAAGGGTTTCAGAGTTGGTGGCTGTAAGTGCAAAAAAAAAAAAAAAAAAAAAAAAAAAATTCCAAGAATCAAGAGTGAAAGTCAACGCATACCACAGGGACCATCTTCGTAATTTACTCTATCTAAAATATAGAAAGACACCCAGCAAAACCCTCACTTCGCAAATATTGACCAACTTGGCCCTAAATAACTCAGCAACAACAACGATACTCAATTCTGTCATAACAAGATATGAAAAGCCTGAAAAATGAGATATAGGCACACACCTCCATCCGAAGGTAAAAAGACTTAGGTGGTGTTTGTTTATTCAGAGACTCTGAATCTGAATCTGAACCGCACATCTGAATCTGAATCTGAGGCGTAAATGTCTGAATCTGAATCGAAAATCTAGTTACTAATTTTTGTTGTGTCATTTGCTTGCTCGTACTAAATTTTTTTTTTGCTATTCTGTGTCAACAAGAGGCATTAAGACACCCCTCTCAAGTCTAGACCATTAAGATCTAACTGCCTCTGACTGCGTCTGAACGGGGAAAAAAAAACAAATGATCTGAACGCCCAAAATGTCTGACTGATTAAGAGGTTGAGCTCGTTAAGAGATATTAAGAGGCTGTTAAGACATTAAAAAAAAAAAAACAAACAGCCTCTTACACATCCCGCATAAAAAGCATCAAAATCCTGCATGCGTAAACTCATAAAACGTTAAATAATATACGTAAAATCGACGCCTGAGAGCAAAAACAATAAAAGCGGCGAGTCGACATACAACCGCGTTCCCATGCTCCCGCAAGAAATTATTTTTTACATAAAAAACCAAATAATACAGTAAAAAAGAAAACAAAAAGCAGCTGCTTTTGATTTTATATGCTCCATGACAGAGACGTCAAAAAAAGACTCCTGACTTTTAGCATCTTTTATACTTCTACAAACCTATACATACATACATTCATACATGTATATATATATACACACAACACACACAAACACACTATATAGATCTATTCATTTTACTAGAGATTTTTTTTTTCATCTGGGTCATAATCTTTTAGGATTCTATGAAATGGGTATTAATCAGGAATTGATATTAGTAGTAATTGGATTGATTTTAGTAAATGATTCTTCAAGATTGGTTTTGGTTAATGGGTTTGGTACATATGGGTTTGATATACATCATAGATATAGTGATAAAGTGAAAGGTATATTGGATATTGATGATAATAAGATGTTACCAAATATGGGTTCAGTTGATTATTATGCAACTATGGCCCACCGTGATCGTTTGTTTCATCGCCGGAGACTCGCCGGAGTTGAAGATTCTTTAGTCTTTCTTGATGGGAATGAAACTTATCAACTTCCTTCACTTGGATTGTAAGGATTTTTTTTTTTTTATTATTATTATTTTATTTTTTTTTATTTTTTTTAATTGAGTTAAGTTATAAAAAATTGAAAAGGGTTTTATTGCTAATTTTCTAAATTTTATGTTTTCTTATATGTGTTTTTGTGTATGCAATATTAAGTGGAATTTTGGATTTTGTTAATTTCTTGAGTTAAGTTGAATAAAAAGCTACTAAAATTTTGTTAGATTATAACAATATATTGGTCCAGTTTTATTTATGGGAGTGATGATTATTTGATGTTATAATAAGAGTAATAAGAATTGAGTTTTTTACGATTCACTGAAAAAAGTTAAGACGGAACAGTTTTGTTATCGTTTAAAACTTTAAATGGAATTTGGATGTTTTGTTTAATTCGTATTATTTAAGTTAGGAATGCATAGTTCACGAGTTGTTGATATATGGAATAATTTTGTTTGAAATTTGCAGCTTGCATTATGCAAATGTTTCCGTTGGTACACCGAGTTTATGGTTTTTGGTGGCACTGGATACCGGGAGTGATTTGTTTTGGATACCTTGTGATTGTCGCAGTTGTGTGAAGGGCTTGGTTACAAGAACTGGAAGAGTATGTTTCTTGTCATGATTCTTTTTCATTCAATAGTTGACTTACATTTAGATTCTTATTAAAGGGTTGATAAATAGTAAAAATAAGAACCTAAGTGGCTCAATTAGTTTTAATAATAGTTTATAAGGCCTTTAATCAACTAGTTTATGTTATTGTGGCTTTTCATAAACTTTGAAATCTACAAGTAAATTCAAGCTACCAACTAATGTTAAGTTAGTTTGTCTTTAAGAGACCATTGCTGATGAGTGTTTGTTTACCAGCAGCTTGACTTCAATATATACAGCCCCAACACGTCCTCAACAAGTCAAAGAGTTCCTTGCGATAGTAGCTCTTGTAAGCTACGTAACCGGTGCTCTGCGAGACCTGATATTTGTCCGTATCAAGTCAATTATCTTTCGAGCAATACTTCATCAACTGGGATCTTGATAGAAGATGATTTGCATTTGAAAACTGGTGAAAGTCCACTGAAAGACGTTAACGCAAAGATCAAATTTGGGTACGTATTGCTGGTGATGACATAGTTATTTAGAGTCCTGCTTTTTTTTTTTTTTACCACAAAAGTCAACCTGTACCCGTTTCGTCATATTATTGGCATATTTGGAACTCTTGATAATTCCAATAGAACAGATGACCATTAACTTTTTGGCTTAACTATTATACTTAACTTCAATTTTCATGATGATTTCATAGTAGTTTGATGCCCAAATGTTTCTACCTGTTATTTATATTCAATACTTATTATAATTATATAAATCATATTGGAAAATGTACACGAGAGCTTAGAATTTGTCTTCGTTGACCTGAAAAGTCAAATTCTACTTATGCTGTTATAGATGCTCATTGTAATTTAATGCAGGTGTGGAATGATCCAAACTGGCTCATTTTTAGATGGAGCCGCCCCCAACGGTCTGTTTGGGCTCGGAATGGAGAACCTATCTGTTCCCAGCATTTTAGCAAACAGTGGTCTTACTGCTAATTCGTTCTCCATGTGCTTTAGCCCTGATGGTGCTGGCAGAATCGATTTTGGAGATAAAGGCAGCTTGGATCAAGGAGAAACACCATTCAATCTTGATACTCCCCAGTAAGTTGATTTAGATTGGTTTTTTAAGTTGTAAAGTTAGCTGTTTGACTTTGACTCTCGTTTGTTTAACTTTTTGGTTTTCTTGAAATTTGTACCAGTCGAACATACAACATCAGCATGACACAAACAATTGTGGGAGACAATGTTACTAATGTTGATTTTACCGCAATATTTGACACTGGTACCTCCTTCACGTACTTGAACGATCCAGCATACTCCATTATTGGTGAAAGCGTAAGTAAACTGGTGTTGTGTTGGTGCTAGAGGTAGACAATGGTTTACATTTAAACCCGTTTATCAATAACCAGGTCAATTTTGCCTGTGTTTTTACCTCAAACGGGTCAATAAAAAGTTTAGGTAAGGGGGAGGGGGTCAAATGGTAAAAAGAGTTGACCTTTTACAGATTTTGATTATTATTTGCTGACTATATTGCTGTAATAAATCATTATTAATGCGTGATTTATTATATAAAGTTTTTAGTATGGGCAAAAATTGTGCAGTGGTCAACCCAAACCAATCTCCGTTGCTTTGATATGTTATAAAAATTACAGATTTCAACCCAATACCCCCTCATTTTGTCACCTCTTGAAGTTCAATATACATTCTAATTTCTTGATCTGTTGACTTACTATGATAGTTGCATGCATTTTCAGGTTGCTTCACAGACGCAAGAGAGTCGAAGTCAGCCTAGTTCCGACCTTCCCTTCGAGTATTGCTATGACATAAGGTCAGTATGATACTTAAAAAATAAATGCATAAAAAAAATATGACCGCCGACGGCCGACGCCACAGGCTAGTTAAAATTTACAATCTTGGCTTGGCGTGGTTCGGATTCTGGGAATTAGTGTTGTAACCATGTGTTTTTGTGCAGTCCAAGCCAGAAGACTTTTGAAGCACCAGCGTTGAATCTAACCATGAAAGGAGGAGACCAGTTCTCAGTCACTGATCCCTTTGTAGTCGTTCCACTTGAAGTAAGAATACTTTTAATGTTTGCTTCACTTGTCTTTTATCTAATAATTGTAACCTGTTTGGATTCTAAGTTTATTATACTTTTGTGGTTATGTAGCACGGTGGATCCGTCTTCTGTTTGGGTATAGCCAAAAGTGACAATGTGAACATCATTGGGCGTAAGTTACCATGATAACCTAGTTTTTCTTATTAACCAGTTGATCTATTTCAAAAAGTGTAACAAATGTTGGATTGTTTTTCTTCAGAAAACTTCATGACTGGTTATCGGGTAGTGTTTGATCGTGAGAAGAATATTTTGGGTTGGAAAGCTTCTAATTGTAAGTAAATCACACTCTTGACTCTTGATCTTCCAAATGCATCTTTCATTTGTTTGTGTGCAAGGGTTTAATGCCAAATGTTACATGATTAATGGGTGCTGGTTCATCTTTAGGTTACAATGTTATAGATTCGAATACACTACCAATAAGCCCTCAAGCCTCCCCCAGTGGTTCTCCGCGTATGTCTTTGGGACCCGAAGCAACATCAAAGAATGGTTCACCTAACTCGAGTCCAGGTCAACCAGGAAACTTTGCATCCGCATTATCATATACAAATTTCATAATTGTTGTCTCTATTCTTACCAACTTTTTCATGGTGGTTTTGTTGTAATGTGTTTCTTCCCATCAGTAGATTTACATTCATATGATGCAGTATATAGTATAGAATCATGTCACACGATCATACAGATAGCAACTTGTCGATTCTTATTTTGTTTTGAGGTAAATATATAGGTTTGTTTGTAGAGACAGACATATGGTATACCTTTTAATAAAACAGCGTTTCTCTTGTTCAATTGCTTTCCAAGACTAGTTTCTACTATTTGCTGAGAGAATACGACGTTGCGTCTACCATGTTGACCCACAGCTATCAGAGTATCAGTGCTCATCTCGTTCTGTATACAGTTAGAAATTGTATATTCTATCAAATTGAAAATGATTTGTTTTTAATGTTGGTGTATAGATTACTAGCTAAAATTATAGACAACTTGTGTTATTAAATTAAGCTGACATATATAGCAAGTATCCTGAGTGTTATTAAATTAAGCCGACATATATAGCAAGTAACCTGAATTTTTAAACTAACAGCTTAGATCGATTCAACAACAACATGATTCATAAGCACGACTATCTAATTAAAGTAGATTCAACAACTACATGATTCATAAGCACGACTATCTAATTAAAGTTGATTCAACAACTGCATGATTCATATAAATTACTCCCTCACCCAATTTTTTTTCCATCTTTTCTTTCCGGTTTGTCCCAATTTAATCATCCACTACTATATAGGAAGAGATTCGGTGAGAAAAAAAACTAAAATGAGAAGAATACGAAAGATCCTGTTTGTTTTTTTATATAGGAAGAGATCCGCCAATTTATATAGTAGTTGAAATTGCTTAGTCTACTATTTTAAGGATAAAACGGTTTTTTGTGATTTTTACAAAAATCAAAGCCGTAATAAATGCAACTTTTTTAAAAACCTCTTGTGTTTTTTATTTGGTGACAATAATTTTGAGCGGAGCAAATGTTTTTGTTTGAATGACATCTTGGAAGCAGTTTCTTTACTCTTGAAGAGAGGTGTATGACCATCTACATCTTAGCTTCCTTACCCTAAAATCCTAAATCCAAATTGGGTATCGTCGTTGTTTTTGTATTGTTTGAACCAAAAGATATCATAAGGTACTTAAAAGAAATTTAACGAGTCTTATAATGGGTATAAAGTGAGATGGAAAACTTCCATCCCAATCTTGTGTCAAAAATATAACCCACAACATTTATCTGTTATAAAAAACAAAACTTTTGTATAACAACATAAATAAAAACAGAATAAATTAAACAAAAGTGACCAACAATGGTGCAAACTGAGACCTTACAAGTACAATTCTCTCTTATCAAAAAATTGTCCGATACATCAAGGCTATTTCCCATTCCTCCTGGACTTCTTAGCATCAGAAGTAAGCTGTTGGGATTTCATTTTTATGGACTTGATTAACATTGAAGTCTCATGATCTTTATTTGAATTAGTTTTTTTCGGTTCTGCAGCCTGAGCTTCTACAGGTGAATCATTAGGTTGCCCCCCTTTTTCGGCCACATCATCTTTGTTCTGCTTGTGTGCCACCTGTCGCACATAAGCCGCGCTCCTATAGCACAAAAACGCACACAGAGAAACATCATAAGAGGCAGGTCAAGAAAGTCAAATGAAAAATAGGTTTTAAAATACGTCCACGGTGTGTAACAATGTACGATTCCACACGCTATGCTATTTTCACATTCTCCACTTTGTGGGTCCCATCCCATTATATTATAATCCTGAACGCTCTTCCTACCACATATATGGGACCAACAAACTAAACATGCCAGATGATCACAAATATAAGCTAATTAAAGGTGGCATTTCTGACCTATTTATTAATCCTCGATTCGGGCAACAATTAATGTCGACATAAATCATAACTCGACGAAAGTGTACTTCTAATGCATAAATACTCATAAACCAATTTATTTAAATTTCAGGTCGTTAGTTGAGCACCAATCATTTTTAAGTCTTGCAATCCGACAAAGGAACTTTCACTTAGTACTACATAAAATAAAGGACAAAAGAATGTACCTTTTAAATTGAGGATCTGTTGGGTCCAACGCATATTCAGGTCTGGTATAGAGAGATGAAAACCGGGGATCCTCATAGTCAACAGTTGGTATCTTCTCTTCATCAATATCATCTTGTTTTCCCTTCTTCCCTTTAGCCTTTTTACGTTTCATATTATATCCTTTTACATTAGCATCTCCACCATCATCATCAGCAAGTAGTAATTCAAGCTCTGCTCTACTTGCTTCAGCTTCTTCTTTTGATAATCCCGTTTCACCTTTTTGAGCTTTTTTATCACGAGACGCCTTTTTCTTTTGAGTCGTATCTCCAGCAAAGAAGTCACCAGCTTCTTCAATCGTATCACCATCAGAATTAGCACTCTCGTCATCTGAAGAATCTTTAGATTTATTTTTCCTAGCTTTCTTTTTCTCTTTCTTCTTACGAAGGTATGCATCCCAAACTGTTTCTGAATTTTTGTCTTTCTTCTTCTCTAGAATTTTATTGCTTAGATCCTCTAAACCAGTATTAAATGTTACCTCCATGTCCATTCCTTCATCGTCTTCATTGTCATCTGAACCATCTCCAGACTGCAGTAGAGCTCGGTATTTATCAGTTTTTTGTCGTTTCCCAGGCTTATTGCCATCACTGTCATCTTCATCACTTTCACTATCACTTGAAGCTATGAAATCCTTTAATTCATTTTCATACTTGACATACTCAGAATCCTTCAAAGAAATGAAAACGATATCAGAAAAGAGGGAGAGTTTTAGCTCATTTTAAAACAATCGAGTTTGGGTGACCCGAAAACTTTTTGTCCAAAGTATATAACTTATCTATTCATATTAGAGTCACATATACTCAAAAAAGTTACATGAGTTCAATATAAATCTACGTTTTAAATATGATTCAAAAGTTCTATATGATTCGAGCCACTTATGTACCTTTCACTGTTCGATCCGCAGTACCCATTTCCTTTTAATCTCTTTTGTTTTGGTTTTACGCATTTGATACATCACATCTCAAACAATAACCATATCGACCCATTCATAAGCAAATAAGTTAAAGCTGTCACCTCTCATTAATTCCAGAAAAGTTCCTCAGCCTCTAAACAAAAATTGTTACCATGTTTTAATTGGCTAGCAGAGGAACATCCATAACTTAATAATTACATTTACAACAATGATTTATACGGAATAAAACAACTTTTTGTCTTCACGATTCCCATAACAGATAAAGAGATAGAACACCTTTACGTACCTCATCTGCATTAATCTTGTCTAGCTTCTTCGAACGTTGGGGTTCATTCTCATCCCAAGTAAGATCAATCTTACTTTGTTGCAATGCTCGAGTCTGAAAATCTATACCTTCATAATTTGCTGGAGCCTGAGACAGAAATACATGGGACTGTCACACACTACTTAAAGACACAAAGAACTCCTAAGAAAGTTCATATGCAATTAAAAAAACAAGACATTAAATAACAATACCTCGGTAGCAACATCACGTGCAGGATGTTTGAACTCCATAGAGTCTGGGATAAACCTCAAATCTAGTTTATTGGATGACCTTTCAAACTCAATACCATCACAGCTTTTGTAAAGATAATCAGCTGTGGCAACTGAATCACATACCACCACTGCAAAATAGTACCTGATACGGTAAAACAGCCACCAGAAATAGATTAAGAAACTAAGATTTAAAAAGCACTAACCAGGTTGTAAAACCTTTTGAAAAAAATATTCAATTTACCTTAATCTACTTAGCTCATAAGCCCGCAACTTCTCATTGTCAATTTCATCGTCATCATCGCTTTCATCACTATCATCTTTAGTGTTTTTTCCATTTTCATCATCAAATAAACCAACTGGACCCTTCACTGCCTCCTCTTCCATACGCTTGAGTCCAAACTCGGATGGATATACAGACACTGACAAAATCTGGCCTGTTTTTGGCAGAAATGAGTTTAAGACAACGAACAAGTCAACTGCCTACACAAGAAAGACAAGTATGATCTTTAGGTACTGCACAGAAGTACATAAAACAACTATGTAGCAAGGATAAAGAAATACAGATACGAGTTTGTTACATGTACAGCAGGACACAGTAAAGTTCAGGGAACAATAGTTGCATCTAGAACGAACATAGTTAATCTATTATATTTTACACAATCAGCCTTTCTAGGGGGACAAAACTAACCCTCAAGAATAGGCATACGAACTTTTGGCTAAAAGTGTTTCGGTAGATTCAGTAGTAATTACCGAAAAATACCGTTTATACGAAATGATACCGGTTATACCGAAATGAAAGATTGTGAATAAACTTTTATTATTTTTACAAAACTAAGCTAACAAATGTGAGGGCCCGTTTGGTTTAAGCCTTTTAGATTCAAGGAATGGTTTGATTCTCAAATTTAATTGTTTGGTTCAAGTTTTTGGAATTGAAGTGGGTCCGGGGAATGATAGATTGATTCATGGCACATGAGGTATCTTTGTCAAATTCAAACCTATAATAGACCCCACATTTATATCCCCACTCACAATCTATACATAAATTAATTATTAAAAAATAAAACTACCCCACTTTCTTTCCAATAAATTATTTATCAACTATTAAAATAAATTTTTTAATAAAATATTATTTTTTTCTCTTACCTCATTTTCTTTCATTCTAAACCGAATCCAAATCCGATTCCAAATCCTTTTACAAACCAAACGGGCCCTGAATGTTATATAAATCTAGCTAGCAAATGTGAATATTAGACATGAGAATTTCTTGCTGCCAAGCAAAGGGAAAATGGGGACGGAGGCGATATTTGATTTCGTAAGTAGGAGTTTTTCACAAAATTGTATGTTATAGCTTTATCTTAATTCATGTGCTATATAAAAGATCCATTCATGTAGCAGTGATTTGAGGGAAATTATTCACGAAAAAGAATTATGAACATGTGATAAATTAGTCATGAGTTTGTGGTTTAAATTCTCAAATGTAACAGGTTCACAAACATGCAAACGTAATTTTTAGTTGGACCTTGTGATAAGAAACAAATTTGTGCCACATAGGTTCGAAACAGGTTCTCAGTACCCATTTTTTTTGTCAAACTTTCGGTATTGTGCGGGAAATACCAGTAATGTATTTCGGTATGGTATCCGGTAGACGAATAAGCCCAAAAAGAAAATTCGGTAGTTTCCGAATCGGTACCATTCAGTACCGGTAGACTACCGTGCTCATCCCTACCCAAAAGTGTTGTCTTTTATTATTTATCTATCTATGACCCAAAAGGTTAAGGTAACCTCAAGCTTTAGAGCCCAAGGATCCTCAAGAAGCTCCAAATTCTGTAACTTAAGCTCGTTGACTAATTTTACCCTCACATATATGCTGCTAATAAGCATTCAACATTAGCTTTACGCAAACACTCGTTCTGAGCTTATTGTGTTCTGCCAGCAAAATAAGCTAAAGCACCACAAATAAACTTTCAGCCAAATGATTTATAAGGTAGTCGTTTTAAAAGATCTAAACAAAGTTAACATACAATCAGCTAGAGCAAATGTCATATCCCTACTCATTAGGCCTAAATATTCATCACCTCTTGTTCTGCTTAAAGTAAGGAAGGTAAAATAACAAGAATAAATCCCCCGAACGTGATTTCAGTCCAAACAAGAAAAGCCATAAGGTAAACACACATTTGTGATTGTGAACTGATAAACTAAAACTTGAAACCACATTTTACATTCAAACCTGCTAGCCAGCCAAATTTGGCACTTCGACTAAAAAATGATACTTTTTACAATCTTCATCATCTATTACTATTACCTATGTCGCATTTACAAAAATACAACGTATTTTGAGTTATAAGTCGCATTTTTCACGAGTGCTAAATAAACTAAACATACAATCAATTAGCCAATATCAACATAACATAAACATTCAAATGACTCACCTGGACTTGACTCCAATCCAAATTAACAACAGCAAGGCGGTGCGTCTCCTTATCAATTTCAGGTACATTCTCCTCCTCAATCTGTCAACACAAAAAAACATATTATTAATACCGATTTTTATTATAAAAAGACCACCACAAATATACGGTAACCCGAATTCACCTGCAAACCATCCTCCTCCATTTCTAAATAACCTCCTTCGTCCTCATCCGTATCCGTCGAATTATAATCATCCTCCACCTCTTCCTCCTCCTCATCTCCCGACTCCGAATCCAATTCGGAACTCGACTTTAACAACTTCTCATCACTCTCTTCACTTTCCACGTCATCCTCATCCTCTTTATCCTCATTTTTCGCTAACTCGCTATCGTTTTCGATACGATAATACTCTTTTAAATTATTTATAGTACTGTCATCATTTTTTTTAACTCTGCCTCTTTTATCGACACGTGAAGATGAGCTAGTGAAATGCTTATCAGTTAACATACGTTTGAAACGTGAATCAATTTTCACTTTGTTTTTGTGCTTTGGTACTTCTTGAAACCTTGGGTCTTTTTGTGACTGTATGAATCTTGAGTCGGTTATTGCGTTTGTGTCGTCGCCGTATACTCGACTTCCGGCGGCCGCCGGAACTGATGACGTGGAAACGTTTTTGTTTTTGTTCTTTTTGTTTTTGGGAGGCATTGCCGGAAATTTGTTGTGAAAATGGAGGTTAGGGTTAGGGTTTAGGGTTTGGTGGTGTGTGTGTATGAAGATGAAGATAGAGTTGAAGGGGTTGAGTTGTGTGGTAATGTGTTGGGGTTTAAGTTGGTGGGTTTGGGCCTCGTTTGGGCTCACAGTTAAACTAAATTAGGGGGGTTTGTGGGTGGGTTTAGAATTGGATTTTGATTGGGTATCGGTTAGAAAGAAATAAAAATGATTGATAGTATTCATGTTGTTTGTATTGTAAAATGTAACTGTAAATAGATTTTGTATAATATTATTATATAGTAAGTAGGGCCCGTTTTCATATATTATAAAAATAAAAAAAATAACATGATTGGACAAATTTGACAATATATATTCGTCATTACATGTAAAAGTGGAGAATATGTGTATATTGAGGAAAGAGAAAACAAAAAGTGAGGGAGTAATAAATTTAGGGTGCGTTTGGTTTGAGTGGGCAGGGTTAGGATTTGATGATGATGCCAAAATTTGTTGTTTGGTATGCTTATGTAGGTCCCACAAGTGGGGATGAATACCATATATTTGTTCATGTGCAAAAGTCACCCTCTTTACCTACATTTTGCTATATTATCATTTTTGGTAGGCCCATCTTTGATATCATCAATCCATATTTAATTTCATTTTTATTCTTACAATACTAATATTTTTAAATTTATAAATTATACTCATTATATACAACTAACATTTAGTGGGCTATTTAGCCTTTTTTTTTTTTTGCAACCCGCTCCAGCCAAAGTCCGAATAATAAATTGGTTTGTTATTGGGTGCCCCGAACTGTTGATCCTCACTCACAAGCTTTGTTTTCCTTTGAGATCCGAAAGGTTCAGCTCCGTGTCATAAACCCGACGGCGATTCAAGTTTTTCCGAGCCAACCATATGGGTTTTGTGGCAACTATAGTTGCCTGTGAGGGGGTATACAGTGCTATGAATAGTGATAATATTTTTTTTAATGCTTTTGTGGTTGTTCTTATGCCATATGTTATGGATACAGTATCCCCCTTAGTTATATCCACAACTTTAGATATAAAATAGGTGTGGTCGTCATATGATCAAAAAAATCGGTAGCCGTGTTCTCTGAAGAAACCCTCTGAAAGCATACGTTGTAGGTTCAACTTTTTTATTATGTTTTGTTGTTCTTATTGGTAATTCTATGATGTTAGATTTAGGGTGTTGCTGCGTTTAATTGTCACTATTATTGTTGTGATAACTGTTGTTATTTTTGCCATGCAAGTATTGCTAATTTTTTTATCTCAGATTTAGTGTTTTGTTGTTGTTATTGCTTGATTTACCGATTTCATTTATTTAATTGTGGCTGTTGCTAATTTTCTGATGTCAGATTTAGGGTTGTGTTGTTGTTATTGTCTGATTTAGGGTTTTGCTTCATTTAATTCGACACTTCTTTTTTATTACAGTTGTTGTGCTGGAGCTGCATGTAACACCCCCATTTTCGATATACGCAGCGGAATATAAGTTGGGGTATTACTTAAAGTATCACAGTCATGAAAATAGAAAACGACTCGAAAAGAGACGTTTTAAATAAAGTTGTTATCATTCATTTATTTAAATCAGAGTTACATAATAGAGGTTGTCACACCTCGCCAATGGCGGAAACGCGAGTGCAACATTATGGATATCATCACAACACTTGGCGTCCAAATAGAGAAATACTACATGCAAATAAATAGAGCAAAGTACAGACACAAAGTGTCGTAACGATACCCCAAAATAAAAAACCAAAAATAATCTCCAAATGTATCTTCATTAAAACATAAAGTAAAAATGAAAGACGTTCAAGTATCGCAAACAAAAATCCGACTTATTCCAATTAAAACTTAAAATAGTCATCCTCAAATGCAAACTAGTCTCTTCTAGTCACGTCCTTCTACCTTAGCCTTAGAATGCTCACCTGAAAATGATGCTTAAAAACGTCAACATAATGTTGGTGAGATTCATAGGTTTAAGACACACAAAATATTTCTCCGATAATAGTTCACTGTGATTACAAAACATAGCAGGACAGTAAAAATAGTTATCACGCAACTAGCATGCAAACGGGACGGAACGTGCCCACCGATCCAAGTATGAATTGGGACGGAACGTGCCCACCGATCCAAATACCACCACAATTGGGACGGAACGCGCCCACCGATCCAAGATAATGGGTAAATTAATACCCTCCGGCCGGACCACACAGAATAATAGTGAGTAGAGCCTCTAGGACTTGCTACTCTCCAAATAGAATAATGGGAGCAAAGCTACCCTCCAAATGGACCACACAGAATCACCACACAACATGCAGTATACATATAATAACCATTACAAGTCCATGCATTTTATAACCACATAATCACAGTAACTCAAAATAATTTATCACAAGCATCATCTCCATCCCAAGTTAAAACAAAGTTAAAAATGGGACTATGAACTCACCTCAACCTTGCAGCTTCCAAATAACCAATTCACAAATCTATACAAACAAAACAACACCACATTACACGCGACCAAGCTAAAAGCTATAGTCCATGTAACACATATATGATGGATGTCTAAGGTTCATATAACCCACCATGGATTACCTAGACTCCATACTTGTTAGGAATATAAATATTCATATAAAGGTTCGGTCACCCCGAGCATCTAATTAGCATTTATATAGCTCGTAGGCTTATTTATATAAGCTTAGTATTATTAGTATTAGTTTTATTAGATTAGTCGTATCTATATTTGTGGAGTGGGTCGGGGCTTTCCCCACTGTCAGCTCACTCCACAGCCCACTAGGGGCACAAATATTAGGAAGTATAAATACCCCTTCCCACACTTGGGAAGGGTTGGAACTCTTCACACAATTAATCTAACATTCAGTTTTTCTCTCAAGAGTTTCCCACTCTCTCTCTCTCTAACATCTCACTAACTCACCATGGGATTCTTGATCTTTCAAGATTCAAGACCACCCGAATCATACACACAATCAATATGGTTATTTCCTACAATTGGTATCAAGAGCCATGGTTTCATCTTGGTCAGATCTGTGGTCCATGGTTAGGTCGATTGATTGTGTGTTGGTTTGATGTTTTTGGCTGTTCGAACTATTTTGCTTAAACAGTTTTGGTTACATTTTTGTTCAAATCACTTCATCTTGTTCAAATATTGATTCATGGGTCATGTTGGGCCTTTACACCTGCTACTGGTCATCATATCATGTTTTATATGTTGGGCTTCACTTGCTTTTGCCAAATCTGTGCTCAAATACATATTGGTTCACACTCGTGGGTATCTAATATTTGTTGAAGTTAGGTGTGCGTCCAAATCTGTGTTGGTATTATTTTTTCCTTTTTGGTTTGTACCATTTTCTTCAAACTGTTTTGCTCACTTGCTTGTTCGAATCATATCACTTTGCTCACATGTGGTATGTTTGTCAAAATTTGTCAATTTATATTTGACAAGATTTGGTCTCTGTGGTCTTACATTACTTTGTGTCAAATTCACCACAAACCTACGGCTACTCTTATTTTATATATTACTTTTGATCTACTTTCAAAAGCCAAATTTGTGAATCTAAAAAGTCAAGAAAAGTGGATTTGTGTTAAGAAAAGGGACCAAGAGCCTACTGCTACTCTTATTTTGACTGGTTCAAAATTTATGTATTAGTCTGGTCTTGAATTGATGATTTGATTGGTTCGAAAATTTTGTGGCTTATTGGAAAGTAAAAAGGCTGTTCTTGATAGCAGCTGCTTGTGTCAAATATTGTGTTCTTGAATGCGGTTTGTTATGTAAGAGAAAAAAACACAGATCCGTTTTTTAAGGAAAGTACGAAAGTGACAGTTTTGACCGGTCAAATGCGGTTTGTCCTGGACTCGGGTTGTCCTGGACTCGGTTTGTCCCAGACGCGGTTTGTCCCAGACGAGGTTTGTCCATTGGCTCACAGACTCGGTTTGTCTGTTTAACCCTGGACTCGGTTTGTCCATACAGTCACTAACTCGGTTTGTCTGTTTGTCATGGACTCGGTTTGTGTATATAAGACGACGCGGTTTGTCTGTGTGGTTGTCTACCATTTCATCTACTCGGTTTGTCTACATCACAGTCAAACCAAAACAACTAACAGCAACTACGACTCAAGGGTTTGCCTTTTAATATCAGAATGAAAAAGAAAGGAGATGAAACTGAACCACTACGACCACTTACCACACACCACAAAATCAATGACTTCAGTTCAAATTACATCATCAGTCCATGTGAGCAAAACTAAAACTACTTAACGCAGGAAAGCTAACAACAGATACAAAACCGACAACATCTACAACTAAGTTATAACTCACCCTCATCATCTCAAGACTCGTATACAATACAAACAATAGATCTCAGTTTTTCTCATTTCCGTGCAAACAAAGATCATAACACGAAATGAGTTACACATCACTGATCGATTTAAAGCCTAGCTTCATTCAATTAATATCCGAAACATAAGAAATATAAAAATAACAATCATGTTACTTTCTTTGTTTCTTGGTTCGTTCAAAATAAGAAAACGCATAATGATAAAACCTACCAGAGACCTCCTCTTGGAGATCTTGATGATGCGCCTTGTTTGTGGTATAAATGTGCTTCAGTTTGTGTTTGATATTCGGATTTGAGATTAATGATTATTTAATAGCATGTGGCTGGGTACTCGTGTATCTCAATGTGTATGAAACAACCGAGATGATGCTGTGTTTGTTTGTGCTTCGTGGAGTTGTTGTGGAGAGATGAGGGAAGTTAGAGAAAAGATTAGGAGATGTTGGATTAAGGGGCGGATTGTTTTTGTGATTAGGGTTTGCCTGATTTGGGATTAGGGCTTGTGATGGTGGCATGAGTGAATTGAAGAAAAGAAGGGGCGGATTAATAAGGGATTAGGGTTAAAGTTGTGTGCTAAAGTGAGTGTTAAATACCCGAATGATTAGGTTAAAGGACTGGATCGGATTTTTTGTTGTTGGGCCAATGGATCATGTTTGGAACGGGCTTAGGAACTATTATGATGAGATGTGAATTGGGTTGAACAGAGCTTGTAATGCAAACACAAGAATGACTTCAAAAACTGTTATCCAAATATTTGTTCTAAATATTGGATACAAGTTTGTTTTACAAGTGGTATTTTGGTATTGATAATCTCACGGGAATTCGCTTTTGACGATTGGGTGTTTTCTTTCTTTGGATCGGGTGTGACATTAAATGTGGGCTGACACTTAAATAAATAAATATTCGTGATCCGAAAATTGTGTCTTAACAAGTATTGGATTTCATATATTTTTGTCAAGGAGGAGTACTTTGGTTTCACGAATATCTCACAGGTCACACTCGTCACCGCTCGTATGTGGGTTTATGATAATCAATGAAGCTACAGTGTTGTGGGCTTGTCAGTATTGTCCTTGTGATGCCTACGACTTGAGTGAGTCTGCAATTTGATGTTTTCGAGTTGAATTTCAGTTGACAAATTGCAATGTGATTAATTGTGATTTGTCAAGTTGCGTGTTTGTCTTATTGCGTCTTGACGGATTGCTATTTGACCAGTTACGATATGACGTTGCGAGTCAACACTTGCGATTCGACTTATTGTGATTTGGTTGATTGCAATCTGTCTTGGTGCAATTTGACAATCTGTGACTTGGCCTGTTGCAATTTGATCATGTTGTGATTTGACTTCTGTGACTTGAATTTCGAAGATTGGTATTGCACCTCACTCTTGGGTATTCTGGTTGATTTCACGGTTTCTCTTGTAGTTTTTAGAAAATCCCGCGAAAGATTCGATTTCTCGGTTTAAATCTCAAGAGCTGTAAAATCCCGTGAAATTAATTTTGGACAAGTAGGCTGGACTTGGGTTTAGAAATAATGAAACTTACGGGGTGTGACTAACTTTTCGGGATAAGTTTGTGCTTCAAGATCAGCAGGAATTGGGAAATTATGGTAACTTGGTTGGTTTGTTAATTCACGGGTTGGTGTACTTAGTGTCACAAACATCTCGGGGTGGATGGATGCACGATGTTTGTTGACCCTTGCTCAAGCGTATTTAAGGTGATTAGACCTGGATGTTCAAGAAGTGGATATATACAATAAAGGATGGAAGGTTGGGTATATATCACTACCTATATTTAAAGGAGTTACGTTGTTGTGCTCAATATAGGTTCTAAATCACAATTTGCAATTTAAGGTGATTAGACTTGGATGTTCACGAAGTGGATATATACAATTAAGGATGGAAGGTTGGGTATATATCACTACCTATATTTAAAGGAGTTACGTTGTTGTGCTCAATATAGGTTCTAAATCATAATTTAGTGCAAGTTTAAGTCGCGGACTTGTTCTTTATCAAGCTTCATCAAGTGATTGTTGTTTCTCAAGCTTCTAATGGGATTGTTGCTCGAGATCTTCTCAAGAGGTAGTCAGGCTTAAAGACAAGAGATGATCTGTTTGGAGACATGTGTTAACCTTTTACTCACTTTAAAGTCATATGCATTTCATCAAGCGGTTTTGGCATAATACGAGCTTCAATGAATTGTTAATCGACTAAACCATTGATGATGAGGAAAGCAAGGGGTTACTACAAGAGAGTCTTAATCACCATCTTCGTTGCAGTAGTTTCATTTGTCTCTTTCCATGTTTTGTGCATGTCAAACTCACAAACATCACGGACTCTCAGCTTTGGCAAAAAGGTCATTCCATGTCCTTTTTGAGGGGGAGAATTATCGCAAGTTTCCTAGAAGTTCCGTCCCCAGCGATGTGAATTTTAGCGGTTCCGGCTACAGCGGGTCAGATCGTATCGGTTCAGTCTCCAGCGGTTTGAATCTTAGCAGTGTCGGTTACAGCGGGTCAGATCGTAGCGATTCGGGATTCAGTGGTTCAGTCTACAGCAGTTTGATACTTACTGTTGTGCAGTTAGTTCTTGAATTTATTTCTCAGATAAATCTCAAGAACTGTAAAATCCTGTACACAGTACGACAACTATTCCACATCCAAGTAGCTGGATCAGACTGCTTTGTTTGATAGGACTGACTATGAGTCATGGGCTCTTCTAAGAATTTGCGCATGTTTCTTTTCCTTTCTGGCTAGTCAACAGCACAAGATGACCACGAAGTTAATATGGTATTCTTTATTTGTGATTGAAGTTGTAGTTCTCGAAGGCGTCTACTTATTTTATCTTGAAGTCGGGGTTGGTTGGATGCATGACTTTCAATGATAACTTGCTCGTGCTTAAAATTTAAGTTGAAGACTTGGGTTATCTAGTTACTAGCAGTCGGGGTAACTATCACTTAAGAGTTATTGGAGTACTCAGTGTCACACGTCAATGACGATGTCGATAATCGCAAGAGGTGTTAATGTCTCATACTTTGGTTAGGTATTGTGCACTTAGAGATCTGCTTGGAGCATTAATTCTCTACACCGTTCTTCCAACATTAGTGCAAGCTTAAGTAACAAATTTGGGGATTTATTCTTCAATTTTTAGTATTGGTGTATCGGGTCTTCTTCATCGAGTGGTCACTAATCTTTGTACAAGGTTGGTTAGTTGGCCAAAGGTGTTAAAAGTTGTGATGTGATCTGTATTTCTCACGAAATATTCTTAACCCAAACTGATGTTCACCAAAACCAAATCAGTCACGCCACATTCAATCGGTTACTGTCTCACGATTTCTTCTTGGTTTTGTAAAATCCCGCGAAAGAACTTATTTCTCGGTTTAAACCATAGATTTGTAAAATTCCGTGATGATGGGCTATGCGCTCTTGACCAGGATCGGGTTATAACCATTATCGAAGTTCAGTTATAACATCACAAATGGCTGGATCGAGGCTTTTAATTGACAAGATGTGACTACGGGGTTAGTTCAGTATTATTTATTTGAGGCTGAAGTGAAATTTCATGGGTGCGTGTACTTAGTATCTGAAGATATCGGGGAGGTTGGATGAAGATTCTTCGAGATCCTTGTTCGAGCTTTCAATACAATGACAAGGACTTGGATATCTAGTTGTTTTTTCTTTCTCCCTATTACAAAATAACTATCACTTTAAGGGGTCACGTTGTAGTGCTCAGTGTCACACGAAGTTGTAGATATCCAAGAGGTGATGTATTTCTTATACTTGATGGTTGGTTGGTTGAAGAGTATAGAGTACTTAGGGATTCGATGTTGCACGAAGTCTCTGCACCGCTCTTTGTCTCACATTAGCACAAGTTTAAGTCACAAGTTCGGGTTATGTTACTTCAGTTTCAAGTTCATCATATTGGGTTTTCTCCATCAGTGGTCACGACACCAAGCCAACAAAATGATAATGGGGTTGGTAAAGAGTTAGATGAGAGAAGTAGTAAAGAGAGAGATTATGACGTCTGTACACTTCAGTACAGGCCTCGCTCTTCATCATAATGACGTCTGTACAAGTCAGTGCAGGCCTCGTTCTTCAATATAATGACGTCTGTACACTTCAGTGCAGGCCTCGTTCATCAAAGAAAAGAAAAGTGTACGCTTGAGTGCACTTTATCTTCAAAAGAAGAGGAGTCTTCTTATTTATGGCCATTCTCATCAACAAGATTCATGCTCTTTCCGTGCTTATTCAATCTTCAAGTGGATCGGCGCACATTGGAGTATATTCTTATTCACTTGTTCAACCAAAAATTGCAGTTGACAGGATTATGCAATTTTTGAAGGGGGGAAAGGGTGAATAAACAACATGTCAGTCTTCAAGAACCGTCAAGTGGAGCTATTTACCGTTGATGGTATTCATATTCACTAGTTCAATCATCAAAATTTGCAGTTGGCAGGCATATGCAATTTTTGAGGGGGGGAAAGGGTGAATATTAATCTACATGTTGGTTGATGATTGAGAAATGGTCATACGACTCCTGAATACGTCAGTTCAGGAGTCGTGCAAACCATGGTTCTCCAACACATCTTCTTCCTCTATCAAGGTGTTGAAGAACATGGTCATGGAATGCTAATCAAGTCTCACGGGTTGGTATAATCAGCAACAATGGGTTTCTAGTCAATGCTTCAAGTACACGTCATCAGGCTACATGTACACATCATGATGATGATTCCGATTAATCGTAAACATCATGGGGGAGAGAAATGTGTACACCAAGGACGCACAACAGGTTCACATGATCAGGGCTTAATATCCAGAATGGATAAATACTGTAGATGATCAGTGGTTCAACTTGTTACCTTGGTATTATCGTTTCACTGCTACGTTATGTGCTGATTAATCGTAACCATCAGGGGAGAGAGAATGTGTACATCAAGGACGCACAACAGGTTCACGTGATCAGGGCTTAATATCCAAATATGGATACATTCTATAGATGATCAGTGGTTCAACTTGTTACTTTGGTGTTATACTCAAGACTGAAGAAGGTCGAGTCGTCAGTCTACTCTTCATTCTCTGTTGGGAGTTATCTTCTCATGTGTATGCTGCGGGCTGATGGGTAATATGTAAGGTTACTGGAAGACATTTGGTGAGATGAAGATGATTGGTATTCTATTCCTCCACATTGGGCAATCTTGAAGAAGGTCGAGTCTTCAGTCTTCTCTACATTCAAGAATGTTGAGCTCTTTTCTTACAACTTGATATTTAACTTAATCCCATGACAGTTCTTGTTTGATGAGTTGTGGAGTTAAGTTAGGTTCAAGTTGTTCCGTAGTTGAAGGTTAAGTCCAACTTGATGTTAACCTAATCTCATAACAGTTCTTGTTTGATGAGTTGTGAGGTTAAGCTAGATTTCAGTTGAGGCTCAACTTAAACTACCGAAAAGATGCCTAAGGTCTTTGATGGCGTCACTCAAGGACGGGAGTGTTAGAAGATTAAAGACGGCATGCATTTGGTTATCAAAAGACTTCTTCATATTTCGGGCGTTCATCCAAAGTCTTCTTCCTATTATGGGTGTTCATCAGAAAGGTTGTCAGATTGGGGGAGAGCACTAATTAGGGGAGAGTGTTGAGCCAGAATCATTCCCTGATTGAAAGTGCTCACATTGCTCTTCAGCAAGTCAAGTGATGAATGCGGAGAAGATTCAGAATGCTGAGGAGTAATGGTTTCTGGTTCGTATCCTTGTATATATATACTTGTTCATATTTTATACCATCTTGTAAATAGATTTATAGAAATCTTGCTAATTGTAAATAGAGAAACTTAAAATCAGAAAAACCCATAAAAATTGAAAAATTAGAAAATACCAAAAATAGTTTCACCTAGGCATGTCTTCTGTTTATCGATAACATTTACGGACTTAGAAATGTCATTCAATAATGGCACGGGTCTTTAAATGAAGCTCGAGCAGAAGTTAAAATGGATGGTTAAAACATGTCTAAATGGCTTGCTATTACTTTAGATAGCAACCCGCGCTTCAAACTGGGGAAAGCACGTCGCCAAAAAGACGGCTGTTCCTCCAACTGGGTGATGTTCACCTGGGCATGGATTACTTTATATCCATGTTTCTTCGATCTGATGTACGTTTCAGTGCATCATTTCTTGAAAAAGAAGAGAAGTCTTCTTTGCATACAAATAGTTTTCATTCTATGATTCTTCTGAAAATTATTTGTGAGGCACTTGGTGAATATGTGTTGTATGAAATTTGTTTAAACTTGGATTATGCATAAAATTTGTCACTCAATCAACGACTACAAAACCTCACGACAGTTCTTGTTTGATGAGTTGTGGGGTTGAGCGTGATTTTAGTTGAGGTTCAACTAGAATACGGGTCATTGATTGAGGGGGAGAGTGAATTCAAATTTTATATCATCAAACGGATTTATTGGTTGAAACATACTTGTTAGAAAAGGTTTTGTAGTTAATGGGGAATTAGTTGAAGAGGATCTTGCTTAAATATATCAAATGACCAAGTGTGTTAGTTGCTAGAAAGTTTAGGACATTATGTGCAATTTGCTTATAGTTTCCTAGCTTTATGTATCTAGAAGGTTCATTTGTGTTACTTTGGTATCCTCGTATAATCCCCAAAATGCTTTAAGACTCAAAACCTAAAAGAAGTTAGAAAACCAGTTGTGTTTGATGTTTTTGAATACTCCACTGGCATTTGTATGATCTAAATGAATGAGTTTCAAATGTTGTTTGTCTCTGCTGCTTAATGGTTGTTGATATTGTGCATATGTTCTCAGGATTCGCTTAGGTATATTGCCAACATGTTTGAATCATGGCCCTAAGATCCTGAATTAAATATTGAAATCTGTGTGAATTGCCATGTTCATGATTGCTAATTGCTCTTCATGCTAGATAGTGGTTTGACGTAGTTCCTGATTATGGTTTGATTATAAGATGAACTTGGTACTATAATGTGGCAAGCTGCTGAAGGGTAGCTATTTAGGAAAAGTGTATCTGTATGCATGTATATCTGTGTTGATATTCTTATGCAGATTCCATAGCCAAAATGAATGTGCCAGTTCCCATTCTAACCATTTGATCAGACGTTCAAACTTTATTGATTGGCTCGGAATTCACCACAACAACAACATCGGCAACAACAACAACAACAACACCTTCACCTCCACCACCATCATTTCAACAAAGAAGTACTTACTCAGATCTCGCCTAGTGGGGATCGACAATACTTGAGAAGATTTGTTGGTGGATGGATAATCGATGTTGACCACTGACTCACTCAAAAAAGTGGGTGATTACATTATCTGCGCAAAAAGGTCAATATCATTTGTGTCATAATTGTCATTTTGTGCAAAACAAGCAGTGAATCTCCCTCTTAGATTAAGGGGGAGCATAGTATGTTTCATCATCAGACTACATTAAATCGGACACATTTTCTCCCACATTTTCTAACTTATTTAAATCAATTGGGATCACAAATCTCAAAAGGTTTGAAATTTTTGATCGGGGGAGAGAATGTGATTTAAATATGAAACCTGATGAAAATGTGATGTTTTGGAAAGTATAATGAACGCTCTCCCATATGTGCTAAACTCTTTCGTATATCGATGCACATATTGAGGGGGAGCAAATGGACAAAAAGGATTTGGCGTGCATCTTGTGTGAACAAGGCTCAGACTTCACCAATGAATTGACGAAACACATAGTTGTCATTGATCGAAAGGACATATCCTGGCCGGGTAATAATTTCAAGCTGGTCTAACCAGTGATGTAAGCGTGTCTCGAAAAGGATGTGTCTGAGTAGAGTGTACCGTTTCGAGAAACTCTCTGTGAACTTGACCAGGACGGGTAATAATTTCAAGCTGGTCTAACCAGTGATGTAAGCGTGTCTCGAATCGGTCATGTTCACTGAAAGTTGATCAATTCAAAAAGTGCGAGCTCTACCTAACATGTGCAAATTTATAAAACAATCATTAGAGCACATGTTGAGGGGGAGCATTTGAAAAATATAAAACTCTCAAGTGTTTGCAAAAATGTGTTTCAGAATCATGAACACTTTGAGAGATTTTTCAAAGATTTGGCTTGGCAATCGTGGATGAATACCAAAGACCGACCATTTTAATTAATGTATGGAGTTATAAGGATGGTTAGGTTAGGCTCAAGTTCCCACGATCCCGCCAGAGCCGGAGGGATCTACCCAGGGACAATCCACTAGTTAGTGTAGAAGTCCTTAGGTATGATTAAAAAGGAGAAAAGTGTGATTAAGGGAAGAGTGCCGACTGAGATGGAGCTAGTACTGGAACAAACCCAACAAGGTACTAGTAATGAAGTCTCGGTAAGCACTGAAGGGGTTGAAGAATGAAAAAGAATTGTAAAGAGAAAGGGTGAAAAGTAATAGCCCTCCTTACAACTTAGGCAGAAACCGGGTCAATACATATGCTGTCAGAATCACATAGTTGATTGCTGGCATTGAAGACAAAGTATCATGGACCCAGTGATACGCTGCACAACCCTCCCTAGCCACTCAAGGTCCCTCAAAGGACTCTTGTTTCAATTGTCACGGAGTTCAATACATTCCTATCGTCTCTCTCTCACTCCGAGTTAGATGATATTGAAAAGGTGGCAGTCCTCTCCAGCCTCCGATCACCAAATCAAAACGCACAATAGAGTCTAGAGCCACGAGATGCATAATAAGATCTCATAGGGACACGAATTATTTCTACACTGGTTGTTCAACATTATGGACACCAGTTGTAAACTTAAGAGTCCTACGCAGATCTTAGCAATCTGCCAGAACATTTATGAGGGAATTTACAAATGTAATTCTCAATGATTGAATGGAAATTCCTGCCAGGGTCAACATCAAGCAGCCCTGAAAGTAGGTCACTTCGGTAATTCTTTATGGATTACGCTTAGTGGTCACGGCGGTTTCTAACGGTCTACAGTCGTGGAGTGATCTCCAGCGACTCACCTAATCGTTGATGTGCTACGGTTCGATCTTAAAAAGCCCTCTGTGGGTTTTCGATTAGGAACGGTCTTGGTAAGGGTTAGAGAGAGTTTTCACACTATGCTGTTAACAATCTCGAAGTCCGAACCTGTAAGTACCGGACGTTTTATTGCTAACTGTCGTATGCAGGAACTTCTGGCGATTGTAGCTGATTACTGTTGCAGCTGTTGGCGGTTGTAGCTGTGGAATGCTGTAGCTGGTTGCAGTTGTAGCTGGTTGCTGAAAAGATGCCAATCCTCTACCACATGTTCACACTACATCATCTTAATCAAAGAAGTCATGATCAACCTAAAGACCTTTAACACAGCTTCTGCAAACTCTGATGCTGAAGATCATGACACCAAATAGTGTGAGCATGTCGGCTCGAAGAATATCACATCACATGGAAACATACTCCTGAAAGATGACTTGGAAACAAATGTTGGATGATAAAGTCGAAGAATAATCAAAGATCATCCAAGACAAAGAAAGGTCATTTAACGTACACTGCTGAATGCACAAAGTTTCAAGACAATGAAGAATCAAAGACTACGAGCTATGACGACAACTTCAGAAGATAAAATGCTAGAATTCAAGTTATTATTTCTGGGGTGACCTCCCTTAGGGGGAGATTGTTAGGAATATAAATATTCATATGAAGGTTCGGTCACCCCGAGCATCTAATTAGCATTTATATAGCTCGTAGGCTTATTTATATAAGCTTAGTATTATTAGTATTAGTTTTATTAGATTAGTCGTATCTATATTTGTGGAGTGGGTCGGGGCTTTCCCCACTGTCAGCTCACTCCACAGCCCACTAGGGGCACAAATATTAGGAAGTATAAATACCCCTTCCCACACTTGGGAAGGGTTGGAACTCTTCACACAATTAATCTAACATTCAGTTTTTCTCTCAAGAGTTTCCCACTCTCTCTCTCTCTAACATCTCACTAACTCACCATGGGATTCTTGATCTTTCAAGATTCAAGACCACCCGAATCATACACACAATCAATATGGTTATTTCCTACAATACTAATCACTACCAAACACTTATACTCACTAAATCCCTTAAATAAAACCTTTCAGAAAACGCAGATTTTTAGGGTACTTTCACCCACATAAAAATCACGACCAAAAATCATCCACAACTCACACCAAAAATTCACCATGATCTTTCATAAGCATACAAGCTTCTCCCAGAAGGCCATGCATTAAAAACGCACACAAGTACCCAATGAAAATCAAACATGACAACTATCCAGATTCGGATCTGAACGCACACCAAAAAGTTTTGACCTCTTAGACATACTCGCACAACTTATTATCGTCTAATTTTCGCGTGGAAGTCAAACATAATATAGAACTCAATTCCCACAGAAGGGCTAACCCAAACTACACTTTTTAAACCACTTTTGATCTCAATACTTCTAACCTAAATCTGTCTCGATTTAACTGTTTTGACACCTTAACTCATAAAATTCGTTTGACTGACTTCCCGACCTCGAAAACACTCGTGGTCGGACTTTTTGGAAAGCTCTTTCTCTGAACTACAATTTAGATATAAAATTCGTGATCTAACTCATCTTCATCTATTAAATATCATCGAATCTCTACAGCCTTAATATTCTGCCAGATTCATAACTCATTAATTAACAAGTTTTAAACCCTAATTATTTCACCAATCATTATAATATTACTAATTAATGATTCTCACATGTTTTATAAGCATAATTTACAAATCTAAAAATAAACCCTAATCCATCATATTATTGCTACATGAATTATAAAAATTAATTAAAAGAATTAAGGATTACTAGGCATACCTTAAGCTTATTTTCTTCACAATAATAAAACCCTAAAATTTTTCTTCTCTTTTCTCTTGAGGTTTGGCCGAAAATCACAATAGGGAGGAATGAGGGTTTTGGTTTTGTATTTATAATACCCTATGGAGGATTCTAGATATCTTTTAATTAGGTAAGTGTATTTGGTATCAAATTTGGTTTCCTAATTCCCCTAAAACTCTATATTCGGCCGACTTTATATATATATATATATATATATATATATATATATATATATATATATATATATATATATATATATTATAAATTTAATTATTACACTCTAAACCTTGTACTCTCGATATTTTATAAAAACCCTATACCGAAATTAACACCTTACGCGATAAACTTTCATTTTTACGACAACCCGGAAAAATATCATTTTCAAAATAAAGTTTCCAAAAATAGAAATTTCACACTTATTATTAATATAACCCATAAAAACAACCTCCACGTAACTTACTAACGCTCAAATATTTGAACGAAGACTTGTTACGCAAAATCACAAAACACCAAAACTACACAAGTCATTTCTACACCACCAAGGCGATCAAAATGAACTTATCACTACTCAACTCATAATAAAAATCTCACCCCAAGGGATTTAGTGCTATCACACGTACTTATCACACATATACCGCACATATACCACATATAAACACATAGTACACCACACAAAATTAAATAGGTTGAGACTATTAGTCAAACTAACCTGCTAAAATTACGGTTGTTACAGAGGTCCCAGCGGGAAATTCTGAAATACATTATAAAGGATACATTATTTGTTGAATGATAACAAAATGGACACTCTTTTTATAAGAAGAACGTCCACAACCACTCCGTGCTAAGTCATGCTTCTAGTAACCTGGGATAAAACATGCTAAAAAGTTGATGCGTGCGATGTGTCGTTGCGGATTAGCAGTATTAATGCCTACTCAAGTTTTAAATTTATATTTAGCCGACTTATCAATAACACACACACTTAACGAGCAGTGTACCCGGTCAGTATGAATATAATGGTAAGTAGAGTGTCGATCACTAAGAGTGGAACATATTATCTAGTCATTCTAATCAGTATTTTAATATTCTAAGTTAACTATACAACCTAATCTAACGCAAGGGGGTTCAGCCTGAGAGACTGGCACGTTTTGGTTGCAATTAAATAATAAACTAAACTAATGAGCACGAATCAGCGATAGGCATGCACGTACACAGATAAATACTCGAGACAATAAGAAGACCTGTCCTGATGATTAAGTAGATTGTCACTTGTTTTATTGATAGTTTTATATGAAGTGTATGTTAACCCTTTCTCGTTGGCCCTAATCTTATCGGCGAGAAATCCCTTAATGATTACTTATGTCTAAAAGTTATTCCTAAGTGATCAATTTAGTAACAACCGTGGGAGCCACATTCTCTTCCGTAGTCAAATGCGCAGGCCACTAATAAACACAGAGGTTATCAATGCACTAATAAGTAGTAACCAAAGACATCAACATATAAACTTTAATTGATGGGAAAGCAGTTTTAAGGGAGTGCAATCTTTCTCCTCACATTACACAAGCCACCAATCCTGATGAATTAAAGTTTACTAACACAATAAAACAAAACTACTTAATGAATTAAATACATGCAGGACCTTCTTACAGCTCTTGTATCTTCGTTCGGGTGTGTCTTGTGCTGCCTAATCGTCTGAATTCGGCCTTAGGGTTTCTGTACTTCGGTCTTCTAAAACTGTCGAACTCTTTTCCTTCGTCTGACTTTGGGGTATTTATAGTTTCTGTCTGAGGGTAAGATGCGGCGCATTGACTTAACTTCGCGTGGGGTCCAAGATTAATATATTCAGGAATATTCGTACACCGCCAGAAGATGCGGCGTAACTCCATTTATAGATGCGGCGCATGTCCTCTTGTATCTTGGATCGTATCTTGTGAAATCTTGATAGTGATGCGCCGTATGTAATAAGTAAGATGCGGCGTATCTGGAGCAGAATGTCTTGATCTTGTACATTTCAGTAGACTCTTAACTTCTTGCTTGTTTTGCTCCATAATTAGTCCAAAATCGCCAAGTTTCACCAAATGCTTGTTTTTAACTGAGAATTACAAAAGTAAACGATTAAGTATCAATTCTCACAGATAATATAATAAAACAAGTCAAATAAATAGGATAAATGACGGTAATAAAATGTACTTATTTGAGTTCATCAAATATCCCCCCACTTGAACTTTACTTGTCCCCAAGTAAACCTTAGAATTAATCTTATGAAAATGTATCCTAAAAGATATTAGGATTTATTTTTATAGTTAAGCATGTATTCATTTTTGTCATAATCACACAACCAAACACTCAACGAATTAGAAGTAAAATAAAATAATTTGATAAAAGCAAATCTAATCGTTTAACTGTCCAGTCGTGACGAATATTCTATCATAAGCTTGGCAAGTATACACATCTCCCCCACTAAAGCCAAGGAATAGCAAGTCTAAAGCGGTAAAAAGGGTTTGTAGGCTTAAGGGTCAATCATTCTCCTTAATCTCTATCGATCTCAGATTCCAGAAAAGGCGACAAAATCACAAATACATGATCGAATCCACGAACACGATACTTGCAATTGCTCAAATCCTTAACTCGAATAGGCTAAAGATAGGACCAAGTAATCTTCACCAATAATATTATATCAAAAAGGGCGACAAAATCATAAATACATAGCCGAATCCATGACTACGATACTTAAGATTGCTCAAATCCCTAATCTCAATAAATCAAAGGTTTTGATAAAGAACAATATAAGGTGTGGATAATATTTGGGATATAAATTGGTGTAAAATAAAAAATAAACAAAACAAATAAATTAAAATCCTAAGTGTGGTTAATCACTATCCTAACCATCCCATGAATAAGACTCATATCATTGAATAACTCACGCTTTAACACTTGAAACACACGCTTTAGGTAGACACGAATTATACTCAACAAGATCTTATTTAAAGAATAACCTTAAGTTGGTGTTCCCATAACTGCCAACTCCCATTCAATCCATAGATATAATATACAACAAATAGTGGTGATATCGACCACTTAATACAAAACTTTACATAAGTTGGTCAAAACAAACATCCAACTCTTCCTTTTTTTTCTTTTTCTTTTCTATTTTTTCCATTTTTTTTTATTTTTTATTTTTTGTTTGAAACATAAACAAAGATGTGTAAAATTTCACCACATCACTATAATGATAATTCTGGATAATTTTTCCATACTTTTCATGACTTCAGAAATAACGGTAATAGTGAAAGTAGTAAACACACGAAAAATAAACTCAAAGATATACAATATTTACTTTCACTCCAATTGCATTGTGCAATTTCCCGACCTAACCAAAGATAATGAATTACGCACGCGAACACAGGTAATGTAAGGAAACACACTTTGCCTAAAGCAATTAACCAACCACGGATTTTAATCTACAGGGTAGGCTAAGGTGTAAGGGTGTAACGAAACATTTTAAACATAGGTGTAAGAAACGAAAGGAATGGCTCTGAGTGTTTTTCTAGGGGTATCTTACTCTAAAAGTGAGAGTAACAAAAGGGTTTATACGGGGGTTAACTAACCAGTGTAGTTAGCTAATAACACATAACATATAAAGGCTATTTGGGTGTAATCCTAGAAATTTACCAATTTAGACAAGTCATTCCAATTATATAAATAATACTTATTATGGTGGTCTCGAATAGTATACAAGCCAAGTTCTAAAGTTTACAAGTCACCGGCACACTCATAGATTTGTGAATTTTGAAAAAATCACAATTTTTGAAAATAACGTCATGTGTGCAGCTATGCAACTTAGACTTTAAACAAAAACATGCTAATTTTTTTTTTAATTTTGATATATTAAGCACATTTTAAGCATATTTTGAAAAGTTTAGGACAAGTAAGTGTTAAGTGTTCTAATTCTCCAATCCCCCCACTTAAGTTAAACAACGTCCTCGTTGTTTGTATAGAAGGTTAAAAACTGGAAAATAAAAGAATTAGAACAGAAAAACTCCCCTGAGATTTGCTCGGTATGATCCTCCATTATTAGTATAAGAGCAGAAATCATCTTTCTTGTGGATGAGAACGTTTAAGCTTCATATTTGATGTATCCACAGGAAATGCAGGAATCTATAATACCACCAAGGCTTTAAACACACCTAAGTTAAGAAAGTTCAAACTTGCATAATACATTAGTAGTTAGAAAAAATAAAACTTAAAAATTAAAATGAAAATCATCAGGTCAGTCGATGCGCCGTATCTTATGGAAGAAGATACGCCGTATCGAGCCTGGAATAAATACGAAATAAAATAAAGGATAGGATGCGGCGCATCTGTTGTACCAGATGCAGCGCATGTGTTCACCAGACAGACTGTTAACAATCTGTTGTAAAATGGCTCGTTCCACGTTTTTCTCTCACGTCCTCTCGTATAATCATGCTGAACTTAATGCCAGTCTTTGTCAAGCATAATAAGAAATATAAACTGAAACATCAAATGCATATATGATAATAATGATTAATACAATCCAAAAAGAATAATAATATGCGTGGAACAATGTCAATAAACACGTAAAATCAAGAGATCAAGGGTCAGTGTGGTCGTGTGGGTGGGTCCCCGAAGTGCTGGCATCATCCGTCCTAGCCCGGACTCTGCGAGTGTATGCAAGTGTCACTCCTGCAACATAAGTACCATCCGGACGAGTGTGGGTAATACCCTGCTGCTCCAAAAGTCGGCTCACACTCGTAACCAGCCACTCCGAGTCTCTCCTCATACCATCTACAACGCCTCTCAAGGCTCTCAGCTCTCCCTCAACTTCCTCAACTCTCTGACTCACCGTGCGTACAGGTGCTGGTGCCTGTGGCTCCTCCTGATGGGCTGGAGCAGCAGCCGGAGCTCCCTGATAAGAGGCTCATCGACCCCAAACAATCTCTCCCAAGCAAAAGATCTAAACACCACCTCATCATCATCATCACTAACCACCATCTCCAGCCTACGATGCAAACTATCAGCAACATGCCCCGCTCCAATCAATCCAACATCAGCAATATCCAAAACCTGGACCCTAAATATTATCTTAAAGTAAATCGACTCTAGTCTCCGCAAGTAATCCTCCAAAGTGCCAGGAGTCAGTCCCATATTCTCGAAACGTAGCCACTGATGTCTGTGTGCAGCCTCTGGTAATGCCATCTGAAATAAATTTTCAAAGTTAGTAAACAGTCTGCAAATTAGGTAGATACGGCGCATCTGATTTAATCAGTGCGGCGTATCTGCACAAAATATAAGAGATGCGGAGCAAGAAATGAGATACGGCGTATGGAGATTAAGTAATACGGCGTATCTAGAATTTTATTAAATTGGAAATAGGTCGTTACGCCGCATCAATTAACCTAGATGCGCCGCATCTAAAAGCATATCAGTATAAAATAAAGGGGGTCAGGCATGCTTTCCAAGAATCCGTATCCGTGACGTAAACTCCCACTTAATATCACAGTTTCATTTACCCATTATAAAAGTTCTAAGAGCTCATTACACCACCACTAATCCATTTTCCCACTAAAATTCAAAATCGAATTCAAAACCCTAATTTACATTCAAATCAAACTAGGCCAGAAATTCGATGATTTATGCAAATTAAATACGGGGGAGATCATCTAATACAAGTCCTAATCATATCTCTATATCATTTAAGCCCTAATCGAATTAATCACATAAACCCTAATTTTTATATTAAACAAGATTAAATCGAAATAGAATAATTACCTTAATTGTATGATTAGTAGTAGGATAAGAGATCGGATTAGAGGGTGGATTTGAGAAAAATGCTCGGATTTAGAGTATAATTTTACTGCGTGTATGTTCTTAACTGTGTGAGGATTTTGGGGTAAAAAAATTTAGATCCGGCGCATTCCCGTCGTATTTATAGGGCAAAACGATGCGCCGTATTGAAAAATTGGAATGCGCCGTATCTATTTAATCTCGTTGACTAGTCAATGAGTCCTAGTTGGTCAGAGATACGGCGCTTGGGATATTTAGATCCGCCGTATCGCTATGTTAGTGAACAAAATTTAAATAAGGAACGTACCTTGGCCTCCGCAACACAATTCCACATACATCAAATTGGGGTTAGACGGCATACCATATGATATAAATGAATTCAAAATAAGAGCAATAGGCATAAACGTTTTATTAATAATTGTAATCTTATTGTTTAGTGGATAAGGATTTATTCCGAGGTTAGGAACAAATGTCGTTTTTAAGCATACAAAATTAAGATTACAATTTGAATCAGATGTATAATATGGATAATAAAATTGAGATTATATTGTAGAGAACTTTCCATTGGGATGGTTGAATTATCGTAGAGGTTACCTGGAATTCTATTTCAAGAATTTAAGACGTTCAATGTTACCAGTACTGAGTTTTCCCACTCTAGTTGTCTAAGGTTCGATCACTCCAGCTAGCGTCTCTCGGTTTGGTTCAGAATGTAATCTTTCCTGGTGATGCTTGAGTCATCATTTATCCTGAAAATAAACAACTTGTGCACGAGAGTAGCGGACCGATCAAAGTAAATATCAAAAATCAACTATATTTATCAAATTATATTCGTCGTATTACCAAAAGTTAACGCGCCGTATTTTCGTTACGTTTCAAAATACAAGATTTTTTATTCAGAAAGATGCGCCGTATCGACAGAGATCGATGCGTCGTATCTGTTTAATAATTCGAAAACTATTTTTAATTAAAATAATAGATACGCCGTATCTGCTAAAACAGATGCGTCGTATGTCGTTAACGTTTAGAAGAAAAAAATTTATCAAAAACAGATACGCCGTATCTTGGGGAAAAGATGCGTCGTATTGAATTAATTAAACGCGTTGTATTTTTTATTTAAAATAAAAATTAAACGCAATACGCCGTATCTAAGAAAATAGATGCGCCGTATCGTTTAAATAAGCTCAGTACAACGATAGCAGAACACAGAAAATACGAAAAATAAAAACAATAATAAACACAAACGAAAATAAACACAAATAAAAGCAAAAAATAACACACAAAACAGAAAATATGCAAATAATACAATGAATGCAAATTAACCTAATATACAACACAGTTAGCGGTTAGATTAAAAATTAAAAAGAAAAACCTAATCAAAATACTAATCAAATTAACAGATAATAACAATTCACTCCCCGGCAGCGGCGCCAAAAACTTGATGCGTGCGATGTGTCGTTGCGGTTTAGCAGTATTAATGCCTACTCAAGTTTTAAATTTATATTTAGCCGACTTATCAATAACACACACACTTAACGAGCAGTGTACCCGGTCAGTATGAATATAATGGTAAGTAGAGTGTCGATCACTAAGAGTGGAACGTATTATCTAGTCATTCTAATCAGTATTTTAATATTCTAAGTTAACTATACAACCTAATCTAACGCAAGGGGGTTCAGCCTGAGAGACTGGCACGTTTTGGTTGCAATTAAATAATAAACTAAACTAATGAGCACGAATCAGCGATAGGCATGCACGTACACAGATAAATACTCGAGACAATAAGAAGACCTGTCCTGATGATTAAGTAGATTGTCACTTGTTTTATTGATAGTTTTATATGAAGTGTATGTTAACCCTTTCTCGTTGGCCCTAATCTTATCGGCGAGAAATCCCTTAATGATTACTTATGTCTAAAAGTTATTCCTAAGTGATCAATTTAGTAACAACCGTGGGAGCCACATTCTCTTCCGTAGTCAAATGCGCAGGCCACTAATAAACACAGAGGTTATCAATGCACTAATAAGTAGTAACCAAAGACATCGACATATAAACTTTAATTGATGGGAAAGCAGTTTTAAGGGAGTGCAATCTTTCTCCTCACATTACACAAGCCACCAATCCTGATGAATTAAAGTTTACTAACACAATAAAACAAAACTACTTAATGAATTAAATACATGCAGGACCTTCTTACAGCTCTTGTATCTTCGTTCGGGTGTGTCTTGTGCTGCCTAATCGTCTGAGTTCGGCCTTAGGGTTTTTGTACTTCGGTCTTCTAAAACTGTCGAACTCTTTTCTTTCGTCTGACTTTGGGGTATTTATAGTTTCTGTCTGAGGGTAAGATGCGGCGCATCTAATAAGTAGATGCGGCGCATTGACTTAACTTCGCGTGGGGTCCAAGATTAATATATTCAGGAATATTCGTACACCGCCAGAAGATGCGGCGTAACTCCATTTATAGATGCGGCGCATGTCCTCTTGTATCTTGGATCGTATCTTGTGAAATCTTGATAGTGATGCGCCGTATGTAATAAGTAAGATGCGGCGTATCTGGAGCAGAATGTCTTGATCTTGTACATTTCAGTAGACTCTTAACTTCTTGCTTGTTTTGCTCCATAATTAGTCCAAAATCGCCAAGTTTCACCAAATGCTTGTTTTTAACTGAGAATTACAAAAGTAAACGATTAAGTATCAATTCTCACAGATAATATAATAAAACAAGTCAAATAAATAGGATAAATGACGGTAATAAAATGTACTTATTTGAGTTCATCAAAAGTCAACATAAATGTTGAGTGAATCCATAGTGTTTAAAGTAGTAATCAGTTGAACACAAGCTAAATAGAAAGTAATCAGTAATATTGCAGTTCAGTATATTGCCCTAAGTCTCATAACACGCAAAACGTTAATAGTTGGATCATCATAGTTATAAGCTAATGATGTAAATCACTACATAATTAAATGTAGTAATTATGCCCTCGAGTAGGAGATTGCCAGTCTCTTTATTGATCTCAAATAAAGTGCATTTGGTCACGTTACTGTAACACAAATGGGTCGTCAAACCCAATAGATCTATTCACTATATTCGCGCTCACCTGAAAGTGATTAATGGTCCATGATGGAGGGTCTATAAGGGGAAATAGGTAACTTAGGCAATATCAATCAGGAAAACATACAGAAAAATACTTGTGTTCGGTTTTCTAGCATGTCTCTCCCCACAAGTTTGGAAAATGTATAAAAGTAGGACTATGAACTCACCTTAGCAGTCTGGATGGAAAAAAAATTAAATAGAGTTGATAAACGTCTCCGGCACACGATCTGGGTTGGTATGACAAGTTTCAGTAATCATATCCAATCATAAGTGAGTTTTAATATTCGTATCGAAATGTATTAGTTGTCGAATAAATGTTAAAATAAGACAACATGAAGTCTCTTCAAAAGTTAGATAAGATTTTATCTTACTTCATATTTTATGTTTATGTTTCGTTTGTTTGTTAAATATATCTCGTTTGTTAATTTTTATTGTAATCGAGCCAAAATATATATATCCCTTATTAATTATAAAATGTTATGCTTTTTACCCCTATAGTTTCATATATTGACACTTTATATCCCTGAAATTTCATGAAATGACAATTTTTACACCTCAACTTTTATAAAATTACAATTTTACCCCTCAAATTTCATAATTTGGCAACTTTTACCCTTCAACTATGGTGAAATGATAGTTTCTACCCTATAGTTTCAAACTTGACACTTTTTACCCCTAAGCTGCAAGTCGATTTAAATTTAAGTCCTATTTATAAAATTAGTTGGAGTTTTGACAGTTTATACCCTCAAAGCATTTTTGTCGTTTCATACGAGGTCCTTATTTCATTTTTACCCGTTTTACGTTTAGGAAAAAGGCACGAATTGCTACGACTCCTTTATACAAGCTTTTATAAGTTTGCAAACACCTTATTTATGGCTTATTGGCTTATGATTCGAGCTTATGAGTTCGAATTAGTTAAAAGGGTGCGTTCGGTTGCAGTTTGCGACAGGGTAGAAATGACACAAAATAAAAGCGAGGCAAAGCAATATTTTTACGACGTTCTTGTTCCTACCATTAGCTAGCTAGGTGTCTTTAAGTTGGCAAGTTTTCAGAATTTTTGGTTGTCGTTTGAATGTCGAAATAATTGTTCAAAGTTGGGGGTTTGGGTCAGTTTTGTGATAAGAAAAGAAAAAGAAAAACGAGTGGGTTTTTGATTACTAAGTTCACGATACAATTTTTAATGCATTTTATCATGATTATAAACATATTTAATCTATTTCTGGAGTGTTTTAGAGTTCCTTGATTAATAATGCTTAAAAGAAACTAATTAGGGTGTGTTTGGTTTTGTTCGACAAATGAAGAAAAGAAAGAAAAACATGAATTTTGGCCTAGATTTCTATTAGGATTATTTAGTGACATGTTTTAGGTATATTTAAGTTTACAAGAGGTAAGAAGAAGGGTTAGATTACTTACTTGCTCACTTATTCGATTTTGGGAAATCTTTGGCGAAATGGTTTGGAAAATGAGCACTAATGCTTCTCCTCTTTCTAAGCCCTCTTAGATTCTTTCTTTAGCTTATATTTGGACTATAGGATCAGTGGTGAAGTGAGATTGGGCTGTTTTTGGTTTGGTTCGAATTATGGGTTGAGTAAAAAAAAATGAATGTGTCGATATATATATAGAGAGGAGGGAGTTAGGGCTTCTTGGGGTTTCTAGTCACCTTGTGGTGTGTGAGAGGGACATGGTAAGGTAGTTAGTCAAGTTGGGTGCCAATTGTAAGGAGGGGGAAGGGACAATGTCATGTGGAAAAACCCTAACCATAAATAGTACCTACAACATTTGACTTGGTTATAGATTTAAGAGACAATGATATGTGGAATCATGTGTTACTTAAAAAGATATTGTGGTTTAAATCTTCCTTAGGTTTAAGTGTAGTAATGGTTTAGTCTATGCTTAGTTAGGATCGAACCATGAATGTCTCTAATGGATCGAATAGCTTTATAGGGTGATACATTGGGCTATATCGTGTTGTACCTTGGGTTTATGAGAAGTAACAAGTTTAATTTAGGGTAAGGTTTAAGTATTTCTTGGATAGAAAATATTCTAGGGTTTGTATATTTATTTTTGTATCGAATTGATGTAGAAAGAAAAAGGAAATCGTGTGGTGCTTTAAAGGGTAGTACCATGGGCTTAGTAGGGTTGTATTATAGTTTAAGTAATATTGAAATTGTATTTTTAGTGTTTGGTTAAGTTATAGTAATTATATGTTAGTTTTATTAAGTTTAAAAGGATATAAATGTAATTTTTAAGTTTTATGCATTGGACACTTGTACATTAGGTTTAGGGACTTGTACTTATATTTAAGAAATATATTTTTAAGGTTGGTGCATAAAATACTTGTATAGTGTGCTCTATAATGAGTACACTGGGGTTTATAATGAGATTTATATTAATATTATGTTTTTATGCTTTAATGACTTGTACATTGTCTTGAGAGACCTGTACATTTATATTTTGTAAAAATCAGATATATATTAATTTGGGTTTGTTATTTTATTACATAAAATCATGGTTTAATGAAATTAGGGTTTGTATCGGGAGTTAAAGTGGATTTAGGGTTTCTGTGCTTTAGAAGCTTGTACCTTACTTTGAATGAGTTGTACTTTAGTGTTTTAGGGTTTAGTTATTCATAATCATTGTTATAATAATTTAGGGTTCCGTAGAAACTCTAATAGGTAAGAATTATTTAGTTTGAACGTTTATTAATCGTACGTTAACGAATTAACGTAAAGTGGCAAATGAGATATCGTAAAGTTTTATAATTGACATATGAAAATATTTATATGAAATAAATATTAAGTAAGTTGTTGTTGGTCCGCGTGTGAGCACGTTTATCGAGCATGTGAGTTACGTCACATTAGATAGGAGTCATGATCAGATAATAAAAAAAAAAAAAATTATACGTAGAAAAAGGATAGTATTCTTTATTTAGAATATGAAATAGTTTATTACAAAGTGTAAATTTTTACAGTGGTTACATTATCCCCCCGTTGAAAGAAATCTCGTCCAGAGATTTAGTCTGTGCTGGTCGATGAGTTGGGAAAAAGATGTGTGTATCTTGACCGGATTTGATCTTCTCGTTCCCTGGTGAATTCTGGTCCTCTCTTAGAGTTCCATCTAACCTTAACGTTGGGAACGCAGCTTCGCTTTAACTGTTTGATTTTTCTGTCCATGATTTCCACAGGTTCTTCCACAAAATTGAGTTTGTCATTGAGACGAAGCTCTTTCATGGGAATTACAAGTGTTTCATCTGATAAACACTTCTTCAGATTAGAGACGTGGAAAATAGGATGTATTTTACTAAGCTCTACAGGAAGTTCAAGTCTATAGGCTACTGGACCGATTCTTGCAGTTGATCAAACAGATCATCGATCCTTGGCAATGGATATCGATTCTTTACCGTAAGTTTATTCAACTCTCGGTAATCGATACACATCCTAAGAGATCCGTCCTTCTTCTTGACAAATAAGACAGGAGTTCCCCAAGGCGAAGAGCTTGGTCGAATAAAACCTTTATCCAATAACTCTTGCAGTTGATTGGATAGTTCTTGCATCTCCAATGGTGCTAAACGGTAGAGTGCTCGTGCTACTGGTGCTGCTCCCGACACCAAGTCAATCTGAAACTCTACCTGACGAACATGTGGTAGTCCAGGTAACTCTTCAGGAAAAAGTTTCGGAAAATCTTGTACTACTGGCACATCTTCTAGTCGTTTTTCATCCGTCTTCTTCTCAGTTACATGAGCTAAAAACGCTTGACATCCTCTGTTGATGTACTTCATGGTTTTGAGGCAAGATATAATGCTTAGTCTGGTCTTGCTTTGAGATAATCAAAGTTTCACCCTCAAAAGGGATGTGAACCACTTTCTCGTCGCATACGATCCTTGCATGGTATTTGGATAGCCAATCCATACCAACGATTACATCAAAACTACCGAGTTCGATGGGCATGAGGTCAATGTCGAAAGGTTGATTTAGTAAGGTTAAGGTGCAATTTCGGATTATAGAGTTAGTGCCTACTAATTTCCCATTAGCTAGTTCGATTTCGTATGTGTTGTTTAAGGCAGTGGGAGTAAGTTTAAGTAAAGAAGCGAAAGTAAGAGATATAAAGCTTTTATCGGCTCCTGTATCAAATAATACTCTAGCTAGATGTTGATTGAGAGGAAACGTACCCGTGACCACATCCGGGTTCTGCTGCGCATTACCATCTCCTAACACATAAGCTCGTCCGCGGGCATCGTTGTTTTGGTTGGCATTCTGCTTCGGGCACTGGCTTTTGAAATGCCCCTTCTCACCACATCTATGGCAGGTTATGATTACTGGCTGCTGATTTGCTCCTGTTGCTTTACAGTCTTTGGTCTGATGTCCAACTTTCTGACACTTTGCGCATTTAACAGCGCATGGACCATAATGGTGCAACGAGCATCGATTGCAAAAGGGTTTTGTTCCGACATAACCACTCCTCTCAGCAGGTGTGGTAGTATAGGCTTTGGCAGTTTCTTGCTGACGATTTTGTTGGTGATGGTGATTGTTACGGTTTTGTTGGTAGTTGTTTTGATTGTTGCGGTTGTTGTTGTTATTGTTGTGGTAGTTGTGGTTGTTGGGATAGTTGTTGTGGTGATGGGTGGTCCTTCTATCATCAAGATTTCGCTTGTTATCACTGCTTCCTTGGGTGGAACTGTGCTTGATTTCACGATCCATTAATTTTTGGGCTATGGAAATGGCCTCCTCCAGTGACTGAGGCTTTGATGCAGTAACATTTCCCTCGATGCTTCGAGGTAATCCTTCAATATATTTCTCCAACGTCTTCTCAAGATCAGGCACAATAGTTGGACATAGGAGAACAAGTTCCTGAAACCTCCTATTGTATGCCTTAAGATCTGTTCCTTTCACAACTAGCTGGTGAAACTCATCCTCCAGCTTTTTGATTTCAGTACGGGGGCAGTACTTCTTCAGCATTTTCTTTTTGAGATCATCCCAAGTAAGTTGGTGAGCTGCTTCAACTCCTATAGTTTGGGCAGTAGAAGTCCACCAAGACAGGGCATCTTCCAAGAAAGTCCCTGTAGCAAAGGTAACTTTACAGTCATCGGTACATCCACATCTCATGAAAACTATTTTCGTACGCTCAAACCAACGAGCCAACTCAGTTGCTCCTTCTGTTCCTTTGAAGAAAGTTGGTTTACAGTTTATGAAATCCTTATAAGTGCACTTGCGAGCTGTAGCAGTCTCGCTTTCTCCATTGGGTCTGCTAGTGCTTCCAGAACGGGCCATTGCTGCTGCTTGACTCTCAAGTGCTGCAGCAACACTGTCTGCAACAAGTTTTCGGACAGCAACTTGGGACATGGCTGGTTCTGGGGAATTACGAGGCATATTTCTATTAATACCACAAGAAAACACATGTTTAGAATTCGCATAGTGACCATGTTAAATTAACAAGGTGAAATCCATGATAATCATAAGGTCACAACATGTCCGAATATCATACATGTATGTAAAATGATCAACACTGGCCCACATCAATCTATATCATACATAGCAAAACATCACAACCACATATAGTCATAAATAACTTGCTAATTTGTTATACATATAACAAAATTAATACAAGCGTCGTATTTATGCCACACATCCCGTGGCTAAAATAAAGTACAAAAGCTGTCTGATATAAACTACATACTAGTGTCATATCTATACTATAGATCCCAAAGCTGAGACATAGTACAAAAACTAACAGATAAAGATCTGATCTAATGGCTACCAGAAGCTTCTCCTAGTCGACTCTCGAGCTCGACTATCATACTGACGAGGATCTGCAGATACTCCTGGTACCGAGCTTGCATCTCTCC
Source organism: Artemisia tridentata subsp. tridentata (assembly GCA_021014915.2). Classification (NCBI taxonomy): domain Eukaryota; kingdom Viridiplantae; phylum Streptophyta; class Magnoliopsida; order Asterales; family Asteraceae; genus Artemisia; species Artemisia tridentata. Next base: position 233,430,272 of record CP139504.1, on the reverse strand, counting down.
CACCGTTGTCTCCAGAACTGTGATCCTGTTCTGAGTTGTCATCAATTCTTCATTTCTTTTCATTATTTCATCATTTCATCTATCATCTTTAATTCATTGTTGTAAATAAAAGGTATTTCCTGTCTGATCTGCTCATAACGTTTCTCTGCCTTCTCACGATTATCGTCCAGCTTCTGTTGTATGGCCTCTTGACCAGTAACTAAATCTTCAACTCTATATTCAATACCCTCGATACGTTCTAAAGGCAATTCATCGAGATGACCTAAAGCTGTCTCGATCTGCTCTTCTTGCCATTCTAATCGCGTCAGAAGGGTGGAAACGGTCGGCTGTCGCTGTTGTGCTGTCTGCGAACTTTCACCCACCTCAAATACTCGCGGTGGAGTAGGTGATCGGGGTAAAGTGTGATACCGGGCGATAATGGCCCTAACTTCTTCACTAAGTTCAAATGGGAAAGATGGGGGATGGAAACTTGTAGATGATGGTGGAGGTGGCGGTGAGGATGTTGGGACTGATGGGACATATGTAAAACCCGAAAATCTAAAACGTATTAAAAGACCAAAATGCCCTCATAATTTAAAATTTGAATTAAAGTTATATAACTTGGAAATAAATTACAAAACCTATGAAAATGAAACAAACATGGCATGAAATAATTATGAGACATCACGAGATAATCGTACAAGCTACCAATGATGTTTAAAACACATTACGAATCCAAATGAACCGGAAATCTCATGTTATATATGTTATGTAGATTGTAAAATCAATAAAGAATGAATACTACAAAATAAGAGGGGAAAATGTGCCAAATTAATTTGTGTTTGTTTGGGTTATTTTGGGCCGACCCAAACCCATCCCTTCCCCCTCCTAAAGGTCGGTTAAAACAGCCCATCAACAGCCCCTATATCTTTGGTATCCCTCCACCACAATACCGACTTTTGTTAAACTCAAGAAAACCCTAAAACCCTCCCCATTGTGTCGACTTTCTGCTGCCCAAAACTCCCTCCTTGTGCCTGCTGCCACGATCCAAACAACCACCAAGGAAGGCCAAATCTTGTTCTTGAATAATCACAAGGTAACCATGTAACACCTATGTTAATCCCTAATAAGTTGTAAACCAAAAACTAATAAAAAAAAACATGTTTTTCCCTCTTGTTGTTCCTGCTGCCGATCGACCAAAGAGAAGAAGAAGGAGTTTCGTGTGGTGTTTTGATTTTGGTTGTGTTCTTCGTGGTCTACGAGGGTATTGTATCTTTTGCTCGATCCTTGTTCTCATTTACATGTTCTATACGAATCATGGATGATTATAATGTCACATAAAATCATAAAACCTAAAACCCTAAAAACTTGTGTATATGGATCGACTAGTTTGATCTTGGTGTATAATTCGATTTGAATGTGTTATAAACTAATATGAATTGATCTAATGTGCTATGGACTCACCCAAAGTCGTTTGGCTTAAAGAATTAATGAATGGAATGATAAAACCCTAATATAATCATGTTTCTGTGATGGCTGTTTCTGAACTGGATTTTTGTTCGACTTTAATCGGCTGTGAATTAATGATAGGAACGTATATTTCGATGTTTCTGGAGTCTAGATTGTAGTTTAATGAAATAGCTACCTGGAGAAATTTAGTTTGTAATTTTTAGAGGCTTGTAAGGCTACTTTTCGATTTTTAGAAAATTATGTGTCTGGTCGTATTTGTAAGTCTGGAAAATCAGTCCGGGTTTTTGAATTTTAATTTCTAAACCGTGTCGAATTAGAAAGAGCCCTTTGAACTGAGTAACCTTTGGGAATGTCCATTAGTAACTGTAATTTTTGTAGATTTTTTTGAATTTTTCTGAAGGGGTTAACAAGTGATAACTTTTCGGTGTTCCATCAGATACGATTTCAGAACAAGTTGTAAAAGTGGATTTTTATTTCATACTTACACTAACTAATAAAATCTGGAAAAATTTGATAAAATACTAGGGACATTTAGGTACCTGTGTGAATTTTTGTAGATTTTATTCCGGAGTTTTACTATGATTTTTAAATTATTTAATACGGGTCCAGAAATGCCTAAAAACCTGAAAAAGTGTATAATGATATTTAAAAAGGGTTAAGTGTTAATATTCTAACATTAAAGGGTCTTTGTTGTTATTTTGATAATATTAAAGGGCTAAACTTGTAGGAACCTGTAACTTTACAATAATTACACCTCATACCCTAACTTTATGATAATTGCACAATTGGTCCTTAAACTTATCCTAAATACTTAATAAACCCTTAAATGAATAAAACTACCATAATAACCTTATGAACCTTGAACTACTAAAATGGATAGGCAAGCTAAACATGAAGTTATAAGGAACCGTTTGTAATTCTATTCTTCTACTCCTTTAGGTTCGAGGAGGAACTGATTTGGCTTTCTGTCAGTGATTGCTTTTGTTTTAGCTTGCTAATAAAGGTACGGATATTCTGCCCTCATTGTATAGGGTACCTTCGTCTCACTTTCCTGATTTCTGACTCTTGGTTATGTTCTTATTTGTGAATCCTGTTTGTTCTTATATGATATTGTGAATCTTAATTGATTCCTTGTTTGAACCTTTGTCTTGATAAATTGTTTGAAGCTCTTGTCCTGATTTTGTGTTGAAATTCTTGTCGTGATTCTTTGATTTGAACTTTGCTTAGGTTACTTTGTTCTGGACCTTGTCATGAACCATGTTATGTTATTTTGATACTTGGACCAACCTATCCATCACGTGGTAATCTGGATAGTTGTGACTCTAGGCTACATTGAAGGTTCATTAGATTTTATAACTGAATGTTCCAAAACTCTTTTAAATTACATGTGACTTATCTTATGAAAACTGCTTTTTGAGATCATTTTTATAAAGACCATTTTAAAGGATTTCTTTTGAAACTATGACATGAGCTTTTAAATAAAAACCTTTGTTATGAACCTTGAATAAATTGTTATGAACCTTCTGATTTTGATACTTGCTCTCCTAATGTTTGATCCTCTGATATTTGATCTCTAGATATGTGACCTTCCGATATTTGATATTGACCTCTAGTATTTGAACCTTGATGTTTGACCTCCTGATTATGAACCCTGTATTTGTCTCCTGTCTTGATTCTTGATGTGAACCTTGATATGATCCTGATATGTGTCTAATGTGAACCTTGATATGATCCTGATATGTGTCTAATGTGAACCTTGATATGATCCTGATATGTGTCTAATGTGAACCTTATGTGAACCCTGAGACCTGAACCCTGTGATTTGACACCTTAGACTTGATACATGACCCTGACCCACAATTTGAGACTACGAGCCATCTACTAGGCATGAGGGTTTCATGTCCCTGTCATTGATGCACCGATGGCTTGACTTTAGGGCAAGGAAGTGATGTCTTGCCCCGTCCCCGGACTCTTGTTTCTGATTTATTATGTAGCGGAAGACCTTGTGGCCTGCGGGGGCGTATGGATGCATCCTAGTCGTGTCTTGATTTGCTTGTACTTGTATATCTTGGTGACTGATGGTGTGTGCGATACACGTCTTTCACACCCTTGGGAGCTCATGACTCCAACCCTTGGAGGTATCCCCTCATTTCCTTGGTACGAGGTCACCCCTCCGTACACCTTGGTATCCTGATATGTGATCTGGTTCGATATGTGATTTGGTTCGGGCTCGTAGAGGATTTCTGTCACCCTATACCTTAACCTTTATTTGCCATTACTTGTTCCATATGTGCTATAATTTGATATATGACTTGCCATGTGATCTGATTTGATTAGACCTGGACTTGTGGAAAATTTTGATTTGTTTATCTCGAGATTTGACTTGACATGATTTGACCTGGATTTCTGGTTTGTTTACTTTGATTCTTGACTTGGCATTATACTGGACTAGACTTGGTATGACTTGGGATGTGATGGGTTATTTGTTTACTTTGACTTTGATATCTGTTTCATGATTCTTGATATTTCTATATAACTTTTGTATATCCCTTCCTGACTCATGTCATCCTGGTATTGTATCTTTCACTTCTCTATACGTTATTACTGCTTTGTTTCCGTTATATCTGTTCACTGGGCTTTTTAAGCTCAGCCGCACGTTTTCTTTTCGTGTGCGGCAGGTTTTTAAGCTAGGAAGCTGGGTTTGGCTTTGGGATGAGAGCAACTTGTGTGAAGTTCAGACCTTGTCATTCTAGTGTGACTTTTTGGATATTATTTCTGTTATGCCATTGTTTGGGCATTTTGGATTCCGTTTTATACTTCGTTATTTCTGTCTTGCACTTGATATAAGTCGTGTTGACTTATTTTCCTTTGGATTCTAATGTAAAGGCTTCCGCTATTTTATTTCTTGAATGCTTGTATCTGATATGAAACCATGTATTTGTGACATCTTTACCCTTGTCGGGTTGGGGTGTTACAATTTATGGTATCAGAGCTAAGGCTTCAGAAACCCTTAGAGCTTAGGCTCGTGACCTGTGAGGATTGGGTAGACATTAGGTTTCCTTTCGCGCGCTCTCTTTTCCTGTTTTGCTCTGTCATATACTCTTGATCTGCTCTGTCATATTCTACCTGAGTTGCTAATCCTTTTTGTGATCGTTCAGATGGTGAACACGCGCATTAACGAGTATGATGCTCCAGATTTTCAGGCCATGATAGCCGCTGCTGTGGCTGCTGCTATTCCTCAAGTGGTGACTCAAGTCACCAATAACATCAGGAATGGGGCAAGTTCTTCTGGTGGTGGTGGTGGCGATGCTCCACCCACTGCTCCACCCGCTGCTCCCCCAGCTGGTATCTACGTGTGGATCGAGAGGTTCAACAAGCTTAAGCCTCTCTCTTTCAGGTCCGCTGCTACTCCACATGAAGCGGAGGACTGGATCACACACATCGAGAAGTTGTTTCGTGTTCTGGGATGTGCTGATGAGTTTAAAACTCGGTTGGCCACATTCAAATTTGAAGGTGATGCCCAAAATTGGTGGACTGCTCTTGTTCAGGCGAAAGGGGATGATTTTGCTGAGACTTGTTCGTGGGCGGATTTCATCGAGGTGTTTTATAGACAGTATATTCCTATGTCGGAGCAGCTAAGGTATGAAAGGGAATACGGGTCGATTCGTCAGGGTGATCAAGAGTCGTCAGGAGAGTTTATGCAACGGTTTCTGCGTCTGGCCAGTTTCGTTGGACCAGAGGTCACTGGTGATGCTATGCGGCAGGCTCGTCATTTCAAATGGGCTTTAAAGAGGTGGGTGTTAGACCGGATTGTTAACACTCCGTTTGAGGATGTGGCTGGAGTTCAGGACGCCGCGCGTAACATCGAGTTGTTACATGCGGACAGGGATTCTAATAAGCGGGATAGGGACGGTAATCGAGTACATTCCAGGGGACAGAGTCAGCTGGACCAGAGTAGGGACCAGAATTTCGAGCGAAAGGGGCAATCTAGTAGGGGTTTGGAATCACGAGATCGGGCGGACCGTGGTCATGATCAGCGAGGTCGGGATTCAAGGTCAGCTTCTAGGCAGGATGGCGAACGTCGGGGGCGCAGCGACAGTCAGGGGTCAGCTAGTTGTCCTCAGTGTGGGAAGAATCATACGGGATTCTGTCGTACAACATCGGGTGCTTGTTTTGAATGTGGTTCTAGGGAACATAGGTTGAAAGATTGTCCTTCGAAAGCTCAGCAGGGATCAGTTGGTTGTCCTCAATGTGGGAAGAACCATACGGGATTTTGTCGTACGACTTCGGGCGCTTGTTTTGAATGTGGCTCTAAGGAGCATAAGTTGAAGGACTGTCCTAGGCGAAATCCGGAACCACTTGAGAAATATCTTGGTCCTCCTTCTCCTATTCCTAGTACCGGTCGTGTCTTTATGCTTTCTGGTGACCGGACTGATCGCGCGTCTGGTATGTCCTTGTTGTTTTCCGTTCTCTTTCATTTCTAATTCCTTGCAAATTTCGAGGACGAAATTTTTCTGTTAGAGGGGAAGAGTTGTAAAACCCGAAAATCTAAAACGTATTAAAAGACCAAAATGCCCTCATAAATTAAAATTTGAATTAAAGTTATATAACTTGGAAATAAATTACAAAACCTATGAAAACGAAACAAACATGGCATGAAATAATTATGAGACATCACGAGATAATCGTACAAGCTACCAATAATGTTTAAAACACATTACGAATCCAAATGAACCGGAAATCTCATGTTATATATGTTATGTAGATTGTAAAATCAATAAAGAATGAATACTACAAAATAAGAGGGGAAAATGTGCCAAATTAATTTGTGTTTGTTTGGGTTATTTTGGGCCGACCCAAACCCATCCCTTCCCCCTCCTAAAGGTCGGTTAAAACAGCCCATCAACAGCCCCTATATCTTTGGTATCCCTCCACCACAATACCGACTTTTGTTAAACTCAAGAAAACCCTAAAACCCTCCCCATTGTGTCGACTTTCTGCTGCCCAAAACTCCCTCCTTGTGCCTGCTGCCACGATCCAAACAACCACCAAGGAAGGCCAAATCTTGTTCTTGAATCATCACAAGGTAACCATGTAACACCTATGTTAATCCCTAATAAGTTGTAAACCAAAAACTAATAAAAAAAAACATGTTTTTCCCTCTTGTTGTTCCTGCTGCCGATCGACCAAAGAGAAGAAGAAGGAGTTTCGTGTGGTGTTTTGATTTTGGTTGTGTTCTTCGTGGTCTACGAGGGTATTGTATCTTTTGCTCGATCCTTGTTCTCATTTACATGTTCTATACGAATCATGGATGATTATAATGTCACATAAAATCATAAAACCTAAAACCCTAAAAACTTGTGTATATGGATCGACTAGTTTGATCTTGGTGTATAATTCGATTTGAATGTGTTATAAACTAATATGAATTGATCTTAATGTGCTATGGACTCACCCAAAGTCGTTTGGCTTAAAGAATTAATGAATGGAATGATAAAACCCTAATATAATCATGTTTCTGTGATGGCTGTTTCTGAACTGGATTTTTGTTCGACTTTAATCGGCTGTGAATTAATGATATGAACGTATATTTCGATGTTTCTGGAGTCTAGATTGTAGTTTAATGAAATAGCTACCTGGAGAAATTTAGTTTGTAATTTTTAGAGGCTTGTAAGGCTACTTTTCGATTTTTAGAAAATTATGTGTCTGGTCGTATTTGTAAGTCTGGAAAATCAGTCCGGGTTTTTGAATTTTAATTTCTAAACCGTGTCGAATTAGAAAGAGCCCTTTGAACTGAGTAACCTTTGGGATGTCCATTAGTAACTGTAATTTTTGTAGATTTTTGTGAATTTTTCTGAAGGGGTTAACAAGTGATAACTTTTCGGTGTTCCATCAGATACGATTTCAGAATAAGTTGTAAAAGTGGATTTTTATTTCGTAATTACACTAACTAATAAAATCTGGGAAAATTTGGTAAAATACTAGGGACATTTAGGTACCTCTGTGAATTTTTTTAGATTTTATTCCGGAGTTTTACTATGATTTTTAAATTATTTAATACGGGTCCAGAAATGCCTAAAAACCTGAAAAAGTGTATAATGATATTTAAAAAGGGTTAAGTGTTAATATTCTAACATTAAAGGGTCTTTGTTGTTATTTTGATAATATTAAAGGGCTAAACTTGTAGAAACCTGTAACTTTACAATAATTACACCTCATACCCTAACTTTATGATAATTGCACAATTGGTCCTTAAACTTATCCTAAATACTTAATAAACCCTTAAATGAATAAAACTACCATAATAACCTTATGAACCTTGAACTACTAAAATGGATAGGCAAGCTAAACATGAAGTTATAAGGAACCGTTTGTAATTCTATTCTTCTACTCCTTTAGGTTCGAGGAGGAACTGATTTGGCTTTCTGTCAGTGATTGCTTTTGTTTTAGCTTGCTAATAAAGGTACGGATATTCTGCCCTCATTGTATAGGGTGCCTTCGTCTCACTTTCCTGATTTCTGACTCTTGGTTATGTTCTTATTTGTGAATCCTGTTTGTTCTTATATGATATTGTGAATCTTAATTGATTCCTTGTTTGAACCTTTGTCTTGATAAATTGTTTGAAGCTCTTGTCCTGATTTTGTGTTGAAATTCTTGTCGTGATTCTTTGATTTGAACTTTGCTTAGGTTACTTTGTTCTGGACCTTGTCATGAACCATGTTATGTTATTTTGATACTTGGACCAACCTATCCATCACGTGGTAATCTGGATAGTTGTGACTCTAGGCTACATTGAAGGTTCATTAGATTTTATAACTGAATGTTCCAAAACTCTTTTAAATTACATGTGACTTATCTTATGAAAACTGCTTTTTGAGATCATTTTTATAAAGACCATTTTAAAGGATTTCTTTTGAAACTATGACATGAGCTTTTAAATAAAAACCTTTGTTATGAACCTTGAATAAATTGTTATGAACCTTCTGATTTTGATACTTGCTCTCCTAATGTTTGATCCTCTGATATTTGATCTCTAGATATGTGACCTTCCGATATTTGATATTGACCTCTAGTATTTGAACCTTGATGTTTGACCTCCTGATTATGAACCCTGTATTTGTCTCCTGTCTTGATTCTTGATGTGAACCTTGATATGATCCTGATATGTGTCTAATGTGAACCTTGATATGATCCTGATATGTGTCTAATGTGAACCTTGATATGATCCTGATATGTGTCTAATGTGAACCTTATGTGAACCCTGAGACCTGAACCCTGTGATTTGACACCTTAGACTTGATACATGACCCTGACCCACAGTTTGAGACTACGAGCCATCTACTAGGCATGAGGGTTTCATGTCCCTGTCATTGATGCACCGATGGCTTGACTTTAGGGCAAGGAAGTGATGTCTTGCCCCGTCCCCGGACTCTTGTTTCTGATTTATTATGTAGCGGAAGACCTTGTGGCCTGCGGGGGCGTATGGATGCATCCTAGTCGTGTCTTGATTTGCTTGTACTTGTATATCTTGGTGACTGATGGTGTGTGCGATACACGTCTTTCACACCCTTGGGAGCTCATGACTCCAACCCTTGGAGGTATCCCCTCATTTCCTTGGTACGAGGTCACCCCTCCGTACACCTTGGTATCCTGATATGTGATCTGGTTCGATATGTGATTTGGTTCGGGCTCGTAGAGGATTTCTGTCACCCTACACCTTAACCTTTATTTGCCATTACTTGTTCCATATGTGCTATAATTTGATATATGACTTGCCATGTGATCTGATCTGATTAGACCTGGACTTGTGGAAGATTTTGATTTGTTTGTCTCGAGATTTGACTTGACATGATTTGACCTGGATTTCTGGTTTGTTTACTTTGATTCTTGACTTGGCATTATACTGGACTAGACTTGGTATGACTTGGGATGTGATGGGTTATTTGTTTACTTTGACTTTGATATCTGTTTCATGATTCTTGATATTTCTATATAACTTTTGTATATCCCTTCCTGACTCATGTCATCCTGGTATTGTATCTTTCACTTCTCTATACGTTATTACTGCTTTGTTTCCGTTATATCTGTTCACTGGGCTTTTTAAGCTCAGCCGCACGTTTTCTTTTCGTGTGCGGCAGGTTTTTAAGCTAGGAAGCTGGGTTTGGCTTTGGGATGAGAGCAACTTGTGTGAAGTTCAGACCTTGTCATTCTAGTGTGACTTTTTGGATATTATTTCTGTTATGCCATTGTTTGGGCATTTTGGATTCCGTTTTATACTTCGTTATTTCTGTCTTGCACTTGATATAAGTCGTGTTGACTTATTTTCCTTTGGATTCTAATGTAAAGGCTTCCGCTATTTTATTTCTTGAATGCTTGTATCTGATATGAAACCATGTATTTGTGACATCTTTACCCTTGTCGGGTTGGGGTGTTACAACATAAGTAGGCAGCATGTAGGGATGTGGTAGTGGTGATGATGATGTAGGCACAAGAAATGTTCTTATCCGTGCTGTTCTCCGGATTCTCTCAGGGGCAACTGGTGATATCTCCGATGATGATAGAGGTGGTAGTGACTCCGTAACTGAAGGAGAATTTGGCTCGGACGGCTCTGCATCTGCAAAGGTACGAACCCTCTTTTTGGCTTGCATGTACGGGTCATCAGGAAATGGTGCGATATCAGGCATCGAAGTATCCTCGGATGACTCTTCTGAAGGGTCTGATTCCGTATCATGTCCGAATACTGAAGAGACCTCAGGTACCACGGAAATGTCTTCCGATGGATCTGACTCCGTCGCCCGTCTAGGTACTGGCGTGATGTCCGGTACTGTCGCGATATTTTCGATATCCGAGTCCGACATGAGAGTGATAGAATGGGTAGGGGAAGTCATAACTCTGTAACCACCCGGTAATTTGTAAATATTTCACTATGTAACTTAAATAATTAGCAATAAATATGTATAAATATCGTTTCAGTGGCGTTGTGGCACGGAGGACTTTAGTTAAGTTTGCGAAAATTGGTTATAGTTTAGGTTTAAACCTTGTTCTCTATAATCATGAGCTCTGATACCAATCTGTAACACCCCCATTTTCGATATACGCAGTGGAATATAAGTTGGGGTATTACTTTAAGTATCACAGTCATGAAAATAGAAAACGACACGCAAAAAGACGTTTTAAATAAAGTTGTTATCATTCATTTATTTAAATCAGAGTTACATAATAGAGGTCCCAGCGGGAAGTTCTGAAATACATTATAAAAGATACATTATTTGTTGAATGATAACAAAATGGACACTCTTTTTATAAGAAGAACGTCCACAGCCACTCCGTGCCAAGTCATGCTTCTAGTTACCTGAGATAAAACATGTTAAAAAGTCAACATAAAGGTTGAGTGAATCTATAGTGTTTAAAGTAGTAATCAGTTGAACACAAGCTAAATAGAAAGTAATTAGTAATATTGCAGTTCAGTATATTGCCCTAAGTCTCACGACACGCAAAACGTTAACAGGTGGATCATCATAGTTATAAGCTAATGATGTAAATTACTACATAATTAAATGTAGTAATTATGCCCTCTAGTAGGAGATTGCCAGAATCTTTATTGATCTCAAATAAAGTGCATTTGGTCACGTTACTGTAACACAAATGGGTCGTCAAACCCAATAGATCTATTCACTATATTCGCGCTCACCCGAAAGTGATTAATGGTCCATGATGGAGGGTCTTTAAGGGGCAACAGGTAACTTAGGCAATATCAATCAGGAAAGCATACAGAAAAATACTTGTGTTCGGTTTTGTAGCATGTATCTCCCCACAAGTTTGGAAAATGTATAAAAGTGGGACTATGAACTCACCTTAGCAGTCTGGATGGAAAACAAATTAAATAGAGTTGATAAACGTCTCCGGCACACGACCTGGGTTGGTATGACAAGTTTCAGTAATCGTATCCAATCATAAGCGAGTTTTAATATTCGTATCAAAATGTATTAGTTGTCGAATAAATGTTAAAATGAGACAACATGAAGTCTCTACAAAAGTTAGATAAGATTTTATCTTACTTCATATTTTATGTTTATGTTTCGTTTGTTTGTTAAATATATCTCGTTTGTTATTTTTTATTATAATTGAGCCAAAATATATATATATATATCCCGTATTTATTTTAAAATGTTACGCTTTTTACCCCTATAGTTTCATATATTGACAGTTTACACCCCTGAACTTTCATGAAATGATAATTTTTACCCCTCAACTTTTATAAAATTACAATTTTTACCCCTCAACTTTCATAATTTGGCAACTTTTACCCTTCAACTATAGTGAAATGACATTTTCTACCCTACAGTTTCAAACTTGACACTTTTTACCCCTAAGCTGCAAGTCGATTTAAATTTAAGTCCTATTTATAAAATTAGTTGGAGTTTTGACAGTTTATACCCTCAAAGCATTTTTGTCGTTTCATACGAGGTCCTTATTTCATTTTTACGCGTTTTACTCATAGGAAAAAGGCACGAATTGCTACGACTACTTTATACAAGTTTTTATAAGTTTACAAACACCTTATTTATGGCTTCTTGGCTTACGATTCGAGCTTATGAGCTCGAATCAATTAAAATGGTGCGTTCGGTTGCAGTTTGCGACAGGGCAGAAAGGACACAAAATAAAAGTAAGGCAAAGCAATATTTTTACGACGTTCTTGTTCCTACCATTAGCTAGTTGGGGTGTCTTTAAGTTGGGAAGTTTTCAGAATTTTTGGTTGTCGTTTGAATGTCAAAATAATTGTTCAAAGTTGGGGGTTTGGGTCAGTTTTGTGATAAGAAAAGAAAAAGAAAAACGAGTGGGTTTTTGATTACTAAGTTCATGATACAATTTTAATGCATGTTATCATGATTATAAACATATTTAATCTATTTCTGGAGTGTTTTAGAGTTCCTTGATTAATAATGCTTAAAAGAAACTAATTAGGGTGTGTTTGGTTTTGTTCGACAACTGAAGAAAAGAAAGAAAAACATGAATTTTGGCCTAGATTTCTATTAGGCTTATTTAGTGACATGTTTTAGGTATATTTAAGTTTACAAGAGGTAAGAAGAAGGGTTAGATTACTTACTTGCTCACTTATTCGATTTTGGGAAATCTTTGGCGAAATGGTTTGGAAAATGAGAACTAATGCTTCTCCTCTTTCTAAGCCCTCTTAGATTCTTTCTTTAGCTTATATTTGGACTATAGGATCAGTGGTGAAGTGAGATTGGGTTGTTTTTGGTTTGGTTCGAATTATGGGTTAATTAAAAAAAAATAAAGGTGTCGATATATATATAGAGAGGAGGGAGTTAGGGCTTCTTGGGGTTTCTAGTCACCTTGTGGTGTGTGAGAGGGACATGGTAAGGTAGTTAGTCAAGTTGGGTGCCAATTGTAAGGAGGGGGAAGGGACAATGTCATGTGGAAAAACCCTAACCATAAATAGTACCTACAACATTTGACTTGGTTATAGATTTAAGAGACAATGATATGTGGAATCATGTGGTACTTAAAAAGAGATTGTGGTTTAAATCTTGCTTAGGTTTAAGTGTAGTAATGGTTTAGTCTATTGATGAAGCGAAAAGTGTACCGCTTTTAAGGGGTCATTTAAGCCTTAAATCGTATTTATTTGATCAAATATCGCCCTAAATCGTTCCTTTTGTCATTTGAGGTACTTTTGAGGAGAAATCTGGAAAAGGAGGCATTTTGGACGTTTTTGGAGCATAAAAGTGAAGAAAACGACAAAGTCTCAAAAATCGGCTGAATGTTACCTTTGACGGCGTCACAATTAACTCTGGACGGCGTCATGCTTTGGCAAGAAAAAGTGGACGTGAAATTTACTCATGATAGGCCAGTGAAAATAGCATGTAAATTCTGACGGCGTCATGCTTTAACTTGATCAAGGGCGTCACGGCTTAAATCATAAGGGGACGGCGTCACGTTCAAGGTTCGACGGCGTCAAGCCTTGATAAGCCAGAATGGAGTTTTGAAGAGCTAAAGAGGGACGGCGTCAAGAAGGTCATCCGGGAACCCTAGAAGCGGCGAGGTGACGGCGTCACAATCCATAACGTGACGCCGTCAGATGCAAAAGTCTATATATAGTTTTCTAATTTTTTGTCATTAAGGAGAGCTTAGTGTGTGGAATTTTGGGAGAAAACCCTAAGACGATTTTAGCATCTTTTTCAAGGCTTTTTGCCTTGAGATCTTCCATGTTACATTGAAAGATAAGTTATCAATTAATCATTCAGTATGTCTATGTGTTGTTTGATTCTATCTTATTCTTGTCTTTTGTTTAACATGTTAGGCTAATTTTATCTTGTGTTTGCTTAGATCTAATGAAACCTAGCTATTGATTATTGGTTATTAGTGTGTTGTTAGTTGTATTGGATGATTGTTTATCTATGTTAGGCTTAAGAAAACTGGCTAACTTCCTATTCGGTAACTTGCTTGAACGTCTTAAGAAACATGAACCAAACGCGTACTAAAGGTTTTTATGGTTGTATTTAATGCACAAGCGAATTCTAGTGATCCCATGTTAGGAGCTTCCTAGCCGGCTCGACATAGGAGTGAAGTAGGAGCTTGTAGAGTTGGGGAAGTAAGTACGCCACCCCATGAATGGTATTAAGGAATACACCCGTCATCCACGCGACTAATACACACTAATCAACCGGTAAAAGATAGTTAGGGAGTAAGGAAATCTAAGTAAACACATTTCTCTACACATAAGTTTCTCACCACATTTTCATTTCAGTTATTTTATTTTATTGCATTCGTAGTAATTTGGGTTAGTTGACTAGCAACTAATTCCGCCCACTCTTTCAAACCCGAGATTTTACTTGCTTTCATAAAAATTATAAAAACATAAAAAGAATCTTCCTCAACCCTTAGACCTATTAGAGTAGCTTTTCATACCTAACGAACACTATTCCCTGTGGAGAACGATCAATCCCCCGTACTTACCACTACACTATACTACATCGGTCAGGTACACTGCCTGGTGGGGTTGTAAGCCTCTTGAGATCCCTCGAGAGGTAAAACCTGTTGTAAGGTTGCAAAACCCACGCACCAAAGTTTTTTGGCGCCGCTGCCGGGGAATAGTTATTGTTTAGGTTGAATTTTTATTTCTATTAGGTCTACTCACTAGATTCCTTTCTAGTGAGATTTTTATTTTCTTTTTCTAGATTTTCTTTAGTCTATCTATTTTCTTCGTGTCTTTGTTCGTAACCAATACCATCCAACATCATGGAAGATGGTAATATCCTTAACCCCCACAACCCACCACCACAACAACCACCACCACCTCCTAGAGCCTGTACTTTAGGAGAGTATTCCCGTCCTAGCCACCATGGCTATCGAAACACCATTGAGCTCACTCAAGGAGCCAATATCACACCCTTGCGATCCGACACCATCCGGTTGGTGCAAAGCGGATGCGCATTCCATGGACTTCGTTCTGAAGATCCTAATCAACATCTCAAGGACTTTCTCAAAATCGTTGATTCTATAGACCTTGATGTTGCCACTCGAGAGACGACCCGATTGCGTCTCTTCCAATTCTCTTTGCGGGACCAAGCTAGTCAGTGGCTAGAACGTCAACCCGCAGGATCCATCACCTCTTGGGATGATCTCACCACTCGTTTCCTTGCTCAATTTTTCCCACCAGGGAGAACTACCAACTAAGGAAGGATATCTTGATGTTTGAACAACGTCGAGGCGAAACCCTCTACGGGGCATGGATTCGATTCAAGGACTTACTCCAAAAAGTCCCTCATCATGGCATAAATCTCTGGCTTCAAATCCAAATCTTCTATGACCATGTTGATTACCACACCAAGCGTGCCATCGATCGAGCTGCCGGGGGCAGATTGCGCGACAAAAGCGCCGAGGAATCGTGGGAGATCATTGATGAGCTTGCATCCGACGATGATGAATTGTGGCAAGTCTCCCACGACGTGCGCTCGGCAGTCAAGACATATTCATCACCCGATACAGCCAATCAAATCACTGAGGAAAGCGTTAGTGAACTTGAGAAAAGGGTTGCATATCTTATGGAAAAGCAAAAGAGACCCTTAAGTCCACAAAAAGCGACAATTAACTCAGTCTCAAGCGTTAAGCAAACACCATTGTCCGAATCACCCCTTAGGGAAAATGCTAAACCCTTCCATAAGCACGCTCAACCCAACTCACCACCTCAGGAACTTAGCCCAACATTCGAAGCTCGAATGAGAGAGTACATGTCGAAACACTCCGAACGGTTGGCAAAATTTGAGGAAGCTGTCTACAAACAGAAGGAGGAAATGGAAGAGAAGATGGCGGAGATGATGAATCTTTTGAAAGAATACACAAATACAAAAGCCCCTGAAAAAGTGTTGGTGAGGAATGACGTTGATGTTCCTAACACTAAATTTGTCAAGGCCACCTCCGTCGTCCAAGAGGGCGGAAATGAGGGAAGAGGGAAATCCATAACTATGGAAGTTAACAAAATTGACCTCATCCCATTTAATAATGGAGACACCGAATGCCTACAAATGCGATTCCGACAAGGGAGAGGAGGCGCCCTCTGAGGAGCGCCAATTGGTTGAACCGCCAGTGTCACAACAAGTGAAGCATTACTTGAAGCACGAAATAAACAAGGAGACCATAAACGATTGGGTGAGAAACTATCGACGTACTCATCTACCCAACAAGAAGTCCAAGAAGGTGGAACCGGATGATAAATCTGACACATTACCCGGTGGGCAATTGTATGAATGCCTCATAGGACAAAAGTTAGTGGAAAAGCAGAAATTCTACGGGGTCTTTGAAATACCATGCAGCATTGGAAAACACAAGTATCTGGATGCGATAGCTGACCAAGGTTCCGACGTAAATTTGATGCCTTTATCCGTTTATGTTCAGTTAACCAATGAGTTGCCATCCATCACCCATACTAAACTCTCCTTTGCAAAGCATTCTTATGAGTATCCGTTAGGAATTGCAGAAGATGTGTTGGTCAACGTTGCCGGATTCCTGTATCCGGTCGACTTCATGATCATTGAGAGAAATGATATGAATATGCCAATAATCCTTGGGGCACCCTTTCTCGCTACCACTAGAGCACAAATCAATTACGAAAATAGCACCATCCAAATGAAGAAGGGGAAGAAAACAGTAAACTTCCCAACGATCCCACGACATATACGAGATGTTGCTCTGCAGAAGAAGATGGAGGCTAACACTAATATAGTCCGTGGTAATGTTCGAGAGAAAATTCTTGCATGGGAGGCAAGGATTAAGAGTTATATGGAAAATGAGATTAGAGAATGTAAGGATGGAAATAACGATTATATTGAGGCTGATGAGCAACCCAATAACCCCGTTGAATTTACAAAAGGAGACTCAGTGCTCCTAAGGCATTCAGAAACAGAAGCACCTACCGATGAACTAAGTCCCTGGTGGTACGGACCATTCACAATTAAAAGTTTACACCAAGATGGGATAGTAAGCTTGACCAGCAAAGGAGGAGGTGAAGTAACTGCGAATGTCGAGCGATTGAGACACCACCACCCTGATAACAAGGATCATATCTATCAGGGATACGTCATTATGAATGATGGAGTCACGTAATGTACGTGACTTAGAGTCTAGCTACAAGACTCGTTAATAAAGAAAAGCGCTTCTTGGAGGCAACCCAAGCTTTATTTGTTTTATTTGCTTTGTGTGTTTATTTATTTGTTTGTTTGATTTTATTTTCCGTATGTGTGTTTAATTTTTATCATTATTGATTCATGTTCAAAAGTAATTTGTGAAAATGCTTTATTTTGTTTTTAACTTCGTCTTAACTACATATAAAGGTATTTTGCAAAAGATAAGTGTAAGGGAAATCTAAATCGGTTTATTAGAACACAAATGAACATGAATCATAATAATACTAAATTAACATACATATTAGTATTTGTTTGAGTCAAATGCTTGTATCGAGTCATAATGATGTTTTGCAGGAATTCCAGGAAGTAAGGTAAAGGTTTTTCCAGAAATTTTCCGGAAACTTAAAATGAAAATTTTTGTCAGGTCATTTCTGACGGCGTCAGGGTTCATAACCTGACGGCGTCAGATTTAATTTTCAGAAATTTTTGAAAGTTTTGTTTTTAGAAAAGTTTTTATTAAATCTCCAACTTATAATCTCCAGGAATCTGCAAAATTATCATTCCACAAGCATTATATCTTTATATATAGATTTTTTCCCGCCGATGTTATGCAGGTTTTCGTGTTTGTTTTCTCAGGTTTAACAGGTTATTTTGGACAAGGAGATGTTTTTGGATCAAGCTTGTGGCGACGCATTAGTCATGGAGCTTCTACATTACTTTGGAGGAAAATCTAACCGTGTAATTTCATTATCCACCGAGCGAATCAGGGGAGTATTTGATTTCATTCTTTTACCTTATTTACTTTTACATCTTGTTATTTGAACATTGGGGACAATGTTCATCTTAAGTGTAAGGGGGGGGTAAAAGTACGATTTTAGAGAATGCCATTGCGCTTGATTTTTGTTTGTTTAATAATAGATGTGTAATAAAACTGAGATAAATACCTGTTAGGGTAATTTTAGTGCCAAATTTAAAATTTTTTACAACACTTAGGAGTGAAACTTTGATCTTAATGAGCGTCTCACGGATAGGAGTTATATGACTAGCACAAAAACCGTACCACTAAAAAATTTTCCACCCCCAAATATGTGAGGTTCGCCCCTAGAATTGGTAGGAAAAGCATTTATGCTATGATGTGTGTACCGGTAGCACTTAGATTCTAGAACTTGCGTTAGGACCATTCCAAGGCCACAAGTGAGACTACATTCGTGTAGTTAGATTGACTACATGATAAGAGGCATTAGGATTAACCCATTGTTTTACACCTGTGTTTTTGTTATAATTACATTGACTACATTGGTCAAGTAATTCTCCCACACCCTTTGCGTTGTACTCATTTTTAGTACACGATACCCCTAGTACACCCCTCAGAGCCTATCTTTTCGTTTCGACCTTTAAGCATTTTACTTAAAGGAAGAATTTGTTACACCCCACTTAAATGTACACCCAAATCGCCTTAGCCTACCTTGTATGCACTCATCTTTAGTGCATTATTGTTACAACATTTGTTTAAACCCAAGTTAATTATCTAGTTGATTACATGGTTGCTAAGTCGAGTCATATCCTTGTACATATTGTTTTGGGACGATTGGGACTCATGGGTAAAGTACTAGTGTAATGGAGTAATGGGGAAGAACATCATTTATTACCCCCATATGTGCTAAATGTTTTAAAAGTACTCCAAGTTTTTCAATTATCTTAATTCGAGTCATTAGATTAGTATTTGTAAAGTTATGTAAAAATTCAAGTGTAAGGGGAATGCAATACCCCTATGATGTATTATTTTGGATGGTAGGGCAAAAGTGTATGCAAAAAAAAAAAAAAAAAAAAAAAAAAAAAAATCAAGAAAAACACAAAAAAATGAGAAAATGAAAAATAGAAAAAACATACGGACTACCATCCCGTTTCATTTTATGTTTATTTTTATGTTTTTGTTATTTTGTTATTTTGTTTCTAGCTTAAGATCGAGTCGAGTCTTGGCTTAGCAACATTGTATAGTACATGTAATTGATCAAGATTTTTAACTCGCCACCAGTAAAATATCCTTTATCCAACCAAACCGTGTCTTCCTTTTCCCTACACCTAACGTTATAACCCATGAAAAAGCCCTCTTTGATAGTTTATCTTGGTGCTTACGCCTAGTGGAGGAGGTTTTCGATCCTTTCCCAAGCCTATGGTAATCTATTTGCTATGACAGGTAGTGAGAGATATTATCCGTTTTCATTTATGAGATTTATTTTGATGACACTTGAGAGATGTGAGTATCTAAACACTACTTGTGAGGTGCTAGTATGTAATCTCCGTGCTTATTATGATTGAAGTGGAACGAATATTTGTTGTAATTACTTTTATGTTTGCATTAAATGACCCCTAACTTGTATTTTGATTAGAATAAAAGCGCATTTGCTTGAGGACAAGCAAATCTCAAGTGTAAGGGTATTTGATGAAGCGAAAAGTGTACCGCTTTTAAGGGGTCATTTAAGCCTTAAATCGTATTTATTTGATCAAATATCGCCCTAAATCGTTCCTTTTGTCATTTTAGGTACTTTTGAGGAGAAATCTGGAAAAGGAGGCATTTTGGACGTTTTTGGAGCATAAAAGTGAAGAAAACGACAAAGTCTCAAAAATCGGCTGAATGTTACCTTTGACGGCGTCACAATTAACTCTGGACGGCGTCATGCTTTGGCAAGAAAAAGTGGACGTGAAATTTACTCATGATAGGCCAGTGAAAATAGCATGTAAATTCTGACGGCGTCATGCTTTAACTTGATCAAGGGCGTCACGGCTTAAATCATAAGGGGACGGCGTCACGTTCAAGGTTCGACGGCGTCAAGCCTTGATAAGCCAGAATGGAGTTTTGAAGAGCTAAAGAGGGACGGCGTCAAGAAGGTCATCCGGGAACCCTAGAAGCGGCGAGGTGACGGCGTCACAATCCATAACGTGACGCCGTCAGATGCAAAAGTCTATATATAGTTTTCTAATTTTTTGTCATTAAGGAGAGCTTAGTGTGTGGAATTTTGGGAGAAAACCCTAAGACGATTTTAGCATCTTTTTCAAGGCTTTTTGCCTTGAGATCTTCCATGTTACATTGAAAGATAAGTTATCAATTAATCATTCAATATGTCTATGTGTTGTTTGATTCTATCTTATTCTTGTCTTTTGTTTAACATGTTAGGCTAATTTTATCTTGTGTTTGCTTAGATCTAATGAAACCTAGCTATTGATTATTGGTTATTAGTGTGTTGTTAGTTGTATTGGATGATTGTTTATCTATGTTAGGCTTAAGAAAACTGGCTAACTTCCTATTCGGTAACTTGCTTGAACGTCTTAAGAAACATGAACCAAACGCGTACTAAAGGTTTTTATGGTTGTATTTAATGCACAAGCGAATTCTAGTGATCCCATGTTAGGAGCTTCCTAGCCGGCTCGACATAGGAGTGAAGTAGGAGCTTGTAGAGTTGGGGAAGTAAGTACGCCACCCCACGAATGGTATTAAGGAATACACCCGTCATCCACGCGACTAATACACACTAATCAACCGGTAAAAGATAGTTAGGGAGTAAGGAAATCTAAGTAAACACATTTCTCTACACATAAGTTTCTCACCACATTTTCATTTCAGTTATTTTATTTTATTGCATTCGTAGTAATTTGGGTTAGTTGACTAGCAACTAATTCCGCCCACTCTTTCAAACCCGAGATTTTACTTGCTTTCATAAAAATTATAAAAACATAAAAAGAATCTTCCTCAACCCTTAGACCTATTAGAGTAGCTTTTCATACCTAACGAACACTATTCCCTGTGGAGAACGATCAATCCCCCGTACTTACCACTACACTATACTACATCGGTCAGGTACACTGCCTGGTGGGGTTGTAAGCCTCTTGAGATCCCTCGAGAGGTAAAACCTGTTGTAAGGTTGCAAAACCCACGCATCATCTATGCTTAGTTAGGATCGAACCATGGATGTCTCTAATGGATCGAATAGCTTTATAGGGTGATACATTGGGCTATATCGGGTTGTACCTTGGGTTTATGAGAAGTAACAAGTTTAATTTAGGGTAAGGTTTAAGTATTTGTTGGATAGAAAATATTCTAGGGTTTGTATATTTATTTTTGTGTCGAATTGATGTAGAAAGAAAAAGGAAATCGTGTGGTGCTTTAAAGGGTAGTACCATGGGCTTAGTAGGGTTGTATTATAGTTTAAGTAATATTGAAATTGTATTTTTAGTGTTTGGTTAAGTTATAGTAATTATATGTTAGTTTTATTAAGTTTAAAAGGATATAAATGTAATTTTTAAGTTTTATGCATTGGACACTTGTACATTAGGTTTAGGGACTTGTACTTATATTTAAGAAATCCATTTTTAAAGTTGGTGCATAAAATACTTGTATAGTGTGCTATATAATGAGTACACTGGGGTTTATAATGAGATTTATATTAATATTATGTTTTTATGCTTTAATGACACGTACATTGTCTTGAGAGACCTGTACATTTATATTTTATAAAAATCATATATATATTAATTAGGGTTTGTGATTTTATTACATAAAATCATGGTTTAATGAAATTAGGGTTTGTATCGGGAGTTAAAGTGGATTTAGGGTTTCTGTGCTTTAGAAGCTTGTACCTTACTTTGAATGAGTTGTACTTTAGTGTTTTAGGGTTTAGTTATTCATAATCATTGTTATAATAATTTAGGGTTTCGTAGAAACTCTAATAGGTAAGAATTATTTAGTTTGAACGTTTATTAATCGTACGTTAACGAATTAACGTAAAGTGGCAAATGAGATATCGTAAAGTTTTATACTTGACATATGAAAATGTTTATATGAAATAAATATTAAGTAAGTTGTTGTTGGTCCGCGTGTGAGCACGTTTATCGAGGATGTGAGTTACGTCACATTAGATAGTAGTCATGATCAGATAATAAAAAAAATTATACGTAGAAAAAGGATAGTATTCTTTATTTAGAATATGAAATAGTTTATTACAAAGTGAAATTTTTACAGTGGTTACAATGCACCTTTCGGATCTCAAATGATATTGGTGATTGGAGGTGTAACACCCCAACCCGAGAAGGGTCAAAATGTGACATTATGATGTCAATCGGAACATAAACGCAAGCGGAAGACTTTATTAATTACAAGGTTACATAAATTATTCTAAGGAAATGATAAAATACTAAGTCTGAAATAGAATAACTTCTAAATGAAATACAATCCCAAACAAAGTCTAAATGAAAGATAACTCCAAATCTAATCCAAACGCAAGTGGGTAGCTATCATCAGGGTGGTCCACTAAAAGCTCCTACTCTCATCACTCAAATCCCAGCATCCCGCTTGATACCTGCCGCAGGGAAAAGAAAATGCGGCTGAGCTTAAAAAGCCCAGTGAACAAATATAAAATAATAAACTGAATATGAATAGGTACACAAGACAAAGTCAAAAGGATCTGCTGAACAAGATGTCATAGGTCATGAGAATCAAACGAATAATAAATTAAGTAAAAGGTAAGGAAGTAAACAAATCATAAGAAAATATCCACGAGCTCACAAAGCAAGCCACCTGTTTAACCACTCAATCATATCATAACAAATGGAGTCGCGTACTCCCAAAAGTGACATGGGGTGTATGGCACACACAAACCATTCACTACTAAGCCATATCATAATCATATCGCAAAACAAACCTAGGATGCATCCATACGCTCCCTGCAAAACAAAGTTATGTACACCACCATACATCTGTACTCTGACAAATATATTGGCGTACCAAAATGGCAAATAAGTGCACGAGCTCAATAATCATATACATATCAAAAGGGAATGTCGTGGACCAATCACACCGCCACGGATAGTGTCATGCCATTGGTGCCTCAATGACATGGCCAAGGTACCTCCATGACTAGTTAGCTTGGATAACAGAATAAACAAGATATCGCATCATAACGAATTAATTATAGTATATGTGGAAAACTAGAAGGGGGGTTGAATAGTTTTACCGTTTAAAATTAATTCGCTTTGTTACTTATCGTGATTTCAAAGTCAAGTAAACAAACATTTACACAAACAAGTAATATAAGTAAATAAGTAAAGAGAGGAAAGATCAAACCACACAACACAGTCATTTATAGTGGTTCGGCTACAAGGACTCTCTTCCTTGCCCTACTCCACTCCTCGAGCCTCTAACTCGAGAGTTTATCTTCACTAAGAAACAAGCTCCCTTCTAGGCGGAGAAAACCTTTACACGTTGCTTAATCTTTTTCCGGTACTAAGCTAAACACCGAGTTCTTTACAAGGGTACAACTACTCCCGTTGGTTCTTTCACAAGGGTACAACCACTCCCGTTCACTCTATGTGTTTTGAGGACTAAAACACTAACCGGACTTTACTGTATGAATGATACTAACTATGATGTGTGACTAAAACAAGAACACACAGACTCTATGTTAGAAGGAAGATAACAAACTGTTACTCCTTGTATGTTGAGATCTTCTTTGCTACAAAAGGAAAGATCTATGAAATGTTAGTAAGCTAAGGGTTAGTGATATGCAAATGAATGAGTATGAGTTTTAAGCTATGTGAGTGATGATATGGCCAAATGATCAGCTTGCTATTTATAGGCAAGATGATGAACAGGCCACGGATCCGGCGGATCCCTCAAAAGGGATCCGTCCGTGTACCACTTTGGTACCGCCGTGTCAGGCCAGCTAAGATATCTCCAAATCTTTCCAAATCTTGCCATATCTTCAAATGTCAACTCTTTGGCTTGAAGATCTAAACAAAATATCACAAAATCTTACCAAGATTGTGTAGATGATGCATGCCATGATGTCATCATAATATTTAACTAATAAAGTTTCCATTTTAAGAAATAAACATGTAAACTTGTATATGTCATTTCTAGAAAACTTTGTGACATGAAATGTGTTTGTAAAATGCATATCACTATAAATGTAAAAGACTTAATCTTATTTATGCTTTGCTTAAAGATAAACTTTGTAATTGTCATTAACAAAACTAAGCAAAGATCGTAAAATATAAATAACGTTTTTAGGACGATATTTGTATTAACAATCTCCCCCTTTTTGTTGATGACAAAACATAAAGTGTATTTTTAAGTAGAGAGCTTAAATAAAGGACGAGTCTTTTAAAAATATAGATTAAGTTAGTTTATGCAAGTTTTAAAAACTATTTTGAGCTAAAATGAATGTACTGTGATGTTTCACAGTTGATGCAACTTAATCCTATCTCCCCCTTTTTGTCGAAACAAAAAGAAGATATGCGTAGCGGAATGTGATTTTGAGAACTTTAAAGCTCCCCCTTGATTTATACTCCCCCTTAATGGAGTAACAAGGATATGATGTATGAACCTACAAAATAAATTGTTAGAATATGCTATGCTCCTCTTTGATGTATACTCCCCATTGCTAGAGTACCAACGTATACATTTCAAGAGTATGATATGATGAATGCTCCTACAAAACAAACGGTTAGACTATGATATGCTCCTCCTTGATGTATACTCCTCATTGCTACAAAAGAAAAGTTAGTTACTTCAATCAAGAAGCAATATGCATATGCAATAGTCAAGCAAGAAAGGTCAACCCATTTGACTTCTAGAAAGTCAAAATTTAAGTGTCTGATCAAATTTTTGTACCTAATGTACATTTGATCAATGCAATATGTGGAGTTTAAAACAACCACACAATGATGTTAGTATTCTAAAATGAAATAATATGCTTAATGTTGATCACCCACAAGCATAAACACATAACAATCATCCATTGAAAATATGTGACAAAAGTCACAAAAATGATGTTACATTACAACAATAAAGATAAATTCTAAAAAGTCAAATGCTACAACATCATCCTAAAAAGTTCCTATAAGAGGAAACTAACAAGGGTCCTATTGAGGTGGATGAGAGATTACATTGAGACGCTCGAGAACATGGTTTAAGATGAACCTCATCTCATTTTGGAGCTCATGGACCAAAATGTTGGTCCTTTGGGCCAAGTGAGCCGTTCTCTCACAATGTGAGCAATCATGACTCCAAAAAACCGATAAGAAGAGTAGTCTCAAGGTTTTGTGGTGGTGGTGGTGGTTGGTTGTTGTTGTTGTATGGTTGTTGTTGTTGTGGTTGGTTTGATGATGGTGGAGTGGGGATGGAGTTCATCAAGATGGTTTGGAGATCCATTGCTTCATCAAGGCGAGATCCAACCATATTAGAGAGAGAGAGTAGAGGTGGGTGAGTTCCTCACCAATCTCTTCTTGGGTTTGTGGTAGATTGATCCACATTGCCTCATCAATGGCAACTAGTGTGGATGTGGGTGATAAAGGTTGTGTTTGAGATTGAGGTGGTGGTACATCATGGTATAGAGGACCATGGATATCCGGGTAAACCGGATGAAGAAGAATAGGTTGTTGACCTTCAAAGGTCATGGGTGGAGGATTGGTTGACCTTGGTGGAAGGTCTTCCAAGTCATCAAGGTATGGATGTGGTGATGTTGGTGGAGTCCTAAATAGCTCCATGGGTTGGAGTTTTGGTGATTTTGGTGGTGATGGTGATCGAGCAGGCTGTGATGGAGCCGGTGGTGAAGTAGTGGCTATGGGAGTTATGGTTGGTGGTGGTGTTTGAATGACCACATTGGATGGTGTAGGAGTGGAAAGTGTGAGAAAATTCTCACTAGCAATGGGTGAAGAGATATTAAGAGGAGATGATTCCTCAGATGATGAGTTAGCTAGGTTGATGAAACAGCATGGTTTAACACTAATCCTGGCTGTTCTTCTTGGAGGTCTGGAGGTGGAAGAGTTGTTTGACTTTGTCATTGTGAAGTATGATAGCTAAGATGTATAGGAGAGGTAATGGTTGTTGTGTGAGTTTAGTGATGATCCTAAAGTACTAATTTATAGGCAGAAGATTTGAGAGTCTGTGTGTTTGGATTGGATGTGAATCCAATGGAGAATGTTGGTTTCTAATGATTTGGAACAAAAAATGAAGCTTGTCACATCCTAAGGTCAATCCATTGAAATGGAGTTGAGTGATATGTGAAGGATTTGTAGTAAATGCAAGGAGATAGTGGAAATTCTGATGATAAGATGTTTCCACGGATTTGACGGATCCCTAAAAAGGGTTCCTTGCTTGTATAGGAAAGGTAACTCATAAGAAAATTTTGAAAATTCAAATTTTGGTGGGAAATTGAGTTCCTAATGTTCTAAGAGTTTCCTAAAGCATTCTAAGGTGTTTAATGATCAGTGATCATAATCTAAAGAAAGCTACAACCAAAAATCTAAGTTTCGGGATGAGTCGGGAATTTTTGAAAAGTGACTGTTGTACCCACGGATCCAATCGACAACAAAGGCGGAGCCAAAGTTTGGGATCCGTCGGATCTGTGGGTCATGGACTGGCGGAACCAAGTCTAACACTAGGCGGATCCAATTTCTGGGATCCGCCGGATCCGTCGTCCGAAGGTGCTAATTCTAACAGAGAGATGTGCAAATTTTGCGTTTCTCGACCAAAACCCGAAATTTCTCCTATAACGTATGTAATAGCTAATATATAGTATTATATATATATATATATATATATATATATATATATATATATATATATATATATATATATATATATATATTCTAACACGTTTGCATATAAATAAATCCGATCATCATAATCAACCATTTAGGGAGTTAAGCCAAACGGGGGCTTAAACTCGGAAAATTGATAACACAAGGTGTTATCGCCCTGCAAATATCAGTTAGTTCATATTCAAGACAAGTACTATCACAGTAAGTTAAGAACCATACATGTTTAACATATAATTGTTACATAATGTCTAGACCCAAACGCTCCTTCTACTTGAACTTCTTACTCAACTTCTTGTACCCCTTGTGAAGCTTCATTATCCAACGCCCCAAGTTCTTCATCATCCCCTTGGTTTGCTTGAACTCCAGTGATTCATTGGCAATTGGTAGAAGTTGATGCAAATAATCCGGTGGAGGAATCCTAGAGTTTGGCAACCCATCATCGTCACTCATGGATGATGATGATGATGATGTTTGAGCACGAGGACGTTTGCCCTTGTCAACCGCTATCCTAAAGTCGCTCAAAGGAACGAAGGTGTATTGAATTTCATCATAATCGAGGACAAAGCCTAGGGCATTTCTAGGAATGGGTGCAAACGCTCTATATAGACGAGTTAAGAGCATCCCATATGGCATTGCCATCTTTCCTTGAACAGGAATATCCGCCATTCGTTTGGCGATATAGAAGGCAAGATTGAAGGGTTGACGGGTGGACACATACATCATGTAACATAGACAAGCATTGATGTGATCTCGATTCCCTACCATGCTAATGACATTAGCTCTCAAAACTTCCTCCAACTTCCTAAACTCAGGCTTGAGTTCATTTAGCCCCATAGCAAATAGATCTCTAGCCACTTGCTTACCTCGATGTACTCTAGTGGGGTTGTTCCTAGGAAGGAAGAGATGTTCCCTAATGGTTTCTTTATCGGTCAAGGGAGTGGCATAAGGTGCCGTTATATCAAAGTTGGAGTCTAAGATGGTTAATGACCACTTATCCGAATACACACATGTTTCTCTATTAGGAACTCCTAAGACTTCATCGAATTGATCTAGGGGAATATTGAACAAGGTTCCATTGATGCAAAAGTGGATGCTCATAAGACCATTGTCACTTGAACTAAGTCCTATGGTGGCATAGAACTCAAGAATGAACCTAGGTACTATAGGCTCATCAATATCTAGGAGACCATCAAAATGAATCGCGGCTAATTGCTCACGGAGGTTTGTATCTTCATAGAATGAGGGATATACTACCCTACCCTCATGGACATAATGTTTTTCTAGTGCCTTAAAGATGTTGACTTGGGCATCGGTTAGACCTTTGGTTTTGTGGTGTTTTGGGAGGTAATCACGAGTCTTTTTGTGATCGTAATTTGTTGCGGGAGGCATGATTATCCTAGACACGAAAAAAAAAATATATAGTTCAGTTGAAATTATCAAAAATACATATATATGTCTAGTGTGTGCCTACATGGGGACTCTGTGGAGGTGCGGTTATCTCGACTCATTTTGATGCATGAGAATTATGTTTATGCAAGTTTTATGATAAAACTAGAGATAACCCAAACGCTCCTACTTCAATGTAGCTACGATTGAATGTACTCGAAAATACATATTAATTATGTATTCCCTTTAGAATTCAAGAGGCATGATGCAAGTGATGCTTAAAACCTAACGTTTTTGTATTTGTATGAACAATGTCCAAAAACCGTTTTTCCTAGTCGTGAGAAGATTTTAGCAAAAATTTCTCATGGGGTTTTTGATGAATGATCACAATGTGCTACAAGATGCAATTCCTAACTATGAAAAACATGATTTTTATGCAATTTTGAAAGTATGCTTCATGATTTTTCAAGAATTATGCATAACCCCAAGTTTTGGTTTTGTGCATGAAATAGAAATCCTAGACGCAGATCAGGAGTGTAATCATGTTAAGGATACTTACAGTGATGATTTGAGCACAATTTAGTTGTGGAAGTTAGCCTAATTTGTGAATGTGGTGAACAGTGGGTCGTATTTCCAGTGGGTGATATGTTTTGGAGTGAATGATGAATAGTACAGGAGATTATTTAATATAAAAACCCGACCTCCATGTGACGGATCCGGCGGATCCCAAACAAGGGTTCCGCCCTTGTTGTCGTTTAGATCCGTCGGATCAGAACATGGTTTTGGCTGTTGCCGTGTTTTGGTTAATCTAAGGTTTGAGCTAACGTTAATTCTACTCACTAGGTTCCATTAATCCTAAACCAAGTCTAAGATAGTTGAATGGTTCTCTCTTGAGAGGTTTTGTGAGGATGTCGGCAATGTTGTCCTCTGAGGAAACTTTCTCGATTGAGATGTTTCCCTTCTGAACATTGTCACGAAGGAAGTGATGATGTATTTCTATGTGTTTGGTTCTTGCGTGTTGGACTGGTTTTTTGCTAAGATCGATAGCTCCTTTGTTGTCACAAAGAATGGGGATGTCGTTTAGTACAATTCCGTAGTCGACGAGAGCTTGTTTCATCCACAGTGCTTGTTGGCAAGCTTTTCCTGCTGATACGTACTCGGCTTCGGTTGTTGAGATGGCGAGGGCTGTTTGTTTCTTAGCAAACCATGAGGTGAGACAATGTCCTACAAAAGTACAAATACCGCTTGTACTTTTCCTATCAACATAGTCACCGGCATGGTCTGAGTCGGCATACACTATGGTTTCTACACCTGTCCCTTTGGGATACCATAATCCTAAATGTGTAGTGCCTTTAATGTATCTAAATATCCGTTTAACGGATTCAAGATGGGATGTTTTGGGATCTTCTTGAAAGCGTGCACATAGACAAACACTGAACATAATGTTCGGTCTACTAGCCGTTAGGTAGAGTAAACTACCAATCATGCCTCTATATTTAGTGCTATCTACGGATTCACTTTCATCATCCTTGGTGAGTTTGGTTTCGGAAGACATTGGTGTTTTCATGGGTTTAGAATCTTCAAGACCAAACTTCTTAAGCATATTCTTGATATACTTTGATTGGTTGAAGAATATCCCATCTTCTAATTGTTTTATTTGGAGACCTAAGAAAAAGTTTAGTTCCCCCACCATACTCATTTTAAACTCGTCATGCATGATTTTTGAGAAATCATCGCATATCTCTTGACAAGTTGAGCCGAATATAATGTCATCCACATATATCTGGACGATGATAATATGTGATCCCTTTTTCTTGGTAAAGAGAGTGTTGTCTACTAGGCCCATGGTGTACTTATGGTCAACTAGGAAGGTCTTAAGTCGATCATACCAGGCTTTTGGTGCTTGCTTAAGTCCGTATAATGCTTTCTTAAGTTTGTAGACATGATTAGGTTTTTCAAAATCGGCAAAGCCGGGAGGTTGTGCTACATATACCTCTTCATTTATGAAACCGTTTAGAAATGCACTTTTGACATCCATTTGAAATAACTTAAAGTCATATGCACATGCATATGCAAGTAATATCCTAATAGACTCAAGTCTAGCTACGGGTGCAAAAGTCTCATCATAATCTATACCCTCTTGTTGATTATAGCCTTGGGCTACTAACCTAGCTTTGTATCTAGACACAATGCCATTTTCATCCATTTTATTTCTAAAAACCCATTTTGTGCCTATTATGGTTTGATTTTTAGGTTGTGGAACTAATGTCTAAACGTCATTCCTAACAAATTGATTTAATTCTTCTTGCATCGCAATGACCCAAGATTCATCTTTTATTGCTTCATTAACATTTTTAGGTTCTATAGTTGAAACAAAACAAAAGAAATTACTTTCATTTTGAGCTTTAGACCTTAATGTTCTTTTGTTGAGTTTTCCTATGACGTTTTCTAATGGATGACTTTTAGCTTCTTTGATGTTGACTAAATCTCTTTTTACTGGTTCATCTTCTTTATCATTTTAACATTTTCCTGATTATCAACCATTTGGTTTTCAACTAAGTCATCATCTACCAAAGGTGATGTCTTAGAGGGAGGTGGACTTTTATCGAATGTTACATTCAATGATTCCTCGACTCTTGAGGTTTCCTTGTTCAAAACTATGTATGCTTTACTAGTTTGTAAATATCCTAGAAATACACCTTCATACGACTTTGGGTCGAATTTGGTGAGATAGTCCTTTGTGTTTAAAATGAAGCACTTGCTTCCAAACACTCTAAAATACCCTAAAGTAGGCTTTTTGCCTCTATATAACTCATATGGAGTTTTTCCCAAGAATGGTCTAATTAGAACTCGATTTAGAATATATGTAGATGTATCTACAGCGTGACACCAAAACTTTTGAGGTATGTTTTGTTCGTTTAACATGGTTCTACTCATTTCTTGAATGGTCCTGTTTTTGCGTTCTACCACACCATTAGATTGAGGGGTTCGAGGAGCCGAGAAATTATGAGTTATGCCATTGGCATCACAAAAAGCTCCGAATTGGAATTCGTTATCGAATTCACGACCATGGTCAGTTCTAATTGATACTATGTTACCTCCTGTTTGATTTTGAATTTTCTTACTTAAGATTTCAAACTTATCAAACGCTTCATTTTTAGTTTTTAGAAACTTAGTCCATGTATACCTAGAGTAATCATCTACTATAACCAAGGTATAGAAGTTTCCCCCATAACTTTGTATAGCGGATGGACCAAACAAATCCATATGTAACAATTCTAGACACTTAGATGTTGACACCATGTTTTTAGCCTTATGGCTATTGTAAACTTGTTTTCCTATTTTGCAAGCATCGCAAAAGTGTTGGTCATATTTCAACTTGGGTAGGTTCCTAACGAGTTCCTTAGAAGATAAGGATTGAATTAACCTCTTATTAGCATGACCTAAGCGTCGATGCCATAGAGTTGAGTTTTTGTCCAGGGAGGTAAGACAAAGCTTGTCTTTAGGTGTTTTGTCGAGTTTCATAACGTAAACGTTATTCTTCAAAACACCTTTTCCTACAGTTATGCCATCTTTAAGTATTTTACTTCCATTTTCACTGAAAAGAACGTTATACTTTTTGCGGCCAAATTGACTAATACTAAGCAAGTTAAATCCTAAGTTATCTACATGAGCAACATCATCAATAGTGAGAGAGTCATGAGAAATCGTACCTTTTCCGATGATCTTACTTTTAAGCTTGCTACCGAATGTGACATTACCTCCGTCGTACACTTGGTAGTCTGAGAAAAGGCTTTTGTTTCCCGTCATGTGCCTTGAGTACCCACTATCTTTGATCCATTCATCAGGTTCAAGTTCAACCTTTAAGCACACCTCTTCTGTGTCGTAGGCCATGAGAGCAACTTCGTCGTTCTTAGGCTCGTCATCATCTCCGTCACTATCACTCCAAGCTCCACTGATGAATGCTCTTTGAGACATGGTCTTTGGAGGCTTTGGACATTCACCTATTAAGTGACTAGAATCACCACATCTATAACACTTCCTATCTACCTTTCCTTTTCTATCATCACGGTCTTTTCGAGAAGGTTTCTTTTCTTCACGAGGTGGTCTAACGAAATTTCCTCGTCCCCTGAAGAATTTCTTGAAATCTCTAACCGCCATGGCATATTCTTCATCTTCACTACTAGAACAAGACTCTTCATCACTTGACTCTACTCTAGCTTTCAAGGCAATGGACTTCATTTTCTCCTTCTTGCCTTTAACTATTTCTGAGTCTTTTTCCATCACCATTTCGTGAACTTTGAGGTTTCCTATGAGCTCATCCAGTGTCATACTAGAAAGATCCTTAGATTCTTCAATAGCTGTCACCTTTGCTCTCCACTTCGGATGGAGTGCTCTTAGAAATTTCCTGAAAAAATTCTTACTAGAAAAAGATTCATCAAGTGCCTTAAGAGATGTAATGATAGTATTAAATCTAGCAAAAGCACTATCAATGGTCTCATCTTCAGAGATAACAAATTGTTCATATTGTTGAACAAGAAGATCAATTTTGTTATCTTTGACTTGTGAGTTCCCTTGATGAGTGATGATTAGTGATTGCCAAATATCTTTAGCCGTTGTACACATAAAAACTCTATCATATTCCTTTTTAGGTAATGCATTGTAAAGCATCATTTTGGCTTCATTGTTTTTGGCAATCAATCTCTTTTGTTCATCACTGTGACGAATAAAAGAGT
The DNA here is from genome assembly GCA_021014915.2 of Artemisia tridentata subsp. tridentata. NCBI lineage: Eukaryota > Viridiplantae > Streptophyta > Magnoliopsida > Asterales > Asteraceae > Artemisia > Artemisia tridentata. The sequence goes on along the minus strand of CP139504.1, from coordinate 233,397,463 downwards.
TACCTATATCCCGACCACCTGAAATATCACTACTTATGGGTTTGTAATCACCCTCTACAATAATATACCACAGATCTATGTCCTTTGACTTCACATATGTCTCAAAGCGATTTTTCCAATATATGAAACAATTTGGTTCAAATAGTGGTGGTCTTTGCATAGATTGCCCTTCTTTAAAGTTTTCAAAATCCATGATCGTTTCGAGTTTTTATAATACAATATATTTTGAAAATCTTGAGTAACACTGCTCTAGTACCAATTATGGAAAACTAGAAGGGGGTTGAATAGTTTTACCGTTTAAAATTAATTCGCTTTGTTACTTATCGTGATTTCAAAGTCAAGTAAACAAACATTCACACAAACAAGTAATATAAGTAAATAAGTAAAGGGAGGAAAGATCAAACCACACAACACAGTCGTTTATAGTGGTTCGGCTACAAGGACTCTCTTCCTTGCCCTACTCCACTCCTCGAGCCTCTAACTCGAGAGTTTATCTTCACTAAGAAACAAGCTCCCTTCTAGGCGGAGAAAACCTTTACACGTCGCTTAATCTTTTTCCGGTACTAAGCTAAACACCGAGTTCTTTACAAGGGTACAACTACTCCCGTTGGTTCTTTCACAAGGGTACAACCACTCCCGTTCACTCTATGTGTTTTGAGGACTAAAACACTAACTGGACTTTACTGTATGAATGATACTAACTATGATGTGTGACTAAAACAAGAACACACAGACTCTATGTTAGAAGGAAGATAACAGACTGTTACTCCTTTTATGTTGAGATCTTCTTTGCTACAAAAGGAAAGATCTATGAAATGTTAGTAAGCTAAGGGTTAGTGATATGCAAATGAATGAGTATGAGTTTTAAGCTATATGAGTGATGATATGGCCAAATGATCAGCTTGCTATTTATAGGCAAGCTGATGAACAGGCCACGGATCCGGCGGATCCCTCAAAAGGGATCCGTCCGTGTACCACTTTGGTACCGCCGTGTCAGGCCAGCTAAGATATCTCAAAATCTTTTCAAATCTTGCCATATCTTCAAATGTCAACTCTTTGGCTTTAAGATCTAAGCAAAATATCACAAAATCTTACCAAGATTGTGTAGATGATGCATGCCATGATGTCATCCTAATATTTAACTAATAAAGTTCCCATTTTAAGAAATAAACATGTAAACTTGTATATGTCATTTCTAGAAAACTTTGTGATATGAAATGTGTTTGTAAAATGCATATCACTATAAATGTAAAAGACTTAATCTTATTTATGCTTTGCTTAAAGATAAACTTTGTAATTGTCATTAACAAAACTAAGCAAAGATCGTAAAATATAAATAACATTTTTAGGACGATATTTGTATTAACAGTATATTTAAACAAAAGAATATTAACTGAAATGAATGCCATATTAAATGACATAGAACTGAATATCATATCATAAGGAAATCAAAGAATCAAACGGAATCAAATCATAACATCATAGGGAAGTGCCAACGAATATCATAACAAAGTCAATAATCAAAAAGTCAATGTGAAACCCTTACTGAGAAAGGGTAGAATATCCGTACCTTAGCAAATGGAATGAAAGCAACAGGAAAAATGAACACACGAAAACAATGTCACGCCTTCTTCAATGAATCTACACGGATTAGAGATCATTTAATACTTATGTGTTCATTTAATGTCATAACGGATTTTAGTACTTATTGTCATTTAATAACATGTTTAGGGTTTCTCATGTGATTCTGGTTCATATTCTTATGATTTTTATAACACATCAAACAAGCTCTTATGGTTCTATAATTTTTGCCAGAGACACCTATATATGTTTAATACTTCCCCTAATTTTTACATGTTTTATCAGATAGTATAACCATGCATTAAAAATCCACAAAGACAGACTACTCAGAAACATGACCTGCTGATGCACCCAGAAAGTATGCATTTAAAAGGTATATCAAAACACTTTTTAAAAATCCACAAAAATTCCAGTAAGTCATATACATCTTAAAATTCTTCCTGTCAAGTGAAACCTCTTAATTCCTTACTTTTTGGAAAATAAAATTCAAAAACACCAACTGATTTTCAGACATCCAAAATACAGTTTTGACACTTAACCTTGTAGAAATCAAAAGACTACCCTCCCTACCTTCAATGACCACGAAATTTATATATTTAGAAAGTAGGAAACTTAAACTTAATTTTAGACTCAAGAATCATACAAAAACACATTGGCATCATCAAATTAGACCCCGTTCAATTCGACCCAAATTCTGGACAGCATACTAGCGAGACAGAAAGCCAATCCCTAATCCTTATTCTTTTTAGATCCGATTGTATGCATGATTATGTATAGTCTTTAGGTTTATTTCAACACCAAAACACACACACCCAAACACAACTCTAACACAAGATTGTACAAGACCTGATCAACTTTAAGAAGAAATATGCAAATTATCCTAAACCAACCCTAACCCCTCGATATAAGCACTAACAGCCCTCATTAATGTGATCGCCTAGGGTTTCTATTCTTCACACCTCATATTAATTATGTCTTTAATGAATACCACTTAGGGCTGAAACAGATTTGATCAAAGAGAAAAAAAAAACTCGGCAAAGATGATTAGCGATGGTACCTTATGGCTGGATCAAAGGAGAACCGAAAAGAAGAATATCAGCACTAGGATCGACCACAAACGATCACCCACAAACAGCTACAAATGAATACCAAACTTCAACTCTAACCACAATTACAAATGATCACCCACTGGACTAACCTCTTATCTTCTTCCTTTGGCTGCAACGAATAGGACCTCGTTGTTTTTTTTTTTTTTTTTTTTTTTTTTTTTTTTTTTTTTTTTTTTTTTTTTTTTGTTTTGTTTTGTTTTGTTAGAGCCGATTATATGTGTTAATGAGAGAAAGGGAAACCGTGTTTTTATCTTAGGAATGTCGTATGAATTATAAGGAAGTAAATAGCATGAAATCTTTTATTCTTTGCAAAATATTCATTGTATTCTTATCACTTTCACATAATCGATTAAAGGTAGGTGTGATATTCGGTTTCTCATATATGGAAAGAAAAACAAAACGTGTAGAAACCTTAGGGAGATAAGTATGTGTCGCTTATATTAGTAGCATAAGATTAGGAAACAATTTAGGACATAATATTAGCAATATAACTAGTTAATTTAGGATTATTACTAATAATGCGTATTAATAATATAACATATATTTTTTAATAGTTCTTAATTATTATACAATACTTAAGGTAAAAATCAAATTAGTAGTAAAAATGTTGTTCCAGATTTTAGGGTTTTACAAGAGGTTTGATCCGTAACTTGGCAGGGCAAAGACCGGATGGCGTGATAGCTTACTTGCTATTATGCAACCAAGTTTCATTGCAGCCATGGCAGAATTCGGACCTCTTTGACCATTTTCCATTAACAAATCTGAGGCTAATGATATATTGTATCGGTTTTACGGTTTTATGTATATTATGATCATGCATTATGGATACTCGCCTTTTGAGACATAATATATAAGTTGCATTCATTGGGCTATTTACCCCACTTTTTTTTACACCAGGTCCATCGACATTTGTTGGGCTACTTAGCCCGTTTTTCCTTCAACCCGGTCCAGCCAGAGTCCGAATAATAAATTGCTTGGTTATTAGGTGACCCGAACTATTCATCCTCACTCACAGTATTTGTTTTACTTTGAGATCCGAAATGTGCAACTCCGTGACATACAAACCGGATACTAATTTGCCTTCGATGGTCATATTCGTTACAAGAGCCTATGATCAGCGTACGGGGTCAGGGGATTAAAGTTGAGGTGGTCCACATCTTTGCGGGCTTGCTGACTAGAGTTGCAACCATGGCGGGCATATCGTCTTTTTTCGATACTTACCAAACTTATCTGTTGTAGGGGGTTAACACCTTTCCTTGCTTCACGTACACTAGGGCTATGATGATTAACACCTATTTTCTGGGACAAATGAAGTGGGTCGGCAAACATTGGATCTGTAACTTGGCGGGGCAAGCACCGGATGACATGATTATGCAACCGTGTTTCTTTGCAGCCATGGCGGGGTCTAGACCTTTTGCACATTATTTGGTTTAAAAATCTAAGCCTAATAGCTGGTGCCCTATCTCGACCTGTCACAGGCCATGTGTTTCTGAGTGCTTCTGTATTGGGTGCTTATGGATCCGACATTTTAACCTCCTAGATATGACATTTTTTGGATCTGGTGAATGGTCATTCTTCGGTTTACTTATCACTGTTGCTACTCCTGTTGTTCTGAACAAAAGAATTCGTTCTTTCGGTGGGTATCTATGTAATGCATGATGAATATCACAGGCAATGATGACAATTGTTACTATTTCCTATTTTGGTAAGTGTAGCTTGCCATACCCCGTGTCTTGGCATACCGATCACATGGTTGCAGCCAACGGTGGTTTTGGGTACCACTTCCATAATTGCTGACGTGAGCCTTATTATCTATATTATCATCATGCATTAGGGATACTCGCCTTTTGAGACATAGTATATAACTTACATTCATTTGCCTATTTACGCCTTTTTTTTTACACCAGGTCCATCGACACCCAGGATAATAATTTCGTTTTGATAGTGATATTCATTACAAGAACCTACGATGAGTCTACGGGGTAAGGGCATTAAAGTTGACATGCTCCACATGTTGGCGGGGCAGGTTGGTAGATTTGCAGCCATAGTGGCCATATCTTCTTTTTTCGATCCTTACCAGACTTATCTGTTGTAGGTGGTTACCAGTTTTATTCAAATTTATTTCCCTCCAAAACGCCTTTAGGTGCTTCACGTAGGGTAGGCCTATGATGATTAACACCTATTTTCTAAGACAAATGTCGTGGGCTGTCAAACATTGGATCCGTAACTTGGCGGCCCAACCACCGGATGGCATGATTATGCAACTGTGTTTCTTTCCATCGACCGCGAGCTCTACATCTTTTTGACCCTGTTTCGTCTAAAAATCTGAGCCTAATAACTGCTACCCTATCTCGACCTGTGTGAATGGCCGTTATTCGGTTTAGTTATGATTGTTGCTCCCGCTGTTGTTCTGACAAAAACAATCCTTTTTTTTCCAGGTATCTATGTAATGCACGATGAATATCACAAAAACCGTCTTCAAATACAGGTTTACAACCGGAATCGAGCTCAAGAGATCTCAAAACCGGTTCTAGACCTGTATTTGAAAAAGCTTTAGATCTGAATATTTATGGGATGGATGTTCATTCGACTGCTGGCAAGTCAACTTGGGAATCGGGTCCTACTCCAGAAGATGGTGGTGGCTGGGGATGTTGACCCGCCGAAACCATGGGGGAAAAAGAACCATGATTCAACTACTGGTGGATGTGCCTCAAAGAAATCAGACGACACTCGGTTAGAGGAGTATCTAAAGAGGAAGCTGATAATAAGTGTCTAGATCGTGATCTCAACTATTATGAACTAGAGGATAACATTATACTTCAAGTCAGATCGAGGTCGACTGCTGGTCAGTTTTCATATATATACTTTGTATGTCTACCTTTCGTTTACCAGTTTTATATCATACTTAGGTATAACAACCCGCTAATTTGCAGGACAATACTATTCATCAAACTCGAGTTTATTTTCTTGACATTTATTTGAGTACCATTTTACGTATACTTTTTCCTAAACCAACGAGAAACTTAGAATAAAATTCAAGTACATTAGAACTTAGGCTATATTTAGCCCACAATGCTCCAGTACCTTGCTCCTACTCCGGTTCACAATTTTAAACCATAAAACAACTTCTTATTCTTTAAATACTTACGATTGTCAATTCAACAAACACTATTCGCTATCTAAGATTTAACACCCGATATACCTAATTCTCCCAACGATTGTTTCTAAAGTATTTTTATACTTCCAAAATCATTACCAAAGTTCCAAAAATATTTCCTGACACCTAGGGTAAGTTCTTTATAACTTACGTTTAATTACGTACAACTTTTGTTAATCACCACACCAACAACCAATACCTATTTTTAACACCCAATACATACAACATATACACTCTTGTATAAAAACTACTCATCTAATCTCATTTTATGTATTGTGCCGCCCCTTCCCCCTCTCATGTCTTTTAGATACTAGACAAACTTTTACACAACTTTGATTAGTCACCATCATCCCAACAAAACATGTCCAACTTTTTGCTTTTAGCCACCAAAGTTGTCTCCTTGTCCCCCCCTTAGCCACCCTAACCGACCACCCTCCCCCCTCTAGCCCAAATCATGATTTTGACTTTCCTATTCATCCTTTGAAATTGTTCAACTATAAAAAGGCCTTAGTATCTTCATTTTGCTCTATTAGTACAAGTAAAGAAAATAATCTCCCATATATATATATACACCAAATCGACCCACTTTGGAGCCAAGGAGGGAAGAAATATTTGTTGTGGCAAAGATCAAGTATATTAGGTCACATTAGCAAAGGATTTGGAGCATAAGTCTTGTGATTAAACTAGCATTTTACAACTTCTACTTAACTAATCACTCTTGCAAGTGATCTTACAAACACTTCATGATTTTCATATTTTATATGCTTGTCAAGTATTTATACTAATTATCACTTAGTACATGTTGATAAGAATTTACGTTTACTATGATCCTTCAACAAAAGTTTATGTTTTAACAAGTTTTTATTTCAAATAAACCTTATAATTATGGAGGTTAGTAAACTTATTAATTTAGACATACTTGGTGACTATTTACTTGGACTTTGATTATGGATAAGTTTATGTTTAGATCACTATGGTTATGTTGGGAAGTTGATGGAGAAACTAGGACTAGCATTGAATTTGTGGTTAAGTGGACATGTTAGCTAGAAGAGTAGAAAATGTAGTTTTAACACTTCAATGAACAATCTGTCCCATTTTGAATAAACTGGAAAAATCAGAGCTCAGTGGTATCAATAGGCTAGAAATATAGAAAATAGACTTAATAACGAAAATATGGTCGCTTGAATGAGTTAAAACGGACTTATAACGAAAAAGATACGCTATTTTCAAGTTAGACAACGAAAACAACTATTTTCAGAAAATACATTCTGTCCAGATTTTTAGAAACGGAAAACTGAGGGTTAAATGATGTTTAGGCTAGCCGAGACCTTGAAAATCCTAGAGTACACTTAAATACCTTCGCGTAGATAGGTTAAACTTAAGAAACGGAGTTACGACGCAAAAGTTATGACCAAAAGAGTGTTGCGGCAACATATAAACTTTGACAGCCTAATAATAAGCTGTTAGGATTTTTAAAAGTGAATTTTAGACCATTTTGAGTACATTTTGGTTAAAATGAAGTAAACGGAAATGGTAGAACCGTGTGTATACTTATTAGACGCGTTAGAGACTTTCGAGATAACCGTTGACGTGACGACTAAAAGTTGGTCGCAAGATAAACAAGTTACATTTTCTAAAGTGGTAAGTTTTCTTATTAAAGGATCAAGTTGACTCAACAATATTTTGACGACAATTAAAACAACAACATGTACAAGTGATAACGTATAGTATGATCTTGCATGCTTGACCTTGTTTTCGAATATGAGATGTATGTAATATTTAGGTTGCGATTAGAGTTATCGGACTAAACTTGCCATTTACAATTTATCATTCGGGATTTGCTTTTGCTGAGGTGAGTTCTCGTAGCCCCTTTTTCTTTATGTTTTTCCTTGGGGGAAAATGGTACTCAAATGATATTTTAACTGTTTTCATGCTGTGATTATACTATTTTCATGTTTTTGGACAATATGTGTGTTTTGATTTCAATATGTGCCTTACTGTGTAAGTTCAGATTGTGTGACTTAGCTTGAACGTGCACAACTGTTTTGTGATGCATTGTTGGTATAATTTTGGGGAAGTGGCACCCAGTATATCATTTTGGAGAAGTGGCACCCAGTATATAACTTTTGGGAAGTGGCACCCAGACTATGTGTGGATCAATTATGCGTGTTTTCCGTCTGTGATTAGTTTGTGGTCTTTACTATGTGCTCATATTCGTATATCTGGCTCGCTATTGTCCTACGTTATTATTCACAGTTTCGTGGTTTAACTTTTAAACCTACGAGCTCACCAACTTTATGTTGACGTTTTCTAGTACCATTTTCAGGTGTTATTGAAGCCGCTTAGAAGGTTTAGTATTGACTGGCTTAGCAAGACTTAGTCAAGACCCTCCCGGGTTATATCTCGTGGAGTTGCATTTTGATTAGCGATGTGGTGTAACTTTGAGACTCATGTTGTTTTGTATTTTGTACTTACCCCGTTGTGGGAGTTTGTGACTATTATCAGATCAATGTATTACATTTAGTATTTCTCTATTGTGACGCCTTGTGTTCTTGAAAATGAGTTCATACCCCGTAAATGCCTTTACGCTGCGCCATTTTTGGGGTGTGACATTAGGTTCACTTCTACAAAAGCCTCTCATCATTAGTTGCGCGCATTTGACCAAAGATAGATGTGAAACTGAAGAGAATGCTGTGACAAGTAATTTGGTGCAAATTACTTTTTCACACCATCCTCTTTTGTTTCCCATCTATCTTTGAAAATTGCACCCTATTGTTGATCAGGGGCTTCTGTTGAGGTAGGACTGGAAATATGCCACAAGAAATTTACTATCACAGATATGGAACATCAACTGTTAATATCGCCAGATAAACAATACCATGTACTCTTCATTTATTAATATTGACACATGATGTACAACATACCTGCTTCTTCTTATCTTCCCCTCAAATTCCTTTTCGTATTTCTATGGGCTAGCAATACGTCTGATGCAGACCATTGTTTAAAGACCATTTAAATAGCAAAAGGGATTTAAGGGGGAGGTTAGAGTTTCCAGGTATGTTGACATTTGTGTGTTAGATCGAAAGTTGTGGCTATAACTAATGGAGATACTGTATCCCTAACATATGGCATGGCAGCAATCACAGAAGCATTAAAAAAAAGTCACTATTGCTTCTACTGTTCAATTCCAAACAGGCAACTGTAGTTGCCACAAAAACCCATATGTTCAGATCGGAAAAACTTGAATAGCCGTTGGGTCCCGGTGCCGGGCTTGCACCGGTTGCATCTGAAAGCAAAAGGATGATTGTGAGTGAGGATGAACAGGTCAGATCAGGCGGTTATTAATCGGCCTGTAGATGGACCGGGTTGAAAAAAAATGGGCTCAATTAGACAATAAATGAAGTGGCATATAATGTTATGTTACTGAAACATAATGTTTTCACAAACAATTGTGGAATGTCATCATTTTCGCTTCGCAATCTGCTTATTGCGTTCTCAATCAGTTTAATGACATAAGAATCATGGTGATACTCATTACAGGAGCCTATGATGAGCCTACGGGGTAAGGGGATTAAAGTTGAGATGCTCCACATCTTGGCGGCCCAGGTGACTACACTTGCAGCCATGGTGGGCATATGCTCTTTTTTCGATCCTTACTAGACTTATTTGTTGTAGGTGGTTACCAGTTTTATTCACATTTATTTTCCTACAAAACGCCTTTCGTTGCTTCAGCTAGGGTAGGGCTATGATGATTAACACCTGTTTTTTGAGACTAATGAAGTGGGTAGTCAAAGATTGGATCCGTAACTTGGCGGGGCAAGGACCGGATGGCATCATTATGCAACCGTGTTTCTTTGCAGCCATGGCCGGGCGTAGGTCTTTTTCACCCTATTTGGTTAAAAAATCTGAGCCTAATAACTGCTACCCTATCTCCACCTGCCGCACCCAATGGGTTTCTGACCGCTTCTATGTTGGGTTTTTATGAATCTGAACTTTTAAACTCTTAGAGATGAGGCCCTTTTGATTTGGTGAATGGTCGTTCTTCAATTTACTTATGACTATTGCTTCTGCTGTTGTTCTCAGCAAAACAATATTTTTTTTCATCGGGTATCTATGTAATGCATGATGAATATCACAGGCATTGATGAAAGCTGTTACTATTTCCTATTTTGGTAAGTGTAGCTTGCCATAACCCGTGTCTTGGCATAGCGGTCAGATGGTTGCAGCCAAGGCCGATTTTGGGTACCACTTCTATAATCGCTGACCTGAGCGTCATTATATATATTATCATCATGCATTATCGTTGATCCATCATTGATCCTCTGTTACTGTTTATGTCAAGAATAGTTCAGACGTTTATTTGCTCTCTTTGCAGCTTTAAACTTTATGTGTCGTTGTCTTTCAGTTCATTTTCCATTTTGCTACATAACTAGAACAAAGAAAAGATAAGTATTGCTTGAATTTTTTTATGCCATAGTTTAATATGAAACTGCTGCATTTGTATATGTATGCTTATGATATCTTAAATTTACAACCTTAATCCACTGTAGTACACGCCTCTGCTTATATATTTTTTCTGACAACAGGGTTTTTATATTCAACAACCTCATTGCATACTATGGACACAAGTTAAATATAAAAAATATACGGAATATCAATGATGGATGTACGGAGACCAAGGGCAACTATTACTAAATTCGCATGGTCTGTGCATCCATCTTTGATACTTTGTCAATAATTTTGTCACACCGGAGTTTTCACATTCACCTACCTGACCACATTATGCTTCAAGTTAGATCGAACTCGAATGTTGGTGAGTTTCCATATATATACTTTGTATGTCTGCCTTTTGTTTAGCAGTCTTATATCATACTTAATAATACAATATTCTCTCCATATATATACTTTCTATGTCTGCCTTTTGTTTAGCACTTTTCTATACTTGATAAAAGATAAGCAGTCATGTATGTTAGCCTGGAAATAAATTGTCTGGTGATCATTGTAAGACAGTGATACTGCAAGTTCAGCTTCCCTAAAAAGTTATTGTTTTTTGTTACTTTCCAATCTTACATATATTTTCGCCTTTGTGAAGGTGGAGGATGCGAAGACAATATTAAGAGGTCAAATAGGATCAGCACCAACAAGATGTGAAAGAAACTGGCGTTCATGTTGTCATTGTGAAGCAATACAAGCGCCTACAACACCACAAATCAATAATGAAAAAATGCGATCAAGAACCCAACAATAGCATCATTAGGTGATTGCTCAAATGCCACGTGTCAGAATTTTTTTAAGTATCAAAAAGTTTGAAAATGAACCAATGCCTTCGGCTCCACCTGAACCCTTCCTGTGACAAACAGTAATTTTCCACAAATATTTAAATAATAAATGTTAATTTATTATTACCTGACTGATAAATTAGGCATACATGAGCCTACATAACTATTTCGGGAAACAAACCCGCACCCTGTAGCATATAATAACTTACCAAAACTAATTGATTTTATCAGAAAAGGAAAATTCTCCACTATCTGACATTTACAGACCTCAACATAGCAAAAACGAGAGGTTATCTTGTTTCTCCTGAAAAACAACACCACACGCGTACCGACACCACATTAGTAATGGTTTAACTTTATAACTCATTAGTGGAGTCAATAAATTTTATTTTGTCCCAGATTTATAAAAACGACTCCAGGATTATACTTTTCACATTTATTAGAAAAACGAGTTATCACATTTACAGTTTAACGCAACGGAACACGGAACACACGAAGCTAAAAAAAATAAATATATCTTATCGCACCCACCTTATCCCTAAAAACCGTCTATATTCATCATATATCACTTTTGTTCTCTCTCTCCTGGCATTCCTCATCCCAACGCCACCAATCCATCCCTTTCATCTCGACTGAATCAATAGAACTCGACACATCGCTCTCTCCTTTTTCCTCCTTCCTATGAAGAGTCACGGAGATGTCTTGAAGGGGGCCAAGGGACAATGAGTATTGCTCATTTAGGTCACCTCTCGAATCGAAGCCAAGAAAAGAAGAGTCAAACATGTTTATTCTTCTCCCTTTTAATCACCAACTGATCCTCAGGAAACGCCACATCCCTCAAGTTTCACCAAAAATCAAAGGGTTGCTGTGGTGGCTCCTGTCTGGAGTTTGTGGTGTTTGCTGTTTCTCGGCCCCTTTTGTATTGATCACCCTTGTAAATCAACCAGTGCCTATTGTAAGGATTTTAAATACTTAATCTTATTATGTGTCGATTTATTTGTTCGCGAATTTATTTATTTAAGTTAAGATTGATTTTTGGTGCTAGTGTGATTAAAATCTTTCTATTGTTGCTAAATCGTGTGTGGCAATAAAATGTAAATTCACAATTAAAAGCTATATTGGCTCATTGGGTAGAACTTATGTGGCTCGACTTTGAGCTTAACTTTGGGATTGGGTGCATTGTTTTGAGTTTTAATCATCTACGAGTCCTAGTTGTGTTCGAGTCAAATGACTTTTTGTTGCCGTTAGTAGTCTTAGGCTGGAAGGTCTTAAAATGGAACCTGGGAAATCGTTGTTGTTACATGAACTTTGGTGTCAAACCCTCCTCGAGCTAGTATGTATAAAACCTAGGAAATTGGCCTAGATGAGGATCATTCATGGTGGTCTTTGATGCGAGCAAGACCACACCCACAAAGGGTGTGTTGAAGCTGATTTAGTCGAGTAAAAACCACCTCTCACAAGGGTGTGTTATGTTGTATGTTTGGCCCGTTTGGAACTCACAAAACAGCCACCCATATAGGGTGTGCTGTGGTCATTCTCAGTCGAGGAAAAACCACCCCAAAAGGGGTGTGAGATGGTCAAATTTTATGTCAATATACTCCTCACCAGGCAGCCACCCATGAAGTGTGTGCTTGCCTTGGTTTAAGCCTCGTTCAGCTTAGTGAAACAACCTCACAACCCACTCACTTGCAACATAAGTAATGGTCTAAAGTTGGTGTTAAGAATAGTGGTCAATCATCCTTGGTCCAAGGCAAACCCCTAAGGGGCTGCCTTAGTTTGATTCCATTAGAATCCCAATGGGGTGTATGTTTGCACAATTCGAACTCAAACCCACAAAGGGGTTGTCGAGTTCAAGCCCCCACAAGAACACCAATAAGGTGTGTTTTGGTTGTCCAGTTTGTGGTCGAACTCAAAGGGGATGTTGAGTTATTTTCCTACTCGTTCTAATGCCGAGTATTGGATCAAGATTTGGGTTAATTGAGTCGTAAATGGGGAAGCCTTGGTGTCGAACCAATAGTCCTCATGTAACACTCGAGGCCATTGAGTTGGGAAGTCGAGTTGAACTATACTACGACGTGAAATTTGTTTTTGTGTTACAAATCATTTGGTGTCGAACGTATATATTTGAATTCCCGGTAAGCACGCATGCTCCATTTGGGTTGTGTGTGTATAAGAATCCATTTAGCCCACTTGATTCAATTCAACCAATTTAGTAGTATAAGTCCAATCCACTTAGCGTGTAACCTTGCTACTGTTCATAGCCCACCAGGCCCAACGTGGTGCCTTGGTGGTCAACATTCCAGTCCGTCTAATATTCCCCCTCCTTTGACTTTAGTTGAGCCACAGCCCAACAAGGGTAAGGGGCGCATAAAATTTGTAGCCGTGTATATATATAAATAGTCGACAAGGAAAAATCAATATTGCGGCCGTGATTTAAATATGGATCGTCGTGACCTCGAAATCAATCTATTTCACAACTCAATCTCGACTTATAGCTTGTCACGTAACATCGTCATAAACTCACGTCAATTTGTAAAAATATTAATTTACGACACAAACGATATATATATATATATATATATATATATATATATATATATATATATATATATATATATATATATATACTAGATGTCGGAGCCCGCCCGATGGGCGGGCATGACTTATAAATATCATTGGATTATTTTTCTATAGCAAAGAAGGGCAGTAAAATTACATTTTAAAACATATGTAATAATCAAAGAACTTTTATATGAATTTAAGCAATTCAATATTATTTAATATAGTAAAATTATATTTTAAAACATATGTTGTTTTCAAAGGAGCAACAGACTTTTGAATTTCATTGAGAAAAATAAGTTAACGATAAATAAGCTATAAACATACCTAATTTTTTAGTGAATGCATTAAGAACGAAAAGAAATAAACGGTTATTGAATATGAAAGGAAAAAAGTTCCAAAGTGGTATGCAAGAACAAAGTATCCAAGCATAGCCCGCCCGATGGGCGAGGAAGCCTTATGAATATAGTTAAAAAACTTAAGTTAATGAAAAATAAGCTATAAACATACATAATTTTTAATTGAATGCATTAAGAACGAAAAAAAAATAAACGGTTATCGAATATGAGAGGGGAAAAAGTTTCAAAGTGGTACGCAAAAACAAAGTATCAAAGCATAGCCCGCCCGATGGGCGAGTAAGTCTTATGAATATCATTAAAAAACTTACGTTAACGAAAATAAGTTATAAACATACCAAATCATTTATTGAATGAGGTATCGCATTATCAGGTGTGATTGGGTTATTTTTTGCCTGAAAATCACAAAGACTTTTAATTAGATTCACATGTTATGTGTAGAATTTGACATTCTTCTATTTACGTATTAGATTCACATTTTTCTAAAAGAACTAAAGAGCAAATATTTTATACAATGTGCCGAGGTTAAGAAATATTACCTGTATGCAAAGCAAGTGGAGCCTAGAGATGTTGAAATATCAGCTTCATACTAATCAAACAATAGGATACACATTTCACTTATACCATTAGTTTTTGCCGTAAAGTTCATGTTTTAGGGGGTGTTTGGGTAAGGTTATCTAAAAGTGCTTATGCCTCTTAGTTTATAGGTTCATAAAACTTATTAATAGAAAAAGTTTTTTGGCAAAAAGAGTGGCTAATGATATGCAATTAATTTGAGCCAAACACCTCAATAATCTAACACGCTTCAATGAATGATTTTTAAATACTTATGTTTAAAATTGTTTTAATCGCAGAAGGGTTATTTAAGCGTTTCACGAATTCTACCTATTCAAGTGACCAACACAAATCTCGAAGTGTTGTGTCAATTATATTTTGCGAACACACCAAACAAACAAAGAGAAATAAAATACAAAAGCGACCAGTGGTCTTCTTTAATGATAATGAACAGTTACCCGATCGACAACGCTGTTCATTATGCTAAACATTTACCTAATGACCTAAACCTCTGACTTTTCTGTTGTAAAAGTGGATAAAAGTGTTTAGTGGTTTCCTATCCTGATCACTTGACCTGTAATACATCATTACTTGCTTTTAACCCAATACCGTGTGAACCGTTACCCAAATAATCCGTTTTGCACCTTTAATGATTACTCTATTTAATAAACATCAAGAAGAGAAGAAAAATGCCTTAAAAATACACCCGTTTCAGTAGAATATAATATAGTATTCTAAGATAATAGGAGTGATTTCATGGTATTGTTTGATTTTCTTTGAAACTGTTATGCAATCGTTGTGTGGATATCATCATGTTACATTTCAACTGTCACACAATTTTTCTTTTCAGTAAAAAACCAACTTCTTATCAAATGCTAAAATTACCTGGTGTCCAATTTGAGGATACTTCAATATAGTCCAGTCAAACTGATAAGCTGAGACAATAATCGTAGTGATGAATAACAGTTTAAAGCATGAATAACTCAATATTCAGTTGAAAAGAAAAGATGTTAATTATCTGAGTAAGAAGTATATTTAAAAATACAACACCAGATATAAGGCTTATAACCCCCACCCTTCCTCAATACTTGATGCATATATCGAACAAAGAATAGAAGATCCTATTATCCTAAATCCTAAATTTATTAAAACTTTGAATACTCAATTCCTACCCAACACCACATATACCATCATCCCAGCCTGACTCCCTTGACCGACATTAAATGCATTATGCCATTCGTAGCCTTCATTTTTGGCTCTTTTCACTGCAGCCACCCGTCCTCAATGACTCCTTGTTTGAATATCGTGTCAACCCCCTGCTGCATGTTACCTGACACAGAGCCTAACAGTAACATTTAGCTTTTTAGACAGAGACTGTTGTCTCATTGAACCACACCTGCTTAGGGGGATTTGAAAAAGTTCTGCACCAGGTCCATGCACCTGTTAACAGATAAGGTGAAAAAGAAATAACCAATTAGACCTATTTTACACAATTATTCGATTGATAAATAAATACCTTTGATATTTCCAAACCATGCTAAAGACGAATAACTGTTCTTGTAGTAGTGAAGAAAGAAATGTATGGTTCAAGAAGAATTCTCATATTTTGGCAGTAACCCTTTAGCCAACCCGTGTTTTACATTAAGAAAGTGTTCATTTGGATCAGACCTTTCGTGTTGTTCAGTTAGAGCCACACCCCATTGGACTTTGGTTTCAAAGGTCTTGTCTGTAACCTGGAGGGAGCGATTATAACATAATTCAGTAAAAGTACTATCAGTGTTTAATACTAAGATGGTGAGTTCGACCCATTTGCTTATGAATGGGTTGGTTTGGTTAGGTGTAATCTAAGACGAGTCAAATAAAAAGCTTAACTAAAAGGGAACCGATCATATTGGTCAAAATTCGATCATATACTCAAAGCCAATCAGCCTCTAATCGCAAAAGTAACCAATATAACGATCGTATACAATAACTGAAACTAATACCATAAAAGTACTCACTGGTTGATTGATATCCAGTAGCATGATACTTATAACGCGTAGTTAATTGGTCCCCTCGCAACTGGTACAAACATACACATTATTATGCAAATTGATCATGTGTGCTTCAGCATAACATTTCCTACATAAATCAATGACAAAAAAATCAAGTAAAATGAATAACCGATATTTAAGAAATAAAAAAGACAAGTTATAATAGCTGCTTCAATAGTGAAAAAGAAATTTCAAAAAGCGAAGTGGTACATGATGAGATTTTTGCACGTCTTTGTGACTAATGCCTAGACAGATGTGAAAAAAAAAACATTGATTATTGTGCTTTGAGACAAAATTTCACTCGATTTGAAGAAATCTACATAATCACTTAGAATTCCTTACTGTATGAATCATACATGTGCCAAATGTAAACTAGATTTGCAGTTTATGTACTTTTTCTAGTTAAAAATAATTGTTGCAGTGAAGCGGGAGCAGGTTTAGCAAAGTTTAATATATCATGTTTAGGATTATACCATCTTGATTACAAAGAATAAAAATGTACCTGTAGAACGACACTTTTGGGAGCGGAGAGCTTGTACATGGCAGCAACCATTTGGCCCATGTAGTTAGCCATATTTGTAGAGGAGGTTAAAGCATAAGAAGCAACTGTGTCGGATAGAGATTGGTTCAGTGAATGGAGCTATCAAATAATCAAGCATTAGACATAATTTATGATGCGGCCTAATGCGCCCCATTCACAAACTCTGATGGTTCAGCATGAAATTTATTCCTGTACAAATAGTCAACACAACTGAATAAATGCATCCACTTTCAGTTTTAGTCAAATATATCATACACACCATCAACATTGGTGAGAAACTTTTGCATTCCTTGGTTGTTGTACTATAATAAATGGCCAAATCAAAATATTTTACAACGCCATAATGCAACTTTGATAAAAGTATGTCAGCAGATTTTTGCTCTTTAAGTTAGAAAATCACTGAAAAATGATTGATATATTTGTTTGAAATTGATAAAAGATGAAACTTAAAAGCTGACATGCGAAGCTGCGATTCAGCCAAGCGTATGAGGCTCATAACATAAGAAACAGGAATAATTGCTTCTGGTGGACATTCAGAACTTTGTGCATCTTTACATAAGAGGGGAAACTCATAAGCCAAATATTGACAAACCCCTGTTGCCCTTCTCAATATGTCGCAGATTGTAGTAAATCTAATATAATACGTAGTAATAATATGTGATTAAACTGGATAGCAATATAGAAAAAATTAATAATTCAAGAAAATTGTTCTATTACCATTGGATAGAACTTGTGAAACCCATTCTCGAAGCATTGCACCATAAAAAACAGAATGATTCCAAGCTCAAAAAGCAGATTACAAATGAGGCTCCAGTGTTTTTGTTGTATTTACCTACGTCAACCATTAACCAAAAGATTATTTATATATTAACTTATTCTCGATTCGAAACAAACATCATAAACAATAAAGATATAACCTTCTAAAAGTGTTGGATATACGTGTATTAGGTTCTATCACAGGCTGATGGTCTTCACACTCAAATGCGGTTCCACTCTTGTAGTTTTTCTTGTGACACTGGTCGCAAGATTTGCAAAACCATCCTTTAGTTTCATCGATATCTTTGATATTTGCTATAATGTGTATCTTTGATTAGCACACTTTATGTATTTTCACCGTCCATCAGAAACTATCAATTATCTATGATCAATTACCAAATAGAGCATGATTAGTATATCTAAAATTTAGTGACATATAGGAAACGCAGTATGTGTATTGTGATACAGCTCAAGCTATAAAGAAATAATTGACCATTGGTTTAATTAACATCTATATAAATCGACAAACATAATAAACGTTTCATAAAGCTATTCTCATTCCCCCATATTACTATCTATTATCCAACAACAACATTCAAAAGCTTGCTAGTATAGCTACACTAAGAGCTTATAGTCGCCTCATTCATCAAACTTTTTATATCATTGGCAAACTGGATCACAGCAAACTCCAACTTTGACTTCACAACATGACATTCGGTCAGAATAGGATGCTTGGTTGACAGGACTTTTACTAATCATCAAAAAGTAGATTATGTACAATTTACCAAAAAATAAAAACATAATATACAATTTACCAAAGTGGAATATACAATCATAAATAATTAATATTTACATGGTAAGATCAATATGATAGCAAAGTGGAACCATTAGTGAGTGCAATTAGAGTGTGCTTTGCATAGCTTAATATTAGTATAAAACTACCAAACACAAAATAATATAATCTCACAACTATGGATTATCACTTACGTGAACCTTTGCATAGTTTCAGCAAATCCTCATACCACTTTGTTCCTGGTGTTCATAATATCCATCGATGATGAATAATCCTTATGATAAGCTTGAAATTTAAGCCTAAAATTCAACAAATTTCAAAGATCATATAGTGCGTACCTTAACAGCTTCATTATGGCATCATAAAGAGGTGATAAACTTAGTACCATTCACATGCTTTGGCTTTCATATTGATTCTTTCCATTGTCCTCAGACCAACGTCATCTTTGATACTCTAAATATACAAACATTACAGACTGTTAATAATAGGAAAAACGAACATGGCTATTTCAGAATCGACACATTCTAATTCTATTATGACAGGTTATTGTAAACTTGAATAACTGAACCTTTTTCGCCAAAAGCATTAGTAAATAAATAGCAAAGTACCTTAAGCAAATAGTTGTTGGTAGGAGGAACGAAAATGAAAGCATATGGATGCGGATTTTCCATGCGGTACTCCACATTCGGAGGCTAATCAGACCACCAAACAATCAACGTGTTCTTTTGGCTTCCAGTGGTGGCCTATGGCTCGGTGCATACTTCTTGACGCAAGTACCCCTCCAAGCATGATAGAAAACTTTCATATTGATTTCTTCCATCGTCCTCAGCCCAACGTCCTCTTTGATACTCTAAATATACAAACATTAGAGTCTATTAATAATAGGAAAAACAACATCTAAACTTAAGATCGAATGTCACAGTTGGTTATACATGTAAAAGTAAGATACACGGTCAAATATAGCCTCATTTTTTTTGGTAGCAATTCATAATGTTGCGGTTGTATTTACACTGTTACTATTTCCTTGGTATCAGGAATATTAGGATTCAAATAGTAGTACGTGGCTGGGGTTCTTAACAGTTGTAGTGCTCCTGATACTGTAAATCACAATAGAAAAGAAATAGTTGTAAAGTTATGTATATGATGGTATGTTTTTTTCAGATTATGTGTACCTTCGTTTCTTTTCACCCAACATGAGCTAACAGCTATAATGACTGTTTTTTCAAGTGATAAATTTTTTTGCATCTCAAAATCTGAAGCCATTTCGTTTATACCTCATCTTTGGAAGATAATTTTCTAATGCACCATCCCCTTGCAGTATCTTTCCAACACATCCTAATGAATCTACTGTACCAACAGATTCCTTGTCAATCACAAAAGCATCCACTCGTTCATTTCCCATCTTAGCATCAGGAATATAATTTTTTTAAATACAAAAAAACATAAATTACTCCAACGACATTAGAGTCAAATAGAGCGTTCATAACTAAAGAGCAACACATATCTCATACATAGAGTCGGTTAAAAGAGTTTCGAGTTTGACTGTTAACCCTCTAGCACCTGTGTTTTTAACCATTGCTTTTTGAGCTATTAATCTTTGTTCCTTTTTAAAAAAAATGTAGTTTGACCTTGCGGTTGACCATATACTTCAATGATAAGCATTAATCAAACATTACTGAATTTAAGTCAAACTAATCCAAATAAAGAAAGTGCTTACATCGTTCATTTGGAACAATTTCTTGCATTGCTTTCCAAAAGCATTTTTTGGTTCCATGAGGACATGTCATACAAGTAAAGACCATTAGTCCCACTTCGTGCATACCTGTTGTTCTTTAAACCTCATCTGTGCAAGATAATTTTCTAATGCACCATCCCCTCGCATTATCTTTCCACCACATCCTAATGAATCTATTGTACCAACAGATTCCTTGTCAATCACAAAAACATCTACTCGTTCATTCCCGTCTTAGCATCAGGAATCTAATTTTTTTTAAATATAAAAAAACAGAAATTACTTCAACAACCTTAGAGTCAAATAGAGCGTTCATAACTAAAAAGCAACACATACCTTAAGAATGGCTACAGCAGTAACAAACTGTTAACAACTAACACAGACAATACTGCTGGTTACCGACAACAACGACTATATTAGTTGACCGTGGTCTGATCCCTGTGATATGTTTTACCACAGATTTCTGTATAGTTTCTGTTACATTTTTTTTCACCTAACATATCATTCAAACTCTTGAATCAATGTATAGTTGGTCACCTTAGAAAGTATCTTAAACTGTTTAACTTAGTGATGCTTTAATAAGTATGTATCATGTTGGTCATATTAAGTGTTTTTATTCTACAATTGACACATGAGCAGTTCTACCCTAAACACTAAAAAGTGTTAATCTGTTAAAAAGTTTAAGCACATAAGCAATCCCACACACCTCTAATGACCATAGCTATATAAAATTATAGTTTTTAAATAAAATAATAATAACAACTATACTACAAAACGTATGAACTTTAATCAAATTCTTTTGAATTGTTAACAAATGCTTTGTATTTTATTATGTCAATCTTTAATTCAAACCCAGCTCATGAAATCAATAAAAAAATAACAACAATATTGGTTAGTTAAAATTACATCAATACCTGCAACGCCACAACCACCATACCAAGTTCTTGAGGCTATAGTAGTCTGGCAAAAAAAGAAATTACCTGTCCTTTAGACAAAGAAGGGAAGAGTTTTACGACATGATATTGTCAACATCAGAATATTCCATAACGTATGCCTCAGAAGACACACTGTGAAACAAAAACAAAGTATGATAAAACATACCAAAAATTTCAGAACGGGTCAGCTTAAATTTGGGTAGTTTTATCTGTTAAACATATGTTAAAACGTATGCTATAAAAAAATCAAAAATTTAAAAACCTGGTTGTAGATTAAGAAAACATTGTGAAGCTGATAAACACACGCAATCCTTTTATTAAATTAACAATTACCAAATACTTCGGTTTCTATAGAACATGGACTAATTGATATTTTTGTTTTTTGTTTGTGTCGACATTAGGGTTTTCTTAAAGTCAATGTTTTATTTGAGCATATATATCCATTCTAAATTTACAAAATTTACACCTACACGTTAGATTATACTTTGCAACATATATTTCAAAAAAACTTGTTGATTTAGTGGTAAACACACATGTTATTCATCTAAATAACCATGGTTCGAATCATGTAAGTGTCTTTTTTTTTATAAATTTAAACACGAAAAATACTGTATAGATAATTGATAATTGCTTAGGTGGACATAATGTGATTACATGGCATTAAATCACAATTACATGGCATTGATGTGGCGTTTATGTGGCATTATCTACGTGTAATGCCTCCTGTTATATATATATATATATATATATATATATATATATATATATATATATATATATAGGGAGATTTTCTTGCGAGAACCATCTTATCTGCGAGAACTGACAGAACCACAAAAAACATACATGCACGCCTTTTAAAATAAAATAAAAATACATGCAAATCATCAATAATCGTAAGTATCCACCTATGTTCTTCAATATCATCATGAACTCATCTTCTTTTTTCACAAAAACCTTACACACAGCCGCAATATTGTCATTGCACGCCTTATAAGAACATACATGCACACCTTCAAAGAAAAATTTTGTATTTCCAATTTCTTATCAAATTCTTTAGAACCATCATGTTTTTAAAAAAACATATATGTTGTTTTTAGAACATATGTGCAAAAATACAATTATTGAACGCGTGCATGTATGTTTTTGGTGGTTCTGTCAGTTCTCGTATATAAGATGGTTCTCGCAAGAAAGTCTCACTATATATATATATATATATATATATATATATATATATATATATATATATATATATATATATATATATATACTAGACTTCAAAGCCCGCCCAATGGGCGGGCATGACTTTTAATTATAATTTGGATGGTTTTAGTTAACTTAAAATTATGTTTTACGTTTGTTATATTTAATACAATAAAATATTCAAAGCCCGCCCTTGTAATTATAATTTTGATGGTGTTAGTTAACGTAAAATTATTATTAAGGACGCCGATTTCATGGACGTGAAAAAAAGCATACCACAGATGGCAAAAAACAAACTTAAACCGAGTACAAAAACCATAGAATAAAATGCATCACCTGATAAAAAAAAACTCGTCTGACCCGTGCCTTTTAACTTCATTGGCCCATCGTAAAGTGATCCATCTGACCCGTGTTTTTTTAGTGGGATGACCCGAGCCTCTATTCGTAATTATAATTTTGATGGTGTTAGTTAACGTAAAATTATTTTTAAGGACGCCGATTTCATGGCCGTGAAAAAAAGCATACCACAGATGGCAAAAAACAAACTTAAACAGAGTACAAAAACCGTAGAATGAAATGCATCACCTGATACAAAAAACTCGTCTGACCCGTGCCTTTTAACTTCAAACACCCTAGAATCAACACCCTACTTATTTATTTAGGAGCTTACTGTAGGGTATTCACAATACATGAATCACTAGTTTGAGGTTAGTTTGGATCGAACTATGTAAGAATTCTAGAGAGAAGTGGGAGCCTTTAGAGAGAGAAAGTAACTAGTGTAATATTAGCTTCAAAAGGTCCAACCCTTCCCTTGTGTGGGAAGGGATATATATACTACTACATATTATGTCCCTAGTGGACTGTGGAGCGAGCTGACAGTGGGGAAAGCCCCGACCCACTCCACAAATATAGATACGACTAATACTAATACTAATAATACTAAGCTAATATAGATAAGCCTACGAGCTATAGAAATGCTAATTAGATGCTCGGGGTGACCGAGCCTTCATCTGAATATTTATATTCCTAACACTTACTGATAATGTATCATTGTTTGCTCATATACAATTTGTTAACATGCATAAGCCCATAAATATAACAATGGATAGTCCACATCACTGCAGTCTGCAACCATACACTATGTTTTATATATGTGAAGTTCTACTCACTAAACATATAAATACAACATACACATTTACTATTTCACTGTAGTATACGTTTTAAAAGCTAACTAAGCTACTTCTCTGTAGTGTACCTAAACATCGTTTTAAAATTAATCAAAGCCAAATATATAGTTGATTGGGATCCATGGTGCAGTCGCACCAGATGGAAACCAATCATGAGTTCACCACATTTGAAGCTTACTTGCAAATTTTAAAACTGGTCAAGTTTTAAATGCTTTAACTCTAGATTTTAACGGGTCAACAAACCTTCTGATCAAACTTTTTTCCTTGAATCTCTCCTTAACTAATCCATATCTTCCTCCATATACATCTTCTCACACTCGACCCTATGAACATCCCTGAAAAACATAGACAAAAGTTAGAAAGAAATATAGATGAAGAACCAATGTAACTTTCATTTGTATAATATCTCAAAAGCTCATAAAAAAATTAAATTTTGAGGTATAAAAAAATGTTTTAAAAGCTAACTAATCTACTTCTCCGTAGTGTACCTGGTCTAGAAAAATGCATACATAAGCATAGAACATGATGATTGCCTAAGTAACACCAGCTGCTAATTTGGCACCCAAATTGAAAAAAAATTCAAACAAACATTGTACAGGCCTAATGTCTTGAATTGATAACTTGATAAATTGATAAACTGAAACACAATTGTTGTTACTAAAAAATTCATATCATGTATATTTGTGGTGGACTACATTTTAGCATAAATTAATCAAAACACTACGAATAATTAACTATATACATGCCACAATGATCATGTTTCCTATGACTTTTTTAAATCACCCCTTCAATGGATAATGTTACCATAGATTAAGGGGTATGAAGTGATTAGTACGAAATATGTGACCATTGAGTAATGCACCTTAGAAAGTAGCAGGCTTGATATCATAAATTAAAATATGCATGACGTTTGCACCTCCTTTTATAATGTTTGCAACTAAACAACCAAAAATAAAAAGTATAAATCCCTCACGAATCTTGTTTTTTTCATCACATTACACAAAGTATCTATTTCAGAAATTAAAATAGAAGAAAATTTCTGCGTATCGACTTAGTCTAACTGTACTTTAAACAGAATAAGCAATCCCAAAGACCCTCTTAATAGTCAAATACTCAAATTTCATTATAACTGGTATGTGTCATTTCTTTTAGAAAAAATTTCTTTACGCTGTTTGGTATTGCTTACAAAACTGTAGGTAACTGGGGTACTTTGGGACTTACTAATTCTTCTTATTAAGGGACTGTTGAAGCTTTTTACAGGGGTTGTTTACATCCCTTTTATAAGCAGTGGAAAAAACCAATCCATGAATTGTAAGTTGCATTGTATGGGTTCGAGTTGGATTTTTTAAAGGTGGTTTCACTGAACTTTTTAGACTATAAATCTTCCTGAACTGTTTCGACTCGCTACATACAAAATTCTGGCAACCGTAATTTCATAAAAGAAAATAATAAAGAACTTGGATCCTGACTACGGCTGCGAAGATTAGGCAAATAAGTCTAAGATCAGTAACCTCTTCCTTTTTATTTTGAAAATTTGTGGTTTAATACTTTAATATGTAACATTCTCATAATTTTTAACTAAAGGCTTGGACAAATCTAGCCATTGGTCATTTTCAAGATCCTAAACTTTGGTACTTTACTCTTTTAAACCATTGTTCGGATTGATTATAAACCTACTCATAATTCCAGTCTTAAGTGGCGCAAACATAGGTAGAGTTTCCCCAAATATTTATTCAATTGATTACTCACACACTATACATATAATATATCACTATATCAGTAGTATTCACCTTAGTTACCTTTGATATGAAGTGGATCCTGATTCTCGTATATGGGATCAACTCAAGCAACATCTGGATCTGGATGTTTTTCAGTAGATCTTCTATATAGTTTGTGATGAAGAGATCATCCATTAAGGTTCTTTTTTTCCTATTCTTACTCCCAACGATCACCTAGAATCTATAATTGAGCCTATATAATCATATAGTTTCACTGTACCCGAACTCAACAACTGATTATACAAAATAGCAATCACAAACACCCTTAATTGGTACAAACTAAACACATTAACCAAGCTATCAATTAAAAATGCATCCAGGACCCAAAGATATGTAAGTGACTTAAACGCAACAGCTATATGGTAGTGGAGCTATACTGTAAGAGGGGTGAAAACGTCAATGTTATTACCTGAATGCCTTCACAGGCTGTCAGTCGTGACCATATTTGCTCTCTATCAATCACCCATTGTAACTGCTTCTGTCATTAGATATTGATCAAAAGCCGCTGCCCCACTGCCCCTGCTCCTCTAAAATACGACACACACAACAATTAAAAGTTCTTGACCACTTGTGCACATATAGACTACATAAAGAGTTAACATTATACAAAGCATATAAAATTCAAAATATGAAGAAGTCCTTCCAAGTTCAACAACACCTCCAATAAGGTTACATGATTTGACTGCTATTCTATGTTTTAAGCCTACTAAGTTCAATATATTGCGAGAAAGGTGAGTAGTTATGGACCAGCGTTCTCCAACTACTCCTGTGGATTTATAGATCTATTCAAGTTGGTCGATCAATCCCTTCTTTGTTTCCCTAAACCAAATACTGATTCTATCGATTCATATTAGAGTGATGGCCACTGTACCAAGGTGTTGACTTATGCCTGTGATTCTTGATTTCATTCACAGTTTAGCCAAGGGAAGAGTAGATGTGACAGGTGATGCCTATTTATTTTCAATTAATAGAATATACTATACTAATCTCTAATCCATCGTTAACAGGTTTTTGTTTGATCTTTTTTACTGTTAAATCATGATAGCAACTTGTCTCATGCATATATTCACTCGTATAATAAGTGTTCAGATGACATAGCAGTTAGTTAGAGAGTGAAATGCAGTTTCTAAAGTGTAACACCGCTGCAAACACGTTCTTAGTATAACGTTTGTTTTTTTAAGGATAACATCTAATTACTTATATTAGCTTTCTAAAAGATCATTCAAGTTCTCAAACAAACTTATAACTTAACTATACTTATAAAGGTGGTAATAACATCTAGGCATGATCAGTTGTACTCATGTTAGAATGCTAAACAAATCTATTCATGTTAATTGGCTTTAGTTTCATTTTGAAATTTATTCTTTATTATCCTAGTAACTGATTAAAACTTTACACTATGAAAGGCAAATTACCAGTTAAATTAGTAGAGAATATGGACTTTGATCATGATTAAGTTAGATTAGCTATAGCTGAAGATTGATTCAACTCTCGACATACAGAGCTGCAATTCAGCAAATAAAGACGGGTTCAGGATAGACAACCTCAAAAAAAAAAAAAAAAAAACCTTCAAGGATTATTAGTCAAACTTAATCTCTCAAATATAAAGCCTGGCCAACTGCCTCAGAGAAAGTGGTTAGGTATTATATAGCTTGGGCACGGTTCAATTACTTTAACAGACAATGGCCTACAATTATCAACCAAGAACTACCAACAACATTAAAAGGCATCAAAATATCATAACTAAAAACACCAAAAAAATCATTGTATAGTTAAAACACAAATGATAATAATAAAAATTAAATACCTTGGAGACCATCATCATATTTTCTAACTCGTGTGTAGTTCCCTCGCTGGGTTCAGAAACGTTCTCAATGGCAGACATAACACCTTCTTGAGCTTCGTCTTCCAGCTCCTCATTTCTTTCTAATAAAAGTAACATAATCAAAAAATGCAAACTCGAATCCCAAAATGAATCAAACTTAACATGTAAGGGAACCGAAGTAGGGACAATAACCAAAAGAGAATAGTTTTTACGCACCAATTTCCCGGATTGGGCCAGTAATCCATACAACTTGTAATTCATTCAAAAACAAAAACAGACATAAGAGTATTTTTTGCTTACAGTTAACTCAAATGCTTCTTCTGGTCTATCCAGTTGTTTTATTGCTGCTTTCATTTCTCTTAATCAAGTTGATCACCTAAATTCATCGCAGCCCAAAACATTAATATAGCGTTGCCTGGGTTTTTGTCCACCAACTGTCAAGCGAAAAACATGAAAAGATCACAAAATAAGCCTCAAAAAACCGAAAATCTCAGCTCTCATACATATAACAATTACCACAGCAAGAATGAACAACAGTAACATAAGGCATACTCTAACTCAAAGCCTACTCACCTGTCACCAAAAGAACATGTAGTTCTTGTTTTGTTCTTCGTGGAGTATTTGCAAAAACAGAAAATAGACATGCGTCACTCAGTAGAACTCAACTTTAGACCTATTTAGCTAATATTGAATCTGGATAAATACGGATTATTAAATTTGAACTTATGTAAACCAATAAGCCCAGGTTGATAAGCACTTAAGCCTGATGGGAGCTTATGAACTTTTCTAAGTTAAAATAAGTTCGAAAGCCAACAAATTAAGCTAATTCAAAGAGCCTCTCTATTGCTACAGTGTGGAGTTGTTATTAAAAGAAAGGTACAGAGTTAATAGTGTTTGATGTGTAACTAATCAGACAGATGAAGTTCATAAGCAAATCAAATATGAGATACATCTATACCTTAGCAAAGCAAACACCCCCTAATAGCCACTCATTTGTTGCTGTCAGCTTCAAAAAACCCCCTCGATTTTCGTCGTTAAATGGCTACAGAAATCAAGTGTGTCATAATAGAAATTAGAAGACATATGGGACGTAAATTTTGCCCCATACTTGTGCAATGGGTCCATACTTAACAACTACAGAATGCAGCATCCATACTTATCAGCAACCGTTTTTTATCAATTGCAGCCTGCATTTCACGGATGAATAAATACGTATAGAAAGAGGTTTCTATGTACGTTTGGCACATTAAGCATAAGCAAGAAATGCACTTAGAGTTACCATTCATGCTCTTACTGAAGCTGCTATAGAAAAAAATTGTTTTCTACCAATCTACTTCATTAGCATTAATTGCATTCAATAATAATTCGACATTACCTTGTCAAGTATCAAATTCGTTCTTGTTGAAGAAACTCATTGCAAGGAAAATCCAAGGTTTCGAGATCTGTTTACAAAAGAAAAGTCCCACGTGTCATAATTCAAAATAAATACCAACCATAGGGACACACAAAAAAGTATATATATGAAAAAAATAAGTATGCAAACAAAATAGTATATGAAAAACTAACAAACAAAAAACTCAGAACACCATTTTCATCACTAATCTCAATTCCCAAACACACCCAAATTCAAATCTCTACAAAATCTCAATACCAAAAAACTATATCATGAGAGCGCTTGTTAAGATTGTCAAGAACTACATTACCCATATTAACCTATTACCTGCATATTGTATATTCATAAGAACTTCGACCATCCAAAATAATCCATTCCAATGTTTCTTTTTAACTATTTAGAGATTACAGTAGTAATACCCTGTCTCTTCTATATGTAAACCAAACAAAAGAAAACATAAATAACGCAGTTGAACATTTATCTTACATGTGAGGCTTAAAGCTGCACTTGGAATCAGACATAAAGCACAACCATATAGTGCAAATTTCTTGCGGCGTAACATACTTCTATTTAAAACTATAGAACAGAAAAAAATAAAAAAATAAAGAAGAAATATATATTGTAACACAAAAATTGAAGAATTGATCAAAACAAACTACTAATCAAAACCAACAAATTTCAAATGAAATTCAATAAGCGCACTGACCTCTAAGACGAAGAGATGGCGAGCCAGCATTTTCTGTAAGATCATCTTAAAACATCATCTTAAAACACAAATGCACAACTCAAGCTGCTGTGACTGTTTCCTGCTTGCATTTAGTTTCTGTGTAGGGTTTGTGATTTCTTTCTTAACCGTTAATTTCTTGCTGAGGACATTACGTGATTTATTAGACAAATTAGATGTCATTGCACTCCAAAATCCATCTGAGAAAAAAACTCACATGAATGATATTAGAGCTAATGCTTAAAAAAAAATACAAACGAACACTTTATACTGCTGGGATGTTGCCAGTTTGTCTTTTACATTCGTACTGCTACGATCTCGAATTAGTACTGCCATTGAAGGTTAGTACTGGTGGTATATATTCATTTGTACTGCTTGTATTTATTATAATACGATTCAATTGATCGATACTAAAAACTAATCTAGCACAATCAATTAAAAAAACTGAACAAAAATTGAATCGGAAATCGAATTAAATATATACCTTGGATTATTTAGTCATTCACATCAATTTTCAATATATTCCATACGACAATGATAGATAAATAGAGTGAGGATGGTGCGGCTGCTCAAGATTTTTAGTTACCTTGTGTGAGATGGTGAGGCTGCTCTTGCAAAATCAAATGATATAATTAACCCAAACACGACAATGATAGATAAATAGAGTGAGGATGGTGCGGCTGTTCAAGGTTTTTACTTACCTTATGGGAGATGGTGAGGCTGCTCTTGCAGATACCTCAGCATCAGTAGCTAGAAAAAAAAAAGAAAAGAAAAACACAATTCAATAATACTTCTTTGTGATAGATAAACAACAAACCTGTGGATACATATTACCAACAAATAAGTCGAACAATCTGCACAATAAACCATAAAATAAAAAAGTGTGTTTGATAATGAGATGAATGAGTGATAGTAGGGTTTTGGGGAAAAAAATACTCAGTATAATGAATTGACAAATATTATATACAACATACCAAATGAGCCGATTAAAAATTGAGGGAAAAAAACCTTGAACATCAATGTTTCTTGCAAACCTGTGATGTAGAAAATACAAAAAATCATATACGGATCATTAGAAGAGACTGTGAGGAAAAAGGACATTAGGGTTTTTGAGAAAAAATATATTATGAATGAGGTGTGATTTTTTTACGTATATGTTTTGATTAGGGTTAACTAACTTGTAGGGATTCTCCTATTGCTCTTTTGTCTAGTATATCTTTTTTTGTTTCAGGTGCTTCATCACAATCAATGGCTTAGTTCCATTGGTTGAGACATCTCCATGTTAACCTAAAGATGTATGTTCGAATCTCACTATGGTCATTTTTTAAAATTTCGGATTTAAAGGTCAAACCTGCGAATCTTGGTCAAACATTGCTTATGTGGCATGCTTAGGTGGAATAAGAGCATGATTACTCATCAATCCAACGCTTATTCATCAATCCTGCATTTGATGTATATATATATATATATATATATATATATATATATATATATATATATATATATATATATATATATATATAATCTGGATCGATTGAGAAGGTTTTTATTTTGAGAAGATTGAGAAGGTTTTCAAAAACGATAGATTTTTAACTTTGATTCATGTTTTTCAAGCGTAAAACTCATTTTAATGTGATTAAAATTCAAAATGTGTAAAACAAATTTGAATCAATGTTAAAAATCTCTCGATTTTGCGATATATGTAGAATACTGAATCATCTGTACAAATTTAATGAATCATCATCATAACTCGATTTTAACAATGATTTGTGAATCAAATTTGTAATTTATAGATTCGGTTCACCATAAAATGATGTTTTACTTGTGAATCAAATCAAAAACATGAATCAGTTTGTTCAAACGAAGATTTCTCAATCTTCTCAAAATAAAAACCTTCTCAATGGAACCGGATCCTATATATATATATATATATAAGGCGTGCATGTAGGTTTTTGGTGGTTCTGTCAGTTCTTGTAGATAAGATGGTTCTCGCAAGAAAGTCTCACTATATATATATATATACACACACACATATACATATATATATATATATATATATATATATATATATATATATATATATATATATATACATATTATATATATATATATATATTATATATATATATATATTAATAATTATATATATATATATATATACTAGACTTCATGGCCCGTCCGATGGGCGGACATGACTTGTAATGTTCGTTTGGATGGGTTTACTTATTGTAAAACCATTTTTTAGGAGCCTGACGAACGGGCATGATTTGTAATTTTAATTTTGATGGTTTATTATGAAACCATTTTTTAAGGACTTTCGTGTAGGAGTAATCGATATTAAATTAAATCGGTTTACGTTTGAAGTTACTTTTACGAAATATTTTTTGGGAGTAATCGATATTTCTTTTTTTTTTTTACCATAATAATTTTTTAATACCGTTTGACTTATATGTTTTAGACTTTTAGAAAGTTCATGTAGCTATTTTTTATTTGTTATTTTCAACATAATAATCATTGTTATTAAATTTAATATACAAAAATATAGCTGATAAATTAGTGTATAGTTTAAGGTAATAATTACTACCCAAAGGTTATTGTGAACCTATATATGGACTTTTCATGTATCTATTTT
This sequence comes from Artemisia tridentata subsp. tridentata, assembly GCA_021014915.2. Lineage (NCBI taxonomy): Eukaryota > Viridiplantae > Streptophyta > Magnoliopsida > Asterales > Asteraceae > Artemisia > Artemisia tridentata. The sequence continues at coordinate 233,365,338 of CP139504.1, read as the reverse complement.
AAATTTGTTATTTTCAAGACAGTAACTATTATTATTTAATCTAATAGACACAACTATACTTGATCTAAAGAATGAGTGTCCGAATAAAAAAAAGGGATAATTACAAAAATAGACCATGGATCGAAGTGATTTTCTTTTTCTAGCCCGTACCCCGGGCAACTGGGCAACTCGCCCCATATGATGACACGTGTCCCCAGTTGCCTAAAAAATGTCGATTGTTGCCCAAAAAAATACACAAGTTGCCCAAAAAATACACTTCCAGATTTCAGTTGCCCAAAAAAGTGTAGGTTGCCCTTGACAAAAAAAATATTTTCCGATCTCGGGGTAGATAAGGAAAAACACTTGGTTGCTTGGGCTATTTATGTAATTATCCCTAAAAAAATGAAGCTACGATATTGATATTATAATTTTTGATGTAAATAATCTGGTGGATATATTTTTTCTTATTACGGCAAAACATTTTGTTTGTAAAACATTTAGAAAAACATGCAAGTTGTGTAGCATACTCATTACTAAGCTATGCTTATAGTCTTGCTGCACCGTCTTTTCATTTTCTCAGATATAATTGCAACTTCTCCAGAGTAATTATCACCACATTATCGAAAACACCAAACAATCGAAAACACCAAACCTTTACCTTTCAAAAATCTGTGGCCGGATCAGCAAAAGGTGAACAACACAATCTTGATCTTATATCTTTATTCACGTTTTGTTAACTTCTGTTACTTGATTTACTTATTGAAAAGATGAAACCCTGAGTCGTTTGATTGTCTAACTGTGTTTTATTTATCTGTATATTTAAGTCAGTAATTTGTAGCTACATGTGTGTCACACCCCCAAAATCGGGTCCAGCGGAAGCTTACACATCGCTGGGGTGCAACTCAATTGGTATCACAACACAAGTGTAAAGAACGGTTTTCACATCAATCATTTAGAATATATTTGAGAAGTCAAAAGTGTTAATTTACATTATGAAAAGTGGTGCGGAAGTTGGCCCATAAAATAAGTTAAGCGGTCCCAAATGTTTTATCAGAGTCTTCTATGACCATGCCATGCCCTGCCAAAAGCCTCCAGTAGCGTGCTATTGCTTAGTTCCTGAAAATACATGCTAAAGTGTCAACACGAGGTTGGTGAGTTCATAGAGTTTGTTATAAATAAGTTGAAAAGCGGTTAGAGAAAGTTTCCACGGCATAGGCATTGTAAATCCACTCAGTTCCAAGCCCTGCCCATTCAAGACTTGCAACCTGTGTGTTTACAACCCAATGCTAACATAAAATGATTAGGATAGATGACTTGCATACCAATGCACAATGTAATAGATGTCTTGCATACCAATGCACAATAGAATAGATGACTTGCATACCAATGCACAATGTAATAGATGTCTTGCATACCAATGCACAATAGAATAGATGACTTGCATACCAATGCAAAACGTATTAGATGACTTGCATACCAATGCAAAGCGTATTAGATGTCTTGCATACCAATGCAAAGCGTATTAGATGTCTTGCATACCAATGCAAAGCGTATTTGATAAACGAGAAAAGTAATTTAAGCATGTATCTCCCCCAAAAGTTCAAAACGTATAAAAGTAGGGGCTATGAAAACTCACCTGATATGATAGCACAATACTAGCAGTGAATATGCTGGAATGAGGCTCGGTCTCTAACCGCGACCTAATGTGAATGATATGATCTAAGGTAAGCAAATGAAATAATTCTACTCATGCAATTACGTATGTTAACGATACCACTCGTTAGTTTTGAAAATAACGTTTATCGTCGAAAACTACATTTTTGACGTCTTGCTAAGTCATGAACTACTTTTCGTGTAAATATGTTGAAATGATACTCTAAGATCCTCGTTTGGTGTTCTATAGTCAAATATAATAGTTTCGTCGCAAAATAACTCTTTTTATAACTTGTGAAAAATGTGGCCAAACGGCCTCGCAAAACTAGCCGCAAAATATTGTACGTTAAGAGTTAGGAATAGAACTTGACGTTTTTGAAAACCTTGTAACATGATCTCTCAGCCGTCTCCTTTGGGTTTTGGTCATACGTGACTCGATCAACGGGAAAATAGCTCGCAACATGGTGACTTGAAAGAAAACTGTTTTACACTTGTAAAATATTTTGCTATTAGAAGCTGTCAAAAATAATAAGTTTCGCCAGGTTTTCAAACGTGCATATCTTGGTCGTTATAAGTCCGTTTTCTATGTTCTTTATATCCACGGAATCGTCCTAGCATGAACTAACATAATTTCAGTAGCTCGGCTCTCCTAGATCACGTCTAACGCCTCGTTTTGTTCCTTGAAGTTCGGAAAACAGCAAGCTTATTTTCAGAAAATAGTTTTTGTGTTGTCTAACTTTAAAACTTCGTATCTCCTTCGTTATAACTCGGTTTTTATCCATTCTTTCGGCCACGGTTTCGTCTTTGAGTGTATTTTCTAAATCTTTGGTCCAAAGTTACACCCTAGCCCCTGAGTTTCCCACGTTTTGCAAAATGGGACAGCAACTATCTAATAGTGTTAAAACTTGGTTTTCCTAGTTGCTAACTTGTTCAAAAACCAACCAAACAACTTCAAATGATCCCAAATCCTACCATACATCTTCTTAGGGTGTCATGGTGTCCTAAACATCATCAACCTTGCTAATCTACCAAGGATCTCATAAGGATGTTAATAAAACCTATAGATCTAGGGTTTATTATGAAAATGAACAAAGTGGTATAGATAACTTGTATTTTGCATGATCAATCATCAATATAACATGAAAAACAATGGATTGAAAGTATGAAAAGATTAGAAAGATGTTCTTGAAGCTTACTTGATGATTGGTGAGCTAGGATGAAAAATGACCACAACCTTGGAGTTTTTATTGCAAAACTCTAACAAGGAAGGTATTTGGGACTAATATAACACTCGATCTTGGAAAAATTATGGGATCTCCTCCATGTTCTTGGTGTGCCGTGAGCTAGAGAGGGAAGGGAGAGAGGATTTGTGATTTTTTTTCCTAAAAATAAGCTAGTTTAGTCTTTTTATAGTCCAATGGCATTTTGGTAATTTTGATGGAAGGGTAAAATGGTAAATTCACTAGGTTTTTTGAAATATCTAGATATTTTTCAGAAAATATCTAGATATTATAGGCTGGATACTTATCTTGACTTACGGAGTGAGTTTCGGTCCCGTTAATTGCTAACTGTAAGTCGTAAAGTCACAAAACTTAAAACCGGGTATCCTAAAATTCCTAAACTCATGAAAATGTCACGGAAGGTGGAAAACATATATTTCTCTTGTTGGTAATGTTGTTTGGACATATCGGGATGCCTAAATGACGTTTAAACCTTAAAGTAAGTCTCGGACACGCTTTCGTGATTCTTGCAGAAATTATCCGACGAGTGCCAAAATCTCGGGTTATCATTAAAATAGTTTAACTTACGAGAATATGAAATAAAAATTTTGGAATGAATAGTGCCAGTGAATAGTAACTCGTGAATAGTAAATTGTCGAGGTTCGGAAAAATGGCCTGAAATTACGAGTTGTGATAGTCTCCACCCGTTAGAGAAATTCAGTCTCTGAATTCAGCTCGCTCGTTCTACGTACGCACGTTCTCATGGTCGGGTTTGATGGGGGTAAACTTTCCCATGATCGAGCATAGCCTTCAAAAGACCTCTAGGTAACCGATTTCTACTTAATCCCACAACTCATCAAACAAGAACTGTCATGGGATTAGGCTAAATCGGTTTGAGGTTGTCGATTCAAATTTAATCTCACAACTCATCAAACAAGAACTGTCATGAGATTAAACTGAATCGGCTCGGGTAACAACTTGATTCCAGTTTGATCCTCGCAACTCATCAAACAAGAACTGTCACTTAGATCAAACTAGGAACAAGTGGTTTGAAGGAGGTATTTTGAAAATTTGGCTCGATTATGGAATTGCTTACACCGATCAAATCAATCCGGACATAATTTCATTATAACTACTCTCAGTATTGCAAAATTCATCTCTGAGTCGAACATAGGTAGTCAGGCTATGTCCCACTGTCCCGGGTCGAATATAGATGACTAGTCTATATTCCACCGAGGTTCAATGAATTTTGGAATACTCAGCTTAGTTATAATAATACTATGTCCTTCACATGTAAAGGGTGGTTCAAAAGACTAAGGTAGGTGATCAGGCTTGAGGTCGAAAGATGAAACTACGTAAGGAAAAAGGTGTAACGCTGTGACGTGTATGATATGTATGCACCCTTATATGTAAGACAATCACAGTAATCAACGAGAATAAGTGAGTATAATCTATCTGGCAATAAGATATAAATCTCATTAAATATGTCAGCAACAAACCACAAATGAGGCATCAGCTTGGCAGGCAGGCATGTGGCGGTCATAGGGTTAAGTTTTCGTAAAAGTAGCTATAGTTTAGGTTTCAAAATTACCCAATTCTCTATAGCCTAGGCTCTGATACCAATCTGTCACACCCCCAAAATCGGGTCCAGCGAAAGCTTACACATCGCTGGGGTGCAACTCAATTGGTATCACAACACAAGTGTAAAGAACGGTTTTCACATCAATCATTTAGAATATATTTGAGAAGTCAAAAGTGTTAATTTACATTATGAAAAGTGGTGCGGAAGTTGGCCCATAAAATAAGTTAAGCGGTCCCAAATGTTTTATCAGAGTCTTCTATGACCATGCCATGCCCTGCTAAAAGCCTCCAGTAGCGTGCTATAGCTTAGTTCCTGAAAATACATGCTAAAGTGTCAACACGAGGTTGGTGAGTTCATAGAGTTTGTTATAAATAAGTTGAAAAGCGGTTAGAGAAAGTTTCCACGGCATAGGCATTGTAAATCCACTCAGTTCCAAGCCCTGCCCATTCAAGACTTGCAACCTGTGTGTTTACAACCCAATGCTAACATAAAATGATTAGGATAGATGACTAGCATACCAATGCACAATGTAATAGATGTCTTGCATACCAATGCACAATAGAATAGATGACTTGCATACCAATGCACAATGTAATAGATGTCTTGCATACCAATGCACAATAGAATAGATGACTTGCATACCAATGCAAAACGTATTAGATGACTTGCATACCAATGCAAAGCGTATTAGATGTCTTGCATACCAATGCAAAGCGTATTAGATGTCTTGCATACCAATGCAAAGCGTATTAGATGTCTTGCATACCAATGCAAAGCGTATTTGATAAACGAGAAAAGTAATTTAAGCATGTATCTCCCCCAATAGTTCAAAACGTATAAAAGTAGGGGCTATGAAAACTCACCTGATATGATAGCACAATACTAGCAGTGAATATGCTGGAATGAGGCTCGGTCTCTAACCGCGACCTAATGTGAATGATATGATCTAAGGTAAGCAAATGAAATAATTCTACTCATGCAATTACGTATGTTAACGATACCACTCGTTAGTTTTGAAAATAACGTTTATCGTCGAAAACTACATTTTTGACGTCTTGCTAAGTCATGAACTACTTTTCGTGTAAATATGTTGAAATGATACTCTAAGATCCTCGTTTGGTGTTCTATAGTCAAATATAATAGTTTCGTCGCAAAATAACTCTTTTTATAACTTGTGAAAAATGTGGCCAAACGGCCTCGCAAAACTAGCCGCAAAATATTGTACGTTAAGAGTTAGGAATAGAACTTGACGTTTTTGAAAACCTTGTAACATGATCTCTCAGCCGTCTCCTTTGGGTTTTGGTCATACGTGACTCGATCAATGGGAAAATAGCTCGCAACATGGTGACTTGAAAGAAAACTGTTTTACACTTGTAAAATATTTTGCTATTAGAAGCTGTCAAAAATAATAAGTTTCGCCAGGTTTTCAAACGTGCATATCTTGGTCGTTATAAGTCCGTTTTCTATGTTCTTTATATCCACGGAATCGTCCTAGCATGAACTAACATAATTTCAGTAGCTCGGCTCTCCTAGATCACGTCTAACGCCTCGTTTTGTTCCTTGAAGTTCGGCAAACAGCAAGCTTATTTTCAGAAAATAGTTTTTGTGTTGTCTAACTTTAAAACTTCGTATCTCCTTCGTTATAACTCGGTTTTTATCCATTCTTTCGGCCACGGTTTCGTCTTTGAGTTTATTTTCTAAATCTTTGGTCCAAAGTTACACCCTAGCCCCTGAGTTTCCCACGTTTTGCAAAATGGGACAGCAACTATCTAATAGTGTTAAAACTTGGTTTTCCTAGTTGCTAACTTGTTCAAAAACCAACCAAACAACTTCAAATGATCCCAAATCCTACCATACATCTTCTTAGGGTGTCATAGTGTCCTAAACATCATCAACCTTGCTAATCTACCAAGGATCTCATAAGGATGTTAATAAAACCTATAGATCTAGGGTTTATTATGAAAATGAACAAAGTGGTATAGATAACTTGTATTTTGCATGATCAATCATCAATATAACATGAAAAACAATGGATTGAAAGTATGAAAAGATTAGAAAGATGTTCTTGAAGCTTACTTGATGATTGGTGAGCTAGGATGAAAAATGACCACAACCTTGGAGTTTTTATTGCAAAACTCTAACAAGGAAGGTATTTGGGACTAATCTAACACTCGATCTTGGAAAAATTATGGGATCTCCTCCATGTTCTTGGTGTGCCGTGAGCTAGAGAGGGAAGGGAGAGAGGATTTGTGATTTTTTTTTCCTAAAAATAAGCTAGTTTAGTCTTTTTATAGTCCAATGGCATTTTGGTAATTTTGATGGAAGGGTAAAATGGTAAATTCACTAGGTTTTTTGAAATATCTAGATATTTTTCAGAAAATATCTAGATATTATAGGCTGGATACTTATCTTGACTTACGGAGTGAGTTTCGGTCCCGTTAATTGCTAACTGTAAGTCGTAAAGTCACAAAACTTAAAACCGGGTATCCTAAAATTCCTAAACTCATGAAAATGTCACGGAAGGTGGAAAACATATATTTCTCTTGTTGGTAATGTTGTTTGGACATATCGGGATGCCTAAATGACGTTTAAACCTTAAAGTAAGTCTCGGACACGGTTTCGTGATTCTTGCAGAAATTATCCGACGAGTGCCAAAATCTCGGGTTATCATTAAAATAGTTTAACTTACGAGAATATGAAATAAAAATTTTGGAATGAATAGTGCCAGTGAATAGTAACTCGTGAATAGTAAATTGTCGAGGTTCGGAAAAATGGACTGAAATTACGAGTTGTGACAATGTGTCGTTTCTTGTTTTTGCTCGTATGCTCTAACTAACTCGATCAAATCATTTTATGTATTACTTTCTTAAGAACATATTAACTTGATTAATCATTTTATGTATTACCTTTTTAGGAACTTAGTAAGGGAAAATATTGTTGGTAGGCCCGTGGTTTTTGGTAGATCTTGATGAAACCTGTTTGTTATAGGTTTTCGTGGTCATAGATCATGGGGGTTGTAAGTTTTTTGGATTTTATGTTTGATGTGATTTTTGTCGAAGTTAAAGTAAGTGGTCTAAGGTCCAAGGTAGCTATGCGGATGCATAGTTTTGGTTGTGTTCTAGCTTACGTTATGATGAATTTGATTAATCATTTTGTGAATATGTTTTTTTCCCAAAAGGGGTGTATTTGGGTGTGTATTGGAGAAAAATGTTGCCGCGTTGTTGTTTCATACGATCCTTAATACTATGGTGTTCGTTGTTGTTATTCTTGATACTATGTGTGTCTCTGGTCATATTCCCGCACTGTCGTAGACTGTGTGTAAAGAAAGTAGGCTAAGGTCTAAGATAGTTGTGTTGTGTAATATGAATTACCCTTTATTATATTTTACATGAAGTATGGCTGTAGATCTCTTGAAGTGGGAGAACTGTCTATACAAAATATGCTAGGAATTACCTTGACATCTATATTATGGGTTTCGCATATTCTGATCTTCGATGTGTTTGCTTTTTAAGGCGTAAAAAACATTATATCTTGTTGTTTGAATTAGGCATTGTTCTAGGGCCCGTTTGTGTTCCTTGTAATATTGAATGTCAATGTTTTGCACTCACTGTATTGATACTTTATGACTGAAATCAGCAACATGGATCAGCAATTTATGGTGCGCCTGAATACGGAAACGAATCCGGAGTATCAGGTTTGAATGTGGAACTACTTCTGAATATGGATTTGTACTCGTTTTTGTTTTTTTTGTTTTTTTTTTATTTATAATTTTTTACTTGTAATATGTTATTATAGCAGTATAAGTGACTTAAATTCTGCATTCCACAGAGGTTGCCTACGGTGTTTGCCGAAAGATTTTATGATGGTGAAGATTACGTATTTATTGTCGGGAACAACAGATACAGGTACATATGTTTAATAAGACTTATGGATGGTGATACCCATGTTTACGGAGATGAGTGGAGAAAGTTCGTCGAGGGTAACATGACGCCATCGATTAAAACATTACATTTTGTGAAGGATGCCTTGGGTACTTTCTACGTAACTGGTTACAACGTGGACGGTACTGAAGGTCCTGGCTATGAACGCCGTACCGTGGGGAATAGAGTTGTTCGGTGCTTGGCCATATTCCGTGCTGGAGGAGGACAGGTACGCATGAGTAATTTATTGGTATATATATATAGTTTTTAATTTCCATAAATGTTAACATATCATGAAATAACGTTGAATTTTTTTATAGTTGGTAATATGTTTATTTTAGATTACGGTTAGTATGCAAAAGCTGTTCAACGTGAAATGTTCATAGTAAAAATAGGATTATAATGTGTAATCAGTGGAGAAAATATATGTTTGTTATAAAGTAAATTCAGTTACAATGGTGTTTAACTATGTTTATTTTGATAGTTGGTATTAAGTATATCGTATCGTACATGATGGTTAATATTCAAAGGTGTTCAATGCGAATACATGAAGTTTATATTTGCGAATTGCAGCAGTACACGTTGGTAGTAAAAATAGGGATGTAATGCTTAAACAGTGAAAAAGTGGGTAGATGCTGTGAATGGTTGGATTGTTATGCGTGTTTATTTTTAATAAACTGTATTGGTATTTCATAAGATGTTATTAGGTGATTGGCAGTGGTTCATACTGGTAGCCCCTAATTCGTTTCTAGCTATAAGTTTGGATTTGATATTATGTTAAAAATGCCAAACTAACTTGTATAAAATAATTGGATCGAAACTCGGCTTTAATGCATCGAAATGAAAACTGGTAGTAAGTAGATACCCGTAAGCAACAACGTTGGTATACATTCTGAATAAGCAACAATGTTGGTATACATTCTGAATGTTGTTTATATGTGTTATTTTAAAAATACCCAAGTAACTCTTATAAAATAATTGTATCGAAACTGGGCTTAATGCATCGAAATGAAAATTGGTAGTAAGTAGATATCCGTAAGGAACAATGTTGGCGTACATTTTGAATGTTATAACTCTTATAAAATAATTGTATCGAAACTGGGCTTAATGCATCGAAATGAAAATTGGTAGTAAGTAGATATCCGTAAGGAACAATGTTGGTATACATTTTGAATGTTATATACATGTATTTTTTTCACGTGGTTTTTTTCATTTTGTAAGTGCAGGTTCTTTCGGGTGATTTTTTACAAAACATATGGAAGGAGAGATTCACAGTTCATGCTAATGGTATTAGTGTATTGGTGAAACACGAGAGGGTGCAGTTGGACATGAATAGTGTTGTGAGGTCGAACAGGCTGTTTGGTAAGCGGTGGGAGACGCTCGTTGAAGATCTGGGAATTGAAATCGGGTAGCCGATGGTGTTCACCAATTTAGGTGATTGTCAATTGAATCTGGGGCTTTTCCGCCACAATGGCACGTGTATATATCGGGAGACTGTTCCGCCAACACTGTTGAGGCTGCCCGGGCGTGAGATACCAGACTATGCCATGGAAGGTTCGTACACTTTCACACATGAATCATTTTTAGAAATACATTATATGTAATATAATGACTAATGTGGTCTTCGTAAACATAATTTTAGAGGAAATAGCTCACCATATGTATTATATCGAGTAACTTGGTGTTTGTAAATGTAATTTTAGAGGAGAGAGTTCACCACATATGCACCTGGGAAGGACATACAGAGCATAATGATGAGAACCATGTGTTTTACGTTGTGCTCGATGGTACCATGCTGGAGTTTTACCATGTGGTAAGTATTGAAGGAATACATGGTAAAAATCAAATTTTGACTGATTAAAATTTGTCAAATTTTGTTAATTGATAATGTCTGAACAAATGCTATATTTTCAACAGTCTGTACCCAAGGAATTCGCCGGCGATCATGAGTTGAACGCATACAGGAAGGCGATTCTGATTTACGCTGATCAGAGGTTCCCCGTGAAAGTTGCCACGATTAACGATTCTCAAAGGACAAATAGGCAACGTGCAGTGAAACTGAACGTTAACTTCAAGGCATTTGCAGGTATGTGTGGGCTCAGGCATGGGAGATTGATTCGGTTCAAGCTTGTCAACATTGTTGTGGAAAATGAGGATGATGAAAACAATGAAATTCCAATATTTCATGTTTGTTAACTATGGCATGGGTTTGTTAATGTGTTTGTGGTGGTCCTAACGACACTTAACTGATGTTGGTTTGTATCTATCTTATGACATTTGCATAGACAATCACATATGTGTTTGTCTCACTATTTTGGTAACGTTATAACCTGAAACACGTGACATGTAACCAAGTCTGTGTATTCATTTTGCTATATGTTTATGGTTGTAGAATGTAGTATGTATTATAACCGCAACATCAGTTGTGACAACATGAAGTCATTGTGGTGTAATTTTTCAAACCCGAAAAAATTTTGATTTTTCTAACAGATTATGCTCTGTTTCATCCCGTGATTAAGTTATCACGATGTTGTTAACGGATACATATGTTTGTTACTGTACATGGAAAAATGTTGGTTAATAATTTAGAATCTATATAACTGATAAGGTGCGACTAAAAACAAACAGTTAATGTGAATGAAAGGGCAATAATGCTAATCTGTAATGTTAAACCGTATAATAAAAAAATCAATCTTTAAATGCGAAACAAAGCTTCTTTATACACAACGTTCGTTGTTGATCTTGCTTATTTCCCCTCTTCGTCACAACAAAGGATCTTCAAACCTTTCTTGTTCTTGACTCGAGACACTGCCACATAAAGCTGGCCGTGTGAGAACACTGGGCGTTGGAAAAACAGCCCAACCTGCGTCAATGTTTGGCCTTGGCTTTTATTAATGGTCATTGCGAAGCACGGTGATACTGGGAATTGCCTTCGATTGAATTTAAAATGCATTTTGGTATCCGATGGGCTTAAAACCATACGTGGTATAGCACAAATAGTACCAACACTCCCACCTGATATAATCCTAGCTTCAATTATATTAGTACCGAGCCTTCAAACTTGGAGCCTTGTTCCATTGCATAACCCAGCTGTTTGATCAATGTTTCTCATGCACATAACAGGTGTGCCTATTTTTAGAGTCAATGAATGACGCGAAAGCCCAGATATTTTAATGCTGTTAAGAAAGTCACACGTGTATAATTCCTGATTGAAAGTTGTGTCTTCATCAGCAATACCAATTGTGTCAGAACTTAGATATGTTTTTGAATCTCCATCAAGTAGTTTAAGCATCCTGTCATTGATCATATCCACAAGTTCATGAGTTGGTGCGAGTATGGCCCTTTCTTGGAAAAAGGACGGGCTATAAAGGTTACCGAGCAAATCCGGGTAAGTTTCTTCTATTATCGTACCAACATGATCTTCGGAATCAGGAATCAACATATTGTCCGTGAATTCGACCGTTGCTTCTCCATTGTTTTTACCTCCGATTGTTCCATTCCCAATTGACAATATCCAGTCTGCAAAGTCTTGTATTTCTTTACGTTCAGAAGCATTTGAACTTGTTCCGAGTCTCATGTTGATAGTCAATCGTAGCACTGTACAATGCTCCCACAGGTACGAAGAGTTTATTGACGCGTGTACAATATCATGTCTTGAACCATTCGTGATGACCGGAAGGATTTGCCGAAAGTCACCTCCGAACAAAACTACTTTTCCTCCGAATATTTTTTTTGATGGGGTTGATGGGTGTGTTCTACATATGTCTCTTAGTGTCCTATCGAATGCTTCATAACAATGTCTATGTGTCATTGGAGCTTCATCCCATATGATTAATTTGCACATCCTTATAAGCTCGGCCAGCTCACTATCTGCTGGGATATGGCACATAGAATCATCGACCACATTGATGGGAATTGCAAACTGAGAGTGCGCTGTTCTTCCCCCTTCCAACAAAAGCGAGGCTATACCGCTTGATGCGACATTCAAAACTATATCTCCTTTCGATCTAATTGATGCGGACAATGTCTTGTAAAGATAAGTTTTACCCGTGCCCCCATATCCGTATACGAAGAACATACCTCCTGTTGGGCCGTTAACAGCGTCCATTAAAGTATTATATATATTTCTTTGTTCGTTTGTTAACGTACCAAAGAGTTTGGTATGTTGTTCACGTAACTCGTCTTTGTTTTATTTTAATTTGTCCGATACCACCCTATTGTAATGTGCCATTAGTAACATTTCATTTGGGAAAGGCATGTTTGGGATGCTCCTCAAACTTTTATTGTTACAAAGGAGCATGTGCTCGATATATGTAAGACATATGTTCTTTCTTTGCTCGTCCGAAAGATCCAAATCTGCAAAATCAAAATGCATGTTTTTTTAGGTTAATTCAACAAAGCATGTACATAAAATCAAATGTTTGATTTTTAACATGAATTTTGACGCAGAACTTAATCCACGTTGTTTAATATTATACATGGTTTACTTAGCAAATGTGTGTTAAATATTTTAAGAGTGTTTTATGGCTAATCATTGTATCTATTTAGTAGGGTGTTTTTACCTACATATTTAAATTAATAAACATAACATACGTAACATAACATACGTACATCTTTAAATTAATAGATATAACTTAATTTTTGTATGTTTCTAACTTGATAATACCAATCTAACATACACACATTTAAAGATTTCATTTCTGATCATCACTGCAAGGTATATATATATATATATATATATATATATATATATATATATATATATATATATATATATATATATATATATATATATATATATATATTTTTTTTTATATATATATTTTTTTTTCCAAAAACAAGGTTCCAATTTCAAAGCATTTTAGGGGGTGCTTGGTTGGGGGGATAGGGGGGGGGGGTGGGTAATGGGTAATATAATCATTAATGATGCTTGGTTGGAGAGGGGTAATATAATGATTATCCAGTAGTGGGTAATGGACCATTATAGAGTAAATTGGGGGGGGGGGGGTAAGGGATTGATTACCCACCATCACCCATTCTTTTGCATTCCCTTTCCCTTTCCCTTTCCCCACTACTTACCAGGCACACCCTTAATACTCAGTTTATTAACAGTGTTTGGGTGTTTTTTTTTCTAACGATTTTGAAGTTAGAGGAGGGTTTGCATTGGTTTAGGGAATATTATTGATTGATTATTGATGCATTTTGTGGTTAATTGCACCATCATAAGGTTGCATTGTTGTCATACTATTTAGGTGAATGATTCCCCAAATAGCGATATTCGATTATTAGGGATTTGTTTAATAACACCGTGTTATAGTATCACCCCCGTTTCTTTGCTTAATATTTTGTAGTTTTGAATGTGTATTTTTAAATGATTTGTTTAATCAGGTGTGTACTAAGGAAAGCGCCGGAAACCTTTTATACGGGGAATACGAAGTCAAGTTCCCAGTGTTTAATGTTTGATGATGCTACCTGTTTGGTATGATGCTCTTGAATAGGTACTCTTTGTATGTTTTCTATGAACCAAAACTTTTATTGTGGCTAATGTAATCACATGTTAGGATATGTATGTGTAAATTATATGTATTTGTTGTTCTGTAACATGTACATGCCAGTCGTAAATTCATATAAGTATGGATGTAGTATGTAGACCTCTAAACAGTGTTTGTCTTCCAAGACAATGTTTCGTTTATTTGGAGTTATATTGATTTTTTTTTTTTTTTTTTTTTTTTTTTTTTTTTTTTTCATTCAATAGGTGTCATATTGAATTTTTTTTTTATTAGGAGTTACATTGAAGTTGTTAGTATTTTGTTCAGCAGGAGTCATAATTGTATAAGGTATACAGATGGTTTGCTATTAGCATATTTTATTATATTAAAAACTTCATACCTGGATCATTCCTCTTTATTCGTTCCGCGTGTAGTACATCAGTAGCCATTACTTCCCATGTCTTCTCGTAAACAAACTCCGGTCGAGACATGCAATCTGTAATAATCAGTATTACATAAAACTTCCTCAGGTAGTTTCCGGATCCCCATAGGCTGGCTTCTAACAACCCATCAATGTATTCCTTATCATCTTCCAGTAGACCTCATGCCTGGCACGCCTCTTTGTATGTATTGTAAGTAACACCTTCAAATTTTTTAAAATTGACCCAATCCTGTGCGCCGGGGACTTTGTTAATCAAGACTCTTAAGTAAAACAGCTCCCCGGTTGACGGTGACACGTGGTGTACACGTCCAATGCACGTGCCTCTCTGTCTTTTTACCCAAACCCTCTCCTCTTGCTTCCATACATAGTACTTTGGAAATTCGTAGTAAAGTAGAGTCCTTGCTTCTACATCAGTCTGGTTTGTTTTCATCCACTGCACGAATTTCGTGTCATTTATGGATGCCTTGTCCAAAGTACAGTCAATGCTTTCTGAAGCATCAAATATAACCGAATGTTCGCCTTCCAAATGAAATGGCAACCGCTCAACCGGAAGGAATCTGTAATGGATGTCAAATTTGTAAATCCTCCATTCTGCTTCACAAGCCGAAAGGTATCAACAATCATAGTAATCACTGACCTCGTCTATCTCTTGGTCTTCTACAGCTGCCGAAGCCCTGTCTGGACCCTTGTTTATATATTTGAAAAGGTATTTTATGGAACCCATCTGGTTGCACCACTCCACATTAATATGTGATTGGTACCGCCTGAGCAACCCTGGGTTGTAAGGTACCACGTATCCGTTGTGTAATTCTGACCCACTCTTGGTTATTGTACAACCGTCGTTCCTCCTTTTATAAATTCCGTAACCACTTTCATCTATGACTGTTGAATCGTTAAACTCTTTAGGGAATCTCTTTGTACATTTGTTTTTTACCGTGCATGGGCAAGTTGGGCGCTGGGGGCCGCATGGTCCATGCATCATATGATCGGTAACGATCTCGTATAGTTCAGGATCTTCATTTTTATCCGGTATTTCTGCTGAAATAAAACGATCAATTTGTCTTGTTGTCTTGATTTTATCACGTTCTTCCAGGAAAAGCAAAATATGGGCATGTGGTAGGCCTCTTTTTTGAAACTCAACAGTATAAACAGCTGCATTAGGTTGATAATGTTAAGCACGATATACAATCAATAATAGTTAATGCATTTACTTTGTATTCGCTAATAGATGTATGATGATTATACCTGCTTTCAAATGTCCAAAATAATGCCGGTCTTTAAAATCCCTCATTAAGGAGTCTAATTTTTGTTTAAAGACTCTTGTTATTGCGTCAGGTCTGTCTTCAGGCTTCAACCCCCTATCTGGGACAAAACGTGCAATTTTCGGCCAGTTTGGGTTGCATGTAAATGTGATAAACAGGTCAGGATATCCGTAAACCTTGCAGATTGTCATGGAATCTAAATAATTTTGCATCATGTATCTTGGACTTCCAGTGAATGATGATGGTAAAATAACCTTTTTCCCTCGTAACGTGACCCCAGAATCTCCTTGCTCTGCCAATTTTGCAAGTTTAGAATATGTTTCACTTCTCAAATCCTTTTGTTGATTTTTAATATACGACATCCTTTCAGATTCTACCATAGTGTATGCGTCAACAATAAATTGTTGGCATAGTCTCCTTGCATTGAGTATCATCGAGAAAACACCCATCCTTTCCTGCAGCCGATACGCAAAATACTCCCTCATTGTTACCCTTGTTTTCTTGTTTGTTGGTGTATGATCAGTAACACCTACGTAGTATATATTTGTCCAGTAACCATCTTCTGCATAAGGGAACAACAATGGGTAGTGCAATGCCAGATATGAAGGGTGTAATTCACTTATTCTTTTAAGACCTCCCTCCCATGGGTGTAAAATAATGTCTCTTTTATTAGTTGTTGTGTCAAAATCCCCAACTATTAGACCTCCAATTTCATCAGCCGCGGGTAGGTTATAGTTTCTACCATCTCGTTCTCTTGTACCGATAAGGCGTAATCTGAATCTTGTTTCATCACTTCTCCTGACCAACCGTTCTCCAGCCATTCTGAACTGACCAACTAATGGATTAATGGTATCTAGCATGTCGCGCAAATCAACAGTCAGTTGGTGGTCTATGATATAGTTATTTGATGTTGCTGCGCCATCGATAGTGCTGTATAAAATGAATATAATTATATTAATATATTGCTGCTTATCTAAGGAATGAATGAACAACATGCACTTAATGACGTAATCACTATTGGTGGCATACCTGACCGAATTAATCCTGTTTTGTATTTCGTTCTGTGGGTCATAAATATATAGCTGGGCAAAAACAGGGGGTCTATCGCCCTCTGGCAAGAGGCTTCCCATTCTGTGGTAATTTTCTCCCTGGATCCTGTAACAATACGCTCCATATCCCTAGTTAACAGACGTATCCTGTTTTGCACCCATGGATGTGAATGAAAACATCGAATTGTATCGCCTAATGTTATCAACGAAATCCTTGCTCTTTGGATGTTCTCCATTCATAAGTTGTGCTAACAATTGCGGTGGATTCCTAACTTCAGTTCCAAATTTCACCTTTCCTTTACCACAACATATAGAGTATGATCCAGTGCCTGAAGATGTCAACCCCACTGTAGATTCAACATGCCATAACAGTGCATCACATGATTCACACGTGTAAATAAGATCTCCATGGTCAAGATAATCTGTGAATACACAATGAGTTAAATAAAAAAAAAAAACGATCATATTATTTTGGTCACAAATGTTGTTTACCATTAGATATTCCTTTAAATGTTGATGTGTTTTTTTAGGTCTATAAAAATCAACCAAGTTTTAAATTTATTTATTGCCGAACTAACCTATAGACTTTAAACACTCACGAGCAGTGTACCCGATCAATGTAGATAGTTTTTAGGTAAGCAAGGGTCGTTCACTAGGAGCGAAGCTAAAGTGATCTAAAGGTATTCTAATTACTAAACTAACTAACCTAGAAAGCAAGTAAATATTTTTGGGTTTTTAGCCTGAGAGGCTATCACGATTTTGTGTGTTTAATTAAACTAAATACGAGAAAATAAATATTAAACTAATTAAAAGCAAATTAAAGATAGATGAAGATAGATAGGAAGAACGGGTTAGCCACGTCTAATCCATTTTATAATTATACATGCTTATGTATACTTGTTTTAATTCATTCAATTGTTTTGTCGCCAATCCGATTATTAATCCTGTCACGATTAAATAACCTACCATCGTGGTGGGAAAGAGGACATGATCATAGTGACTCGTCTAGCATCAATACTAACTTATTGCTTTAAACCATCTAACCTAGTTCGGTATTACACGCTACTAGTCCTATTAGGTTGTAGACACGTTCCGTTTATGCCAAACAATGATTCCTAATAGAGATTCGGGTTAACACGCATATAACTCAACCTAAGCAACCACAATTACAGGTAGTTAAGTCACATCAATTAAAGTTATAAGGATCATAACCTAGTTACATAGACTTCTACTAGTTATAAGCAATAAACGAGTTTTTATCGACAAACACCCAATCCAATAACAACGCAAACACATCGACAAAATCATAAAAACTAATAAAACTTCATAAACATGGCTAACACCTAAGGGTGTTAGCCCATAATCTCAGTAACAATACATAATGTTTGAATCATAACATAAAAGATAGAAATCATAATGAAAACTACACGCTAACCGAATGATTAAACAAAGTAAATTGGCTTGAGATGTTCTTCGTGGATGGAATGGATCTTCAATATAGTCTTCTGCTGTTTTGGGACGTTTACAGACGCCTGGGAATGATCCCGAGGGTCCCCAATGATGCCCTAATTTGTTAATGAGTTTGGTATTTATAGATTCTGAAATCTGGGTCGATACGGCGCATCTAGAGAGTTAGATGCGCCGCATCTATAAGTAAACGTAGCCTCCAAGTCTGAAACTGACCCGATATGGCGCATCTATAAATCTGATATGGAGCATCTCCCAATACGGCGCATCTAAAGACCTGATGCGCCGCATCTCCTTCAGATACAGGTAAATCTCCTTTTTCTCTTTCCGTGGCCGCTTGAATCAACTAAAACGGAGTCCGGATGAAGATTTTATGGCCAAAATACGAAAGCATCATCAAGTGTCGACTTGTAATCTTGACTTCTTCATTAAGCTTCTAATCTCCACTTGATTTCTTGGTAAGGATTGTGTATGGCCGATATGGCGCATCGGATTGGTCCGATGCGGCGTATCTGGAGTAGAAAAAGTTTGTTCTTCTTCGTTGACCAAAGTTTCATATGCGACGCATGATAAAATCAGATGTGGCGCATGCTTCAAAGTCAGGCAATGGTCTTTAATCTCTTCAATTCAGCAGACTTTTCCAATCTTGATCATTTTGCTCCATTTTATGTCCATAATAGCTAACTTTCACCAAATGCTTGTTTATAACTGAGAATTACAAAAGTAGGCGATTAAGTATCAATTCCCATATAAAATAATACAAAACAAGCAATATACATAGGATACATGATGCTAATAAAATATACTTATTTGATGTCATCAAATATCCCTCCACTTGAACTTTACTTGTCCTCAAGTAAACCTTAGATTAAAACTTATGAAAATGTATCCTGAATAGGATGTATTTTTACAATTAAGCATTTATTCGTTTTATCATAATTGCACAACCAAACACTTAACGAATTAGAAACAAAATAAAATATTTCGATAAAAGCAAATCTAATCGTTTAACTGTCCAGTCGTGACGAATATTCTATCATAAGCTTGGCAAGTATACGTATCTCCCCCACTGAAGCCAAGGAATAACAAGTCTAAAGCGGTAAAAAGGGTTTGTTGGTTAAAGGTTAATCATTCTTTTTAATCTCTATCGATCTCACTTTCCAGAAAAGGCGACAAAATCACAAATACATGATCGAATCCATGAACACGATACTTGCAATTGCTCAAATCCTTAACTCGAATGGGCTAAAGATAGGACCAAGTAATCTTTACCAATAATATTATATCAAAAAGGGCGACAAAATCATAAATACATAACCGAATCCACGACTACGATACTTAAGATTGCTCAAATCCCTAATCTTAATAAATCAAAGGTTTGGATAAAGAATGATATAGGTTATGGATAATATTTGGGATACAAATTGGTGTAAAATGAAAAATAAACAAAACAAATAGATTAAAATCCTAAGTGTGGTTAATTACTTTCCCAACCATCCCATGAATAAGACTCATATCATTGAATAACTCACGCTTTAACACTTGAAACACACGCTTTAGGTAGACACGAATTATACTCAACAAGATCTCAATCAAAGAATAAACCTTAGTTGGCGTTCCCATAACGGCCAACTCCCATTCAATCCATAAATATAGTACAACAACAATAATGATAACTTTACATAACTTTACAATGTTGGTAAAAACAAACTTCCAACTTCTTCTTTCTTTTTCTTTTCTGGATAATTTTTCCATACTTTTCATGACTTCAGAAATAACAGTAATAGTGAAAGTAGTAAACACACGAAAAATAACAAGACTCAAATTATACAATATCTACTTTCACTCCAATTGCATTGTGCAATTTCCCGACCTTAACCATAGATAATGAATTACGCACGCGAACACAGTTAATTGTAAGGAAACACACTTTGCCTAAAGTAACTAACCACGGACTTTAATCTACAGGGTAGGCTAAGGTGTAAGGGTGTAACGAAACATTTTAAACATTGGTGTAAGAAACGAAAGGAATGGCTCTGAGGGTTTTTCTAGGGGTATCTTACTCTAAAAGTGAGAGTAAACAAAGGGTTTATACGGGGGTTAACTAACCAGTGTAGTTAGTTAATAACACAAAACATATAATAGGCTTTTTGGGTGTAATCCTAGAAATTTACCTTGTTAGACAAGTCACTCCAATTATATCAATAATACTCATTATGGTGGTCTCGAATAGTATACAAGCCAAGTTCTAAAGTTTACAAGTCACCGGCACACTCATAGATTTGTGAATTTTGATAAGTTCACAATTTTTGAAAATAAAATTATGTGTGCAGCTATGCAACTTAGATTAAACAAAAACATGCTAAAAAAAAAATTGATAATTAAGCATAGATTAAAGCATATTTTTGAAAATTTAGGACAAGTAACGTTCTAATTCTCCATCCCCCCACTTAAGTTAAACAACGTCCTCGTTGTTTGTATTTAAAATTAAAAACAAGAGATAGAAAGAATTAGAACGGAGAACTCCCCTGATATTTGCTCGGTATGATCTTCCAATGTAAACGTGCGAGCGTATATAATGCGGGAGTCCATCAACCTCTTCAATTGTCCAGACCTGTAAAAATATAGAGACCACAGAAAAAGAATCTCGAGAGCATCTCGTTAATCATTGGTTAGGAAAATAAAAATACGAAAAAATTACAGGTCAGAGTGTCGATGCGCCGTATCCATGGAATATTGGATACGCTGCATCAACTTCCTGTAAATAATACGCCGCATCCACTAAAAGTGCATGCGCCGTATTGACCAACTGACAGAAATACGAAAATAAAAATAAACTAAAAATAAAATAAAAGACAATCATAGGTTGCCTCCCAAGAAGCGCTTGTTTTTGTTAGAGTCACGAGCCTGACTCCACCCTTATTTACTAGGCAATAGAGTGATTTTCCCCCCACTTGCGGTCAAGTGTGGGTGATAGTAGCAATAAGTACCATAACGGTGTAAATTTGCTACTAGAGATGGATAGAATATGTAAAGATAATACCTTGGCAATATGTGTACTTCGTTCATTACCTTACCAGGTTTGGTTGTTAAATTGGATGACATGAACATTACATGTGAGAGATTAGTATGTTGAGGATCAATGAATCTCCCTTCTTCTTCGTTTGTTTTATTGGTAGTAAGGCGTCCCTTGACTTCCATAAAAGATGAGAAAGGGTCTTTGGCGAGTAAAAGTTCGGGTTCCTCTATATCCTTCATAGGATTGAAATCATCCTCTTCAATCATGGTCGTGTCCATCAGCTCATCCTTGAATTCTTTTTCTATTTCAACCAAAAATGGGTTGATAACAGGTGCTTTATATTCATCATTAGTTGGTGTAGTAAATTCCACCTCATCATTCTTTCGTTTTGCAACCTGTTTAGGAAAACTAGCAAGATTATTAGTAACGGGATTAATAATATTAAATAAATTAGTACCACTTTTTGTTGTAAGTGACTCCAATTCATCTTGTGAGTCTCCATCTTCAACTAGTGGTCTTGTAATTTCATCCTTTTCCCGAATAGCCGCCTCAAATAAGTCATCCCACATTTCTTCAAAATCCTTTGTGGGGTCATAATCTGGCTCATTTATTCCACGCATGAATATTTCATTTTGTTGTGGCAATTACGGTATGGCATCGTACACAATACAATCAAAACTTTCAATATTAGAATACTCATTATCTTCATCCGATGGAATATCATCATGGTGTTTTTGATATGATGAGAATATATTTTCCAACTCGGGTGAAAAATCACAAGTAATAGCACCATACACCATTGTTCCACATTCATCTTCATTTTCATCATAAGCACTTTCGGATGAATAAGCTTCTTTGTAAACAATTGCCGGATTTTCATTCAAATCAAACACTTGTGACTCTTCTTCATCTTTGGCAACTTCCGGAGAAATAACATCATCAATAACTATTGCCGGAAACCTAATTGCACCAAAATCGTATGATTCTTCTTCATCATCATCATTGGATAAAGTCCAAGTGTGTCTAAATGGCAATGTCTTTCTTTCTTTCCCTGACTCTTCCTGCTTTGATAATAAGTACTCTTCCATCGTGGGTTCTTTATCATTGATGACTTGTGCACCATATCTTGCTCTTTCCCAATCGTAAACCTTTTTATTGCTCAAGGATCTTTCATTGTTAAGCCTAAGATATTCTTCCATAGTTATGTCCGAATTATCCATCATCATTATTACCTGAAAGATAAACAACCAAGAACAGCAGTAACCGAAACAAAAACAATAAAAACTAAAACGAAAAATAAAAATTAAATAAACAAAAATAAAGAAAAACGATAAAAAAAATTGGTCACAGAACGTCAATACGCCGTATACAATTGACCTGTATACGCCGTATTGATATAAGACAGATACGCCGCATCCACAGACAAGGATACGCCGTATTGCCTTTCTGAGACAGAAACACAGAAAAAACACACAGAAACAAATAAAACTAACTAAACTAAAATACCAATAAATCAAATTAAAACAATCACTCCCCGGCAACGGCGCCAAAAACTTGATGTGTTTTTTTAGGTCAATAAAAATCAACCAAGTTTTAAATTTATTTATTGCCGAACTAACCTATAGACTCTAAACACTCACGAGCAGTGTACCCGATCAATGTAGATAGTTTTTAGGTAAGCAAGGGTCGTTCACTAGGAGCGAAGCTAAAGTGATCTAAAGGTATTCTAATTACTAAACTAACTAACCTAGAAAACAAGTAAATATTTTTGGGGTTTTAGCCTGAGAGGCTATCACGATTTTGTGTGTTTAATTAAACTAAATACGAGAAAATAAATATTAAACTAATTAAAAGCAAATTAAAGATAGATGAAGATAGATAGGAAGAACGGGTTAGCCACGTCTAATCCATTTTATAGTTATACATGCTTATGTCTACTTGTTTTAATTCATTCAATTGTTTTGTCGCCAATCCGATTATTAATCCTGTCACGATTAAATAACCTACCATCGTGGTGGGAAAGAGGACATGATCATAGTGACTCGTCTAGCATCAATACTAACTTATTGCTTTAAACCATCTAACCTAGTTCGGTATTACACGCTACTAGTCCTATTAGGTTGTAGACACGTTTCGTTTATGCCAAACAATGATTCCTAATAGAGATTCGGGTTAACACGCATATAACTCAACCTAAGCAACCACAATTACAGGTAGTTAAGTCACATCAATTAAAGTTATAAGGATCATAACCTAGTTACATAGACTTCTACTAGTTATAAGCAATAAACGAGTTTTTATCGACAAGCACCCAATCCAATAACAAAGCAACACATCGACAAAATCATAAAAACTAATAAAACTTCATAAACATGGCTAACACCTAAGGGTGTTAGCCCATAATCTCAGTAACAATACACAATGTTTGAATCATAGCATAAAAGATAGAAATCATAATGAAAACTACACGCTAACCGAATGATTAAACAAAGTAAATTGGCTTGAGATGTTCTTCGTGGATGGAATGGATCTTCAATATAGTCTTCTGCTGTTTTGGGACGTTTACAGACGCCTGGGAATGATCCCGAGGGTCCCCAATGATGCCCTAATTCGTTAATGAGTTTGGTATTTATAGATTCTGAAATCTGGGTCGATACGGCGCATCTAGAGAGTTAGATGCGCCGCATCTATAAGTAAACGTAGCCTCCAAGTCTGAAACTGACCCGATATGGCGCATCTATAAATCTGATATGGAGCATCTCCCAATACGGCGCATCTAAAGACCTGATGCGCCGCATCTCCTTCAGATACAGGTAAATCTCCTTTTTCTCTTTTCGTGGCCGCTTGAATCAACTAAAACGGAGTCCGGATGAAGATTTTATGGCCAAAATACGAAAGCATCATCAAGTGTCGACTTGTAATCTTGACTTCTTCATTAAGCTTCTAATCTCCACTTGATTTCTTTATTAAGGATTGTGTATGGCCGATACGGCGCATCGGATTGGTCCGATGCGGCGTATCTGGAGTAGAAAAAGTTTGTTCTTCTTCGTTGACCAAAGTTTCATATGCGACGCATGATAAAATCAGATGCGGCGCATGCTTCAAAGTCAGGCAATGGTCTTTAATCTCTTCAATTCAGCAGACTTTTCCAATCTTGATCATTTTGCTCCATTTTATGTCCATAATAGCTAACTTTCACCAAATGCTTGTTTATAACTGAGAATTACAAAAGTAGGCGATTAAGTATCAATTCCCATATAAAATAATACAAAACAAGCAATATACATAGGATACATGATGCTAATAAAATATACTTATTTGATGTCATCAAATGTATTTTTCTGTCCATCCTGATTGTTTGCTGAGGCGGCAGTATTTAAACCCTCGCGTCTCGGGATTTTTTTCGTAGGTGTTCTTACTTTATCCTGTAGTCTCTGTGATTTGCGTTTTGAAATGTGTACACCAGAGTGGATGGTTCCAAGGTACGTGGGTTCTCTAGGGATCGCTGCAACAAATGTGAATGAATAACAGATAACGATAAAATATTTATTAACCACTTGTTCAGCGAATGATAACTGTATTACGTGTTTTGGTTGGGTCTTTGAATGGACGCCCTCTTGGTCTCTTTGTTGGTGTTGGATGTTCACAAATTATTTGTTGGCTAATTCCTTTTTCTGTGTTCGTTTTGGTCTGAGAAGGTGTGCGTGTTGGTCGTATACTGAAGCTACCGACATCTGTTGCAAAATGAAGCCACATTAATATAACTAAGCAATCGTTGTTGTAGGCAAATATAGCCCATAATTATCTTGCTGCGTAGTTTCAAGCAATTGAATTACCTGTTTGGACTGGGTATATCGGTGGTCGGCCACCCGGTCGAATGGGTTCTACACTTTGTATATACGATGTGTTACCAGTAATTTCATCCTTTTTTTGTGGTCTTCCACTTGGTCGAACTGCTAAATCATCTGATATAGTAGCCATGTTAATAATACGACAATTATATTGTAAATTTCCCAGTGTTGTATAGCATATTAAAGTGTTTTACAAAAGGTTTGTAGATGTTTAGTTGTTTTTTGAGGTGAAGTCAGTGTTTATGAATGGTTGAAAAGTCCCATAATCTATAATGAATATACTTTAAATTTATTCAAAATTAGGTATATGCGAGCTATCGACATAGGTGATCATATCAACATCTTTGAGAGTAAAATCTTCCCAAACTATAAACTTCTTGTAGGCAAATATAGTCCGTAAATATCATGTTGCGTAGTTTCAAACAATTTAATTACCTGTTTGGACTGGGTATATCGGTGGTCGGCCCCTCGGTCGAACGGGTTCTACACTTTGTATATACGATGTGGTACCTGTTATTCTATGTGTTTTTTGTGGTCTTCCACTTGGTCGAATTGCCAAATCATCTGATTCAGTGGCCATGTTAATAATACCACAATTATATTGTAAATTTGGCAGTGTTGTATAGCATATCAAAGTGTCATAGAAAAGGTTTGTAGATGTTTAGTTGTTTTTTGAGGTGAAATCGGTTTTATTAATGGTGGAAAAGTCTCATAATCTTTTATGAATATACTTTAAATTTAAACAAACTTTGGTATACTATATTTATCGACTACTATATAATAGTATATATGTTAACAAAATATTAGCATTTTATAAGTAATACACGAATTGTATTATTTTGATTTAAAAATTTGCTTATATTTGGGAATGATTTGCTCTTATCATATATTTAAAGCATAAGATAAACACCGGGGTTTAGTTACATTTAAATGCGGTTTAATCTTTAAATATCAAACACAACCCAAAAGATACCCATCTACTGGAAAATCGTTCTCAATGGCACAATTCCAGATTTTAGAAGAGCTAATGAATCTCTCTGGCTCGTCCAAACTGCATGATTGCATGCGTGTGTGGTTTGTGCAACAGGCAGGTGAAGAGGCGGCATGTGCAAAATTGATTCATGCTTGTTGCGAGCATCTAAGGAGGATAATAGCGAAGAACCGAGTGATGATAGTTGACATGGAAACATTAGGACCTCGTGGTGTCGCATTGGATTCACTTGATGCTTTGAAGAAAACTTAAGAGAGGCATCGGGTATTGCTCGAATTGCTGGGAGAATTGTTTGCTCAAACAAAAGATGCTGTGCGCGAGGAAGAAGCTAACGCAATGAAGATGAATATTTTTAATTAAGTTGTTTTATTAGTTTTTCCCTATACAATATTTGATTATTCCATTTGCTTAATCTATTTGCTGAACAGTTTAAACTAAGCCGACCAACCACATCAATAAGTTATTTTATTAACTATCTATAATGTTGTCTTAGTCTCTTTCCCTATACAACGTTTGATTATTCCATTTGCTTAATCTGTTTGCTGACCAGTACAAACTGATACTACCTTGTGTGTGTCCATTCATCAACCTGCTATTACTTTAATAGGGCAAATCCTTATAGCAGTGCAAATTGTGTGAGCAGTACAAAGGTACAACTTATATAACTATAAAGGGAAAACCCTTCGAGCAGTACAAACTGGTGTGATTGTGTGAGCAGTACAAAGTTACAACTTATATAACTATAAAGGGCAAACCCTTCGAGCAGTACAAACTGTGTGGGCAGCACAGAGTCATCACTTAGCATAAACGTTTGCATGAATGCTTCCACACATATCCACAATCACAGTTAATAGTTATTGTAATATGAATACTTTAAAAAATCTAAAATGAAAACTTTATTATTCAAATAACCAAGACAACAATCCAAATAACAACATAAATCTTAAAGTAAATAAAATGCTAAACATCATAAATCTTAAAGTAAATAAAATGCTAACAAATAAACCGACTGTTTTCAATATCTTTGTAAATATCAACAATTTTCTGTTGTGCTTCTGCTATTGTTGTATTCCGAGCATCAATTCTCTGCTGGCGTTCTCGTATGATTTCTTCATCCTTTTTGTTTTGTTCCTCGAGAAGCTTTATACGCTTGTTGTAGAGATCAAACAATGTTTGTTCAGTTCCATATTTGGCTGATTTACATTTATCCCATATATCCTGGGGGATGTCGAAACTTTTGTACTTCTCTGGAATTGGATGAATACCATCATCTCTTGGGCGTTTACCTGTCCTCGATTCAGCATTTGATGATGACGATGTCATGAAAGTTCGAAAGTATGAGATAATTTAGAATTGTGAGAGGATAATAAATGTTTTTTTTAGACCTTTGTATTTATAGACAATTAAAAGTCACAACGTTTACATTGGAAAGTCACAACATTTAATTGGAAAATTGTTTAGATTCCAAATACGTGTTCTCTTAAACCGTTTCCTTAAAAAAAAAATACATACATATATTAAATACAAATATCAAATATCATTATCCATTTAAAATTGAATAGTATCTATTATTTATATTATGTTTGTGAATATCATATGTGTCAAGCATATAAATAAATAAACGTGATATTTTACATATCAATTGTATTTATGTCTAAGTTTTTTACAACTCAAAAAATAAAGCTACATAACTATTTAACACATATTAAACTGATAATCAAAAAATATAATTATGTAACTATCTAACACATCATAAATTGATAATCAAAAAATAGACATATGTAATTACTTAACACTTTCATTGAATACAAAACAATAGATTGCTAATAATTTCAAAGTTAACTGAAAACAATATAGATGGGTAAAAAAAAATCACTACGAAAGATCCATTTGTTTCATGATATTGTTTATCCTTTCTTGATACTCCAATATTTTTCCCCTTCGGTGATCAATAGCCTCTTTACATTCCAATATTGTTTGTTCGTTGATTATGATTTCTGCTTCCATCGCTGCTATTAGTCGTCTAAGCTGAGCAATATACCGTATTGGTAGAAAATACCTTATAGCCCCTTGGTCTTGTTTTGAATTCGATGAGGGCTGTTTTGGTGGGGAAGCACTTCTCGAACGTTTATTTGGCGATTTTGATGGAGGAAAAAACAAACGGCCCATGGGATTTTTCTTTTTTTTCTGAATGAAAGTAGGAAAAGCTTGTGGATGTTATATTACTTGTGAGATAGAACTATTATTTATAGATGGTGAAAAGATGTATAACCTATAACGAATATATTTTAAATTTAAACAAAATTCGGTATACCATATTTATCCATTACCATATAATAGTATGCATGTTAACAAAATATTGTTATTGGATAAATAATAACCGAATTTTTTAAGAGATATATTTAATTTATAGAAGATATAATTTGGATGACAAGTATAGAATGTATATTTTGTATATACAAAACTTTGAATACAATATCCTTTTTGAATGTGCATATCGAGTATATATAATTTGGATGATAAGTATAGACTCTATTTTTGTATAAATATTTTGTACCTATATTTAAGGTGGATCTTTATTTTTATTTTATTTTTTATTTTTTTAATTAAAAAAAAAGATATGTGATACAGAAGTTTAAATAAAAATTTCTTTTGAATGTGTTTATGGAGTTTTGTAAAAGGTATACTAGTTAGAGTATAAAATTATATACTTAGTTTCATCTATTTAAATGGTGAAACAACATGTATACAAAAGCAAACGAATTAGAATACCATTGTCAAGATTTATATATTTAACACTTTGTAAATCCAATATACATATTAAAATAAACGATGTAAAATCTTATTGTATTGTAAGTAATAAAACAGGAAAACATAGATTTATTCAAAAAAATTTAGAAAACTTATATGCCATACCTTTATTACTTTGAGAAGGTCCACCTTCTTCAAAGACTGATGCAAGAAATCTCAATGCATCGTCCACCTTAGTGTTTGGCTCTTTATTGTCTTGATCACGCACCCCATCTTTTATCTTAGGTTCTTCAACAGGTTTTCGTGCAGGAGCAACATTTGGTTCTTTCACGGTTTTTTGTGCAGAAATGGTTTGAGCTTCGCATCCTGAATCAGTGTGTGGCGCGGGTGAGTCTGAATCTTGAAAGATTTTAGGGTTTGATGATGTCATGGGAGGAATATATGTTGATGGATTATATTATTTAACCAATTATACATATTTCCACTTATTCAAAAATGGTTGTGATTGGGCATGTTCTTTTGGGCCAAAACTTGTTATATCCATATTTAATGAAACATATATATGGTACTCACTAAATCATATACACAAAAAATGTAGTCATAAAAAAAACATATATAGACACACACACACACACACACACACACACACATACACACATATAATATATATATATATATATATATATATATATATATATATATATATATATATTCATTTTTCATATATCACAATAAAAGCTGCGAAAGTAATTGAATTTATAACTCACCAACCTTAAAAATGTAACAAATATTCATAGTAAAAAGGTACTACTCATTGAATGACAATAAAGCTGGACAAACTAAATAAGATAAAAAACGTAAAAACTGAATCTATGGAAAATCGTGTTGTGCTTCATCATATTTCATCCTCGCTATCATCATCGTCAGTTGTTTCATAATCAGTCGAGCCGTCGTTAATAAAGCTGCTTATATCATCGTCATTAGAATCATAGCTGACACTATACGCGTTTGAATCAACTTCCCATGCTTCTTCATCGATATTTCTGTTGCGAATATTTTCACCATGCACTATTCCGTCGATGTCAATGTCAACTATGTTAGCCTCATCCAATGCAGTGTATTTGGAATCGGCTGTTTAAATACAAATAAAAAATAAATAAATAAACACAAAAAAATTTATACTCCTACATCTGCGTTGCTGTTATAAATATGTATGTTGGGCACTTTACCATTGACATCAGTATAAGCCTCATAAATGGATGTATATTTTGAATCACCTATTGAAAATATCAGATAAATTACATAAGTAGAATATAACTTTTAATTTATCACGTATTTAGTAACCCACAAATAAAAATAATTATACAATTGGTTTCCAACAAACAACCTGTAGAGGAGTCTTCAATGATAAGTTCATCAGGGATAGTATATCTGGGTTTATAACCTTCTATAGGGTAAAAGGGTCCATCAAGATCGTTGATGTTTACCCAAATTCCATTCTCAGAATTGCCTTTATTTTCTTCAAAATCATCGTCCGTATCCTCATCAATCAACATATACTTTCTATGACTTGTGCTGCCTGTTGGACGCGATTCTTTAGATCCTTTCCTTATAACATGGCCGGCATCATCAGACTTGTGGGTTTAAGGTACACATCATAAAAAACATGTTGTAAGTTTTAATATATTAATGTGTAAAAAATGATATACGCTATTGCAGTGCTAACTCATACCATTATATCTTCATCGTGAATGCAATTAGTATCCTTTTTCACTGATTCAACGGCCTCCTAGGATTAAAGTACACAATATTAGAACATATTGTAATGTATAATATAACAACGCAGGGAAACAATTTAGGATAATCTCATGCTAATCTATACCTCCTCATCTTCTTCATGTACATCGGTGTTAGTTTTTTTTAGTCCTTCAGACACATGTGGTTGCTCAGCATCTGCTGATACAACCTCAACGAAAGTCGTGTCTACAGATTTGTTTTTTTCACCAATCTACGCCGTTTACGGGGTTGTAAAGCGGCTAAAAAAACGAAACAGATGTTTAAGTGGTTAATTCTGTTAAAGATAATTGCTAAGTAAGCATCTATTAAGTTGAAAAGAAAACTACTCGAACATGTTATTAAAGATACCTTTTCATCGTCTGATATATGGATAATTGGTATGTCCTTGGTTGGAGATGGAGGATCATGTTTTTTAAACATATCAGCATGGCTAGGCTGTAATTATACTGAACATGATCAGATATTGTCCTTCGTATATAATTTAAATGAATACTTAAGTTATATATTATACCTCTTCATCGTCTGATAAAATAATAATTGGTACATCCTTATTCAGCAAAGCATTACTCGGAGATGGAGGATCATGCTCTGCTTTACGATTAACCTGCTAAAGTTTTATTAATTAAACTGATTTAAACTTGCATGGTAGCAAATAAAACATACTTATCTTATAAGTATATACCTTGTATGATCGTCTATACGACATTGTCTGTACCTCTCACTACCAATAAACGAAGTTATATGTCCAACAGCTAATATATGGCTTTATTTATAGAGTTTGAAGATGACCATATAATGAAAACCGAATATTTAGTTGCCACGGTTTTACTATAGATAAAGATTGTGATTATATTTAAAACATATTTTTAGAGTTTATATTATGTAAATTACCCTTTAAATATAAACGTTTCCATTTTCTTTATTTTATATTGGGAGTTTATCCTAAATATACGTATGATGTTATTCCTATCTCTCAATAAGTGTAATTTGGTTGATTTTATGAATGAATATATATTTTACTATACCTCTATATTTTAATGATTATAATTCGCGTAATTTGTTGAATGAATATGTGTTGAACATGTATCTACTTAACATATTCTTGGGATATTTTTGTTATATAATATATTGTAAATGTATTTATTTAACAGATGATTATTTTTGATATATGTTGTTATGTTGCATATATCTAAGAATGTACTTCTGTAACATAACATATTCATTTCATTAAAAGTTTAAACAAACAAAGCCAACATGAAACTAAATGTCTTTTGATGAGAATGACAGGTGAATTTCATCATAAGAATAGACTTCCAGTTTTTTTTCTTCCTCCCTAATCTCCTAAAAGGCCTAACTTCTCTCAAAAACAGCTTATATTTTCTTCTTTGTTCTCTTTGTCTTGCCTCTCCATCCTTCTTTTGCTCCCACTGGTTTTTTTTTATGGTCGATTTCTCTGAAACCATCCAATCATAGATAGACTCTATGCTTTCTTCTGCCTCTTCACTACGGGTACCTTGTACCTCATCTACTGTCACAACTCGTAATTTCAGGTCATTTTCCAAACCCCGACAATTTACTATTCATGAGTTACTATTCATCAAACACAATTTACCGAACACTATTCATTATTTCACTATTCATCATTTTTGAAGTCAGTTTGAGACTTTGAGAAGTCGTCAAAAATTTTACTATTCACATGACACTATTCATTCCCGGAGGGAAATCACTATTCATGGGCATCATTCATCATGTCGTAAACTAGGTTTACGAGTATTCAAATGCGCGTAATCAGTTAGATTTAGCTGCGTATTCATGCATCATCAGTAAAGACACATCATACGGACTAGAGTAGTCTGCATATCATCAGTAACATCATTACCATATCAGTTCATGCATGAGTTTGTGTGATTTTCATTAACGTATGCTTAATTGTTTAATTAACGTTACCACTCAGTCATTTCTACTAACAGTAAACCCAATACTCCCGACAATGATCCTAATACACTTTCAAGCTAATTATAATGATATAGAGATTATATTATTACTTTACCCGGTGTTTTTAAACCAATCGCTATACTTTTCGTTTGACGCTTATAACTCCGTCGGTTTACGAAATTTCAGTCCGGTTATCATTCTAACACCCGATTCTTGCAAGGAACATGATTTTACAATTTTTACAACTTCGTCGTATCTCATTTCACCTCGTCACGAGTTATTTCTAGTTAACTCGGTACCCGATAACACCCAATGTATACACAAATCAACTAATACTTACACTAATGGGAGACAAGTATCATTATTAACATCAAATCCTTCCCCCATTAGCCACATGAGCCGCCCCCTACCCCCCCCCCCCCAATTAGCTTAATACTTCAAAAATTTCATTAATGAATTTCCATGCATTTTATTTCCAAAACCCACTAACTATAACACATACACATAAACATTTAGCTAACAAAAAGATCAAACCCCTTCCACCCCATCACCTAGGATCGGCCATAACCAAGAACACCCTCAAAATCCATACATTTTTTAAGAACAAGTCATAATCATACTCCATTTGCCTTCCTAGTTATGGATTTGTGATCAAACCTCAAGTTTATTACTCATTTCTTATCAAAACTCATCCAATCATCAAGTAAGTTTCAAGAACATGTTTTGATCATTTTATACTTTCATTTGATATATATGTTCATGTATTTTCAAGTTATATTAGTCATCCATGCAAGATACTTATGTTTTACATACCACATTTGAACATAAACTCTTTAAATCACTAGATCTATAGGTTTCACTAATGATCTCATGAAATCCACCAAGGTTGGTGATTTTTAGGACCCAATGACACCCTAAGAAGGTGTATGGTAGGATTTGCGAACTTGTGGAGTTGATTTGAGTTAGTATGATCAAGTTTAGAACCAAGAAAGTGAGTTTTTAACAATCTAAAATAGCTACTGTCCAAAAACGTGTAAACTGGAAAACTCAGTAATTTTTGGCATATTTTGGCCTTCATATTCAGAAATTACTTTCAAAAATGAAACCGTGGCCGCAAGAATCACTAAAAACCGACTTATAACGAAGGAGTTATGATTTTTCGAAGTTAGACGACGAAAACTAATTTTCTGAAAATTTAGTTGCTGATCGCCGAGATTCAAAGGACAAAACGAGGCGTTAGACGTGATCTAGATGACCCGAACCATTGAGATTATGTTAGTTCATGTTTATACGAAGCCGTGGATGTAAAGAACGTAGAAAACGAGCTTGTAACGGCCGAGTTATTCACGTTTAAAGCCGACGAACTCTAGTTTATTTTGACAGCCACTATTAGAAAGTGTTCTAAATATTAAAACTAGTGTTTTTGCGAAACATAACGTTGTTAGCCGATTTTCTAATTGATCGAGGCGTGTACAATCGAAAGTTAAATGAAACGATATTTATACATTGTTACAAGGTTTTCAAAAACGTCGAGTTTGATCAACAAACACGTAACGTGCAATATTTCGCGACTAGTTTCACGAAGTCAATTTGGACATATTTTCACAAGTTAAAGAAAATATTAAATTGCGATAAAAACGCTATATTTTGCCGATAGAACACCAAACAAGGATCGTGGAGTACCGTTTCAACATGTTTACGCGAAAAGTAGTTTATAACTTAACGAGACGTCAAAAGTGTATTTTTTGTCGATAAAAGTAATTTTCAAAACTAACAAGTGGTATCGTTAACATACGTATTTGCATGTGTTGCATTGTATCATTGCTTACATTGGATCACATCATTCATGATAGGTCGTGGTTAGAGACCGAGCTTTATTTCATCATATCCATTATGATCATTGTTGCTTTATCATATCAGGTGAGTTTTTATAGCCCCGTTTTAAATTGTTTATTGATTTCTAAACTCTCGGGGGAGAATACATTGCACCATTTTTATATGTGGACCAAAGTATACAAACTCATTACATTGCTTAAGTTACATCATTGCCCAGATTAAAGTCCCCTTTATTATCATGAACCGTTAATTGTTAGCAAGCGAGAGTGAGTGAATAGATCTATTGAGGGTGACTCCTCCGTTCGGGTTGGTAGCACCAACTGGTCAAACGAACGCATTTCATTTTTGTCATATTGGAGTGATTGGCAAACACTCGGTTGGGGCATTTCATTCAGTCTAGCTTCGGGGTCATGAGCTTAGAGCTAATGTATCATTTTTATGTGGCATTGTTTTGTCATACACTTTATACTTGTGGTATCCGTACAATATTTCATTTACATAAACCTATGATCTCACCAACATTTTTGTTGACCATTTTTAGCAATGTATTTTCAGGTAATTAAGGTATCGCTTATTGGCTTGCATATGGACATCATGGAGTCGCGGAGTCGACGCGTCTCACTTTATATGTTATGCACTTATCCATCGTTTGAATTGTATGAACTTGTTTTTCTGAAAACTTGTTTCACCTTTTGGGACCTAGCTTTATAACTCTGAATGTTTTTAAATAACCAAACGATGTATTTTATAAACGACACTTTAGGTCGTTCAATATAACTGTAACTTTGGTGCTATGACCAGTCGTGCCCCTGAATGACTTATTCCGCTGCAAGTCACGAAATTTGGGGGTATGACATCTACATGGATATTCAAGACAGTTTTTTTAACACACACGTAATATCTTTAAACTGTACTTTAGAAAAATAAATATCTGTTAGTGTACCTTTGTTTTCATGCAGTTCTTTCACTTTGCTTGCTTCACCATTATTCAATCTGTTGTTAACATGTTGTTAGCATTCATTATTTTGTGAAACACATGAGATCTTAACATAGATTAGTTATACAATTAGTAGGTTTACCTTGGCTTCTTTACAGTTGTTATCTCTTCTATATCGTTATCCTTTGATCTCTTCAAAGTGGAAGCCATTCTTATATTCTTGAAAAACGAATGAAGTGTGCTAAGAGCAGCAGTTTTTTTTCTTTTTTTTCTTTGATAATGTGTATGGAAGTTGGAATGGATTATGATTAAAAGGTATTTAACCACAAAGTAGGGGAAGTTAAAAGGTCAATAATTAATTTGAATTTTATTTTGGTATACACGTATCTCTTTTAAAAATATTGGGATATGTTTTTGCTTATATTTTGAAAGAAATTTTCGGATAGCTATCAAGATTTGGTTTATTTTTAACACTGCAAAATATATATTTTTTTAAAACATTTTCAGAGTTAACAAAAATTTTAAAGTATTCAATTTAATTTGCAATACAAAGTGAATACACCCTTTTTTTAAGTCTTATCAGGATTAATTTAATTTTTAAACAAAATAAATAAGGACAAATAGACACACTATATTGGAAATGATATGAAATGCTTTTTAAAAAAACATAATTATTCATGCATATATATGTAGTATAAGTGGGAAAAAAATATTAATAAGAATATTCATAACAATGATAACTTGTAAATGTTTTGGTGCGAAAAATAATAAGAACATTCATAACAATTATAAATTGTAAATGATTTGGCGAAAAAAAACGATACGAATATTCATGACAATAAAAAATTGTAAACGTAACCAAAGTGTTCAAAAATTTTAAGAACTGAACCGAACATCAACCATCCTTATGCTTGTCTTGTTCATCAGATTCATCTGTTGGTAATTTACCATCACATGTTGCTGGAGTACTGTTATTGTCACTTGGCGTTCCATTGCCTGCATCATCCAATCGAGTTATAGTATCGCCTGTGGCATCAACGCACAATGTTGGGCTATCATATACTGTATCCACGGACGGAACTATAGGTTCATTGCTCGGTTCCTGATACATTTTGTGAGAAGAATTAAAAGTTTAGATTGTATTGTTTGTTAGAATTCAATGGTGTTTATTGACATTTAAAAAAAGGGTAAACAAATTAATTCAATGGTGTTTGTTGACATTTAAAAAAAGGGTAAACAATACCTCGCCGTTTTCAGCAGACTGTGCTCCCGGCTCATCATCCGAGCACGTAGAGTCATATTCCAAACTCTGAACATCATCATCGTCGTCCTATTTTGAATCATGTAAAACGTTTAGTATATACTTGATTGTAAGCATACCTCATTGTTAAGTATATTAAAGTAACAAATGAATTAAACCTCATCTTCCATAAAGCCAGTCTTGAAATAGTTGATTGTATCAACATCCTCAGTCACCTTTTCAGCTCGATATATATGACTATTATTGTTGTTGTTAAAGTCAGAAAAGAAAACTTTAAAAAGATATTTCCTCCCAACAATCTGATTAAGGTCTTCTGGAAAGTACTCGTCTGTGTTCATTCCTTCTCTTTCCATGATCTCCCACGCTGTCACATTTGTCATCTCATGTACGCTCTTGTCAAAGATCACTACTTGCGCAGTACCACTATCATCAAATATGCGCACAATGATTTTGAACCTACGAATATAAAATATGCATCGTCAAATATAAAACATGTAAACCGTTGCATTACTTATCATACATTTATGTACGCATTCAAATACTTATATATATGTAGATATGTTCTTTCACATACTTAGAAACAACCGCATATGTCTCCCCATACTTCTTACAATACCACCGCTGCTTCGCATTCTTCGCGCCTGACTTGCCTTTCGAAACAATTGGTATTACTCTGGTACTGCATGCCTTGCATCCTGTATAAACCCATCCATTTTCATATTGTATACTTTGCACTCTTTCATAAACTACACAATGTGATTCCTGCATTTAAATACAAAATCGTATGTCAGCAATACTAATGTGATTTAAGTCGGTAAAGGATAAGATTTATATTATATTTAAATCAATAAATTTTATCTGACAGGTTCAATGGTCCTAATCGTTCCAACTATTCTCTTCACACAACCGTGCATGAACTTTGCAGGCGTGACAACAGGCTTGTCAATTGAATACTCTTCAATTCTGAACTCCCCTGCACTATATCCATCTTACTCTTCATATCTGTGATGTGTATAAATAAGTTTTCCAATAAATGTAACATGTAGTTAATTCAAAGATAAAACACACATAGCACAACATCAATGTAATTACCTCTTCCGGAAAGCCAACAACTGTGGCACATCTCTATTTATAAATATTCTTGTTCCAAACAAAGCGTTATGTATGGACGGCTTGTCTGTGTTGTGTAAAAAAGAAACATAATTTTGAAAACCAACAATGTGAATAAAAAATCTTACTATTGTGTCCAAAACTTCATTACACATCGGGAAAACTTACTATCCCAATATTTCACTTTTGCTAACATCAAGAGGATGTCTATATGGCCAAGTTCATCACACTTGTTTTCATAGTCATCCCACAATAATGCCCAATTGTTCCAAAACGTACAATCGATTCTTAAAGATCTGCATAGCATAGTGTATAATCAATCCATGATCACAATAAAACACTATTCTATATACATTATTGTAAAGAAAACGGAAATGTGTAAAATATACGTACTCGGTGTCTTCAACAACAATTTTCCTTCGTATCATAGGAGCACCAGCACTGTTGATTGTAACTATTTTCCCAACAGCTACAACTGTACCAACAATATCTGAAAAAAATTCTTATAAAGGACTGCAAGCATACGTTTCAATAATGTCAAATTGTGCAAACATCTTCTATAAAAATACATACCAACACAATCATGTTCGTGGTACTCGTTATCTGTATCCAGAAGGCTCGAGAATGGCTCATTAATGAACCCAAAAAAATTGTCATCAATGGGATCAATCCGGAAAACCTTGGTGCCTTTATAAAAAGATATTTTCCATTGATTTGGTAACAAAGGTAATTTGCCACTATTTTCTGCTACTCCAAAATTAGATATTATGTAACATTGTCCCTCTTGTAAAAGAGGCTCAAATTTGTACATAAATTCCTTCTTGATGTAAATCTGAATATGATTTGACTGTATATACAATTCAAATATTAATGATACGTATACTAAATATATGCGAACATAAATAATCAGTAACTTAATTTATGTTACCTCTTCATCCTGGAACACACAGTCGAGACTGTAAGGATCATGTTCTTCACCAAGTTTGTGTGAATGCCATACGGAGATGCATCTCCCTTTAACAGCCATGTTTAAATTCATCGGATTGATATCTTTAATAAGAGTAATTCTTTGTTCTCTCATTACTTAGCATAAAAAACAAAAAACATATTATTTTTTTGTACTCTATATTAAAATCACAATGAATAATGAATCAAGCATTTTATGTAAACCTGTTGCGGAACTTTTAAGAGCAGACATACTTCTTCCATTGGTTTTCGTTGGCTGAGAATTCCCTCCTACAACTACACAAATATATTATGACCATGTAATGTACATAAACCGATTATATCAAAATAGACATTACTAATAATCATAATACAAAACCTGCTGAAAGTTTTCCATATGACGATGTGTGCACCACGGTTTTTTTGCTCCTACATGAGGGTACAGCCGAAGAGGTTGATTGGTACCTCAAATCCTTTTGTTGATTTTTAAAATAGGACAAA
The DNA here is from genome assembly GCA_021014915.2 of Artemisia tridentata subsp. tridentata. Lineage (NCBI taxonomy): Eukaryota > Viridiplantae > Streptophyta > Magnoliopsida > Asterales > Asteraceae > Artemisia > Artemisia tridentata. Next base: position 233,326,341 of record CP139504.1, on the reverse strand, counting down.
CTTTTAGACACAGTGTTTGAGTTTGCTGCCCCTAGCAAGAATCGTAAAGCAGGTTATTGTATAACATATATGTATCCAATTTTGGGGGTTTTAAATTAAATATTCATACCTAACGGAGGCTCAAAAGTGGAAGAATCAATCTCGGATCTTTCATATGTGGAATGAGCTTCAAAGCATGCAGACTGACTCTTAGTTCTTCTTTTTAATGTTTGACCAGGTCCTGTCGTTTAATTTATATAGACTTAACATAATGTATGATAAACAAACATAGTTAATCAATAAATTATATTCACAAATTATAATACGGAAACAAATAGTTTAGAAACATACTACCCTCACGAAGTGGTTGTGACTCAGAAGATGATGAGCTGTGACCAAATCTTCTCTTTGCAGGTGGTTTAGATGCTGAAATAATTAACAATATACAAACAAAATGTATTTTTTGTTCAAATAAAACGTCATTGAATGTACTACCTTTGGATTGTGAAAGAACATTAGAAACAGCTATTTTAGATGGTTTGAGAGGTGTATCACTCTCGAATACAGTATATTCCAATCCAGAAGATGAAGATTGCAGAGTTAAAGTTGCTGATTTGCCCGTTCCTTCGCTTTCAACCATTGTAACTGTCTGTGAATGCTTACCTGTTGCAGAAGCTTAAGCATAAATGTATTCTTAATTCAAATAAAACGTTATTGAATATACTACCTTTGGAATGTGAAATAACATTAGAAACAGATGTCCTAGATAGTCTACCAGGTGTGTCACTCTCGAACACGAAATTCTCCAACCCAAAAGATGAAGACTGCTGAACCAAAGTTGCTGATTTGCCCGTTCCCTCACTTTCAACCATTGTCATCCTCTGTGGATGCTCAACTGTTACAGAAGCATAAGCATACATTGTATCAGTGTTAAGGTTACTGAACAAATATTAATGCACAACACATGTAAACGTATACAACAATTTAATACAGACTCAGTAGGTATAAATTAAACTACACATCAGTAAACCATATATAATGCATACAACAAATATAATTCTTGTTTGTTCCAAAAGCTACAGTCAATTTAAAAAACTAATAAAAAAAATAAGTGAGCCAAAACTAAAGAAACCTAATACGTGATGAACAAAGTGTTAAGGTTAATGAACAAATGTTAATGCACAACACATGTAAGCATATAGATCAATTTAATACAGACTCAGTAGGTATAAATTAACCTACACATCAGAAAACCATATATAATGCATACAAAAAATATAATTCTTGTTTGTTCCAAAAGCTATAGTCAATTTAAAAAACTGATAAAAAAAAAATGAGGCAAAACTAAACAAACCTAATACCTGATGATGATGTAACAATATTTGGAACATGATGGACATCTTATAACGAATAAAAAACGGACATGGTAAAATAAAATAAATTAATATACAATGAATGTAAACCTATACAACAACAAAATACCTTGTAAAGTGGTCTTAGAATTTCTACTATGCATGGTAGTATCCTTGTTTGTTTCAACCGCTATAACCAATTAAAAAACAATCATATAGCCAAACATTAGATTAATTTTACATACAACATTAATAAGAACATAACAACTGAACAAACAAATTACTCATTAAAAACATACCTTCTGAAGGGGCATGGGTGCTTTTATTCCCAGAAACTTTTGCAAGTCGTTTAGAGTGTTTGTGAGCCTGCATAATGCGATATAGCTTTGTAGATACAGATTTTTGATTTTTGATGTGAGATCAATCGTACATTATAATCTATATATAGTGCCAACCCAAGTTAACGATATTAAAAAGGCTTTGATAAATATGAATCTTAAATATAGGAACGTTAGATCTACACAAAATACATTCTAAACTTATCTTACAAATTATATCTTGTATAATTTAAACATATATTCAAAAAGACCCGTATATCTTCTAAAAATTAAGCATAAAATCTGGTATACACATTTATAAGGAAGACTATAGTAATCTATTCCTTAATTATAGCTTAACAACATCAAATTTTTAAGCATGACTTAAATATTTTGTATTGTTAATCACCAAAAAATGGTTTGGTCAAGTGGTTGAAGCATTTGTGTGTGGATCAAATGGCCAAGGTTTGAATCTTGAAAAGGACAATTATAATTAAATTTTTAAAAATGTAATTTTCATTAAAATCAATATTGCTTAGGTGGCAAAAATTTCGAAATTTTAATCAAATAGTGCTTAGGTGGCATTATGACATGGCATTACTGGGCAATCCTGTATTTGATGACGTCATACGCATATTGTTATATATATTATGTAGATATATATATATACATATATGTATATATATATACATATATATACAATATATATATATATATATAATATACATATATGTGTGTGTATATATATAATATATATATATATATATATATATATATATATATATATATATATACATATATATATATATGTATATATATATATATATATATATATATATATATATATATATATATATACATATATGTATATATATATACATATATGTATATATATATGTCACCAAATATGAACTTTTTATACAAATGGCAATTTATTTATTTATATCGATTTTAGAAAAATACATGTATGGATTAACAATTTTACCACTTATTATAAACATTATTTCGGATCTAAACTAATAAACATTTATTTTATTCATATCGTTTATCAAACCTTGTACATGATTAACAATCATATCACTAAAACGACATTTTAGAAAATACACTTAAGTTTCTACAACTATTTTAGAACAACTATTTCCTAAACATATATAATTGTGACCAACCAAGAAATCAACATACGTACACGAGTCATGCCCAATTTCTATTAAATAAATGAACTTATTATATTTTATTTAAAACGGGATAAACAGAACATTTATTGTACAACCGTTATATGTTAATTCTCAAGTCACTAAACATTTAAATGAAAATCATCATTTACACAAAATTGTCTTAAATTTCAAAACATATATATGTTTCTATAACGACTAATTTACATATCCTTAGCAATAACATTCCATATCTCGACAATGTCTAATATTGTTCATAATCCCTTCTATTCATCGTCTTTCGGTTATTGTCAATCAAAATCTTATACATCTTTGATATCTTCTTATCATACACTTAAGCACTTCCAAGAGCCAATACCCACAAATACTTAGAAAACTATCCTTTTAAACTCATTTACTGCCACACAAGCAACAACAACATAAACACTTTAAAACTTTTGAATTAAATTTCGTAGAGACTTAATTTAGACTGTGAACTAAAACATGCCTTATTAATCTAGGTCGCGTGTTGGTGCCATACACTCTCTAAATTCACAACTTTCACTGTTCAATCTATTAAGGTGAGTTTATAGCCCCACTCTATCTATACTTGTTTTATAATTGGGGTGAGAAACACGCAAAACCATTTTATGGACCATCATTATTGTTTTTATCAAACTATTACGTAGCTTAGCCTAAGCCCTCTTATGTCCCCTATTGCCTAAACTCATGAACCGTCAATTCCCGTTGGGAAGCACGAATGTTATAAATAGATCTATTGGGAGTAACGTCCCCGTTTGGTTTGACCGGATAGGAAAACGAACGTATACCATGTCAAAATACAAGTGTCTCGGATAAACACTTGTCGGGCCCTTATATTAAACATGCTTATAAAGTATGCACACTGTTATAGCTTCGGTTGCATGAACTTAGTGCTAGCGTAATAGACTATTTTTTTTATATGACATTATAAACATCGAAATGTTCATATACAAAACTATTGGTCCAATCTTACTGTTTACTACTTTGATTTACACCTATGAACTCACCAGCTTTTAGCTGACTTTTAGCATGTTTTTCTCATGTGTTTAGGCAACTAATTACCAAAGTGTTTTCAAAAATTTTCAAGACTTGTTTTTGAGGGACCACTAAACTCTTGGGCTTACTAGTAAAACAAAAATCTTAAATGAAAGTTTGATTTAATCTATTGAATGTATTTTAACAGAGTGTGTATTCCGTTCTTTGTTACCTTGTGTTATTATTTCCAATTCAGTAGCACCCCATGACTCGAATGCTTTCGCAAAGCCAGATTTTGGGTGTGTTACACTTCCCGATTATGAGGTCAAACCTGAACGACCTTCTCGGAATGACGCTTTATTAATTTTGTATCAACAATGTACCCATTTTTTCTCTTCATTTTCACTGTTAAACGTGTTATGTATATGGGTTTAACGTTGAATAGTCTTTCGCAAGTATTTTTTGCAAATACCTTAAGTATGAAAACATGTTACTCTCCTATATGACTAAGCTTGCACATAAACCTTATCTATGAAAAAGACCAGGACAATGTTCCAGGGTTAATTTTTTTTTGCCATTTCAAGGTTGCAACACTAGCAAACACACCGTCAACTGCTGCTTTAGCAAAACAGCCTACTGCGAAGCGCGGGTTTCCAACCTCGTTTATAACATATACGAGGCTATTCGACCCGTGCGATGCACACAGGCTCGTTCTAATTGTTCGTAGGTATTGCTCAACCCTAATTTATGGGGCTCGTTCTAATTGTTTGTAGCGTATTGCTCAGCACTAATTTTTGTCATTTTGTTGGTCAATAGGTTCATCAGTTGTGATTTTGGTATCACAAATACTCAAAATGATTTTATAAGTCGAAGAGGGAACGTCATTACATTAATCATTTATTCAGTTATCTAAGTGTTCATAGCGTAATTTTTTGCACTAATTTGCGTCATGTTTGAAACTCTCATTTTTTGCTGATAGTCAGTTTTTGTTGGTCAATGCCGTTATTTCGTTACCTTTAATTGAGGTCGAGTAAAAAAATCAAAATGATTTTCAGGTTTTATATAACTTGGACTGCCTCAGGACCCATGCGATGCACACATTATTGCATAGAGTAAGTTGTTCCAAGCATCCAAACTATTTCTTTGACAAAATCACACAAATAAGAAGGTATGAAATAGTAATTAAAAAGATGAAAATTATTTGTATAAGTTATGGATATCTCAACTCTTCGTCCCGCTTTTTCTGAACATATGTTTTTAGAATTTTATAAGGTACTTTTGTTAGCTTAAGTTAATTGCTTTTGTTAAATATATTAATAAATCATAAATAACCAAAGTATAGATAATGTTAAGACAACCCGTGCTATGCACATATATTGGATCAAATTGTTTCTTGCATAATGTTCGACACTATACTCGAACATACAACCATATTTTGACCATGTAATGACTTTAATTTTTCTTATTGATTTAAACTCTTTTATTATAACTTATGATTTATTCCAACACTTCAAACAGGCTACCGTCTTTGTATTTCTTTGAAAGGTTTTGGTTGGTCATTGAAATACAAAAGTTATAAATGAGGGTATTAAAACGCCACTAATTACTTCCGTCCTTCCAATTGTTCCAGTTTTCATAATACATGACTTTTGAACCTTCACTTGTCAAGTAGATGCGTTAATTAATTTGACATGAATGAAATAACTAAATACTTGCCCAATTACTTTCATGCAGAGTGTAATATATTCACATGCAAAAACTATAAGTTAACCACTAATAAGTACAATTTAGGCTAAATGTTTGCACTTACAAAACATTTGAAATGAAGTTGATTAGCGTGTACACTGTGAGCTACGACATAGATATAAAAACTACAAAGAACAGCAAATAACAACTTAAACTCCTAGCTCTAGAAACATAACTTGAAAAATCCAAACTATTTATATTTGTTCTTCAAATCATAACCATATACACGCTTCCTCAAATCATCTACAAAGTGATCGGTAGGTCAAACATCATTATTCTTCCTGTCATCCCTCGCCACTACCTCCTTTACCATGTGAGTAGTGTCCCTGGTAGCATTGTACACACTGTCTAATGTGTTTTTGCCTTTTCGCCTATATCCAATCATGTTTCCATTGCTTTCCTGACTCCTTGCTTTGCTACATCCGCTACAAAACTTGATTAGTCACAATTATCCTCGTATCGATCATAGGCAGAAGATGGTGCACTTGTTGATGGACTTGTAGACGTGTTCACAACATTAACATGGTTATCTGATAAAGGAGTTGTGGTTGTTTTAATGTTGCTTTGAGCATTAGTTTATGCTACTGCGAACTCGTTGATTAATGCTGTTTTCCATAGTCAATGCTGCTGAGTAGTGCTAATTGGTTCGTTAGTATTGCTATTGTACTTAGTGCTGCTCCATATCAGTTAGTGCTGCTTATGGTATTTTTAATGATGCTCGTTTGGTTATTAATACTGCTGCGTTTGTTAATGCTGCTCGTTGATTGAATGTTAATGTTGTTTGAATTTTTGTGCTGCTACTTGCACTTTAGTGCTGCTTGTTGAAAAGGTAGTGCTGCTCCATATAAGGTTTTGTTTCTGTGATACTCCTGAATGTTGCTTCTGTGAATGTGGGCGTTAATGCTACTATATTTGGTTCGAAGCAAAAGTTCTATCACAAAATTCAATCTCTCTCTAAGGAAGTAGTACTGAATTAGGGTTATGGCGAAAAGAAGTAACCAGTTGATGATGCAGACTAAAATATATACTGATGCTTACTTTTACCATATTGTTCCTACTTATGCTTATGCCTATTGATCTTTTATGTATTTGCTAATTAAACACATAAAGGTGAACTCATTATAAGATTACCCTTGTTGGATACATTCTTGTTTTTTTGTTTATTTTGCCACTATTAGCATGGCCAACTTTCATAATAAAACTAATAATTTGTGCAGCAATTGTTTTTGCTAAATTTACCCTTTGACTCTATTTTTTCATCTAGTTCACCTCATTCACAATACTCAGACGAGTATTCATTAAAAAGTAATAACTTATCAATATTAAAGCGGGTTCAAAGAAACTGAATAAAATATTTATCACATGCAAAAGATGAACATATATATATTCTGTATTTAAGTTTTTTATTAAACAACTACCATAACTCCATAAGTAGGAAGCCATTAAGACATGTAGATAATATGAAGAGTAAAAAAAAAGGAATAAACATCAATCATTTCAACTGCTACTGTCGCATTGTATCATATTTTCTGTCACTTGTATCCTCTCTTGACCACACCTGTTTTCTCTCGTCTATTTAACCAATAGTTAACCTTCTTTAAAGTTCACAATCTAAGAAATTACCAATATAACAACGCCGGAGTCCAAACTCGAACTCGACATGGATGACATTGGAGTCCAAACTCGAACTCGACATGGGTGACATTACTGATCATGTCAAATCAGATAGCATAAGTTCAGCTTTTTCTTCACCACATTGGTGCCCAAGAAAATGATGTGTTCTTCATTATTATCCTTTTTTGAGAATACATTAATATGTACAAACAATGTAAAAATGCCTTATCAGCTATCAGTGCAAAGGATCTTGATATACTTTATAGTTTTTCAAGATTCATTGTCTATGGAATAAACATACAGTTAATATATTTATACATATATAGTAGCATAGTACATAAAGGAGTATGAACCTTCAGGCTTAAGTTTTTGATTTTATAAAGACATCTTTGATTTATTTACTTTTGACTTTCAGACTGTAACAACATCTTTGTATTATCATAAATTAAAAAACAATATTTTTACTATATAATAAGTTCAAATTATATTATAATTTTCCCATGCAAAGACTCATCTCTAATCTTTGGCACTTATTCTTGTTCTTCTTTTCTTCTTCTCCGTTGACAGCTCATTTGTCAATATTTCTTGAGCGGTGGTACGATTACACCTTCTTTGCTAATATGGTAGTCTTGAACTTCTTGCATTGAGTTCTCAGCTTCTGCTAGTTCATGATCATGCTGTATAACCTGCACACGAAAAAAAGAAAAAGAAAATCAAGAATGAAGATTCGAACTTTTGAAAATCAAGAATGAAGATTCGAACTTTTGTGTTTGTGCATGTGATTTTGGCCGGTTTATATAGGCATGGATTAGGTTAAAGCATAAATTATTCTTGAAACCTTTTCAACTTCATCTCAATCAATAACTGACTTTAATTCTATACTAAATACCATGTAATCAATTCTGGCAACCCTTGCGCTTCATCTAACCGACTTTTAATTCTTTACTAAATACCATGTGATCAATTCCGGCAACCCTTGCACTTCATCTCCTTTCATGATTGTATACTTATTATGAGGTTGCATTAAATTCCGAGCATTAGTTATCTTGTACTCTATGTAATCTTGATGCATCCACATTAATAAGAGTATTCAATCTTATATTATGATAGATAATATATTATTTTATTATATTATTCTCTCTCATCATTTAATTTAAATCAAAATTTAAATCCAAATCTAAATCCTAATCAAAATCCTAATCCAAATCCAAATCCAAATCCTAATCCAAAACCCATATACAAACCAAACGGGCCCTTAGTGTCAGTTGAATGAGGGGATACCTACCCCACTTGCCTTGAATGTCTATCATTTTGAATCCATTCTTTTATTCTCAAAGTGCTTACCAAACAATTTATTTGAGGATCAATCCATTTCATCAATCCGACACCCACCAACCAAACGGGCCCTTGGATTCTAGAAAAAGAGAAGTAGTTGGAAAAAGTGTTAAAGAAAAAAAATGTTAAGAAAGTTTGAGTTTGAATATGATTATGTGGCACGTATGAGGTAGCGAGCAAATTAGTCTGGCGGGCAAAGTATTTGCTCGCCATGTAGATTTTGGCAATGTGAAAAAAGAGTGTCAATTTGGGTAATTCTGTTTGGTATGAGTCGATTTTGGTAATTTATTTTATAAATTTATTTACATACAAATATGAAATTGATAAGATAACACTTAATTCTATAAACATTATTTAAAATTTAACAAGTAAAGTTCTATTAATTGTCTTCTTTTTTACACAACTGACATATGTAACTTTATACATATTTATTTTACATGATGAAATTTAGATGGGTTTAACTAAATGGAAGCTAATTTTGACTTTTATTGACCATGCATGCATGCTCTTCGTAAATAAAGACATGAATCTTGGCATCTTGCCTTTAAAAAGGTACTTCAATATAGACGGTCAGTTATCAATAACGTGGCTCAACTTATTTGAGCTCTCTTATTTATCGATTAAAAAAATTGACTGATACAAAATATCTATATCTATATATATAATAAAAAAAAGTTTTTTTGAAACTTCTCCACGTCACTTAATCCATGATGGCATTCCATCCACGTCACTATTGCCATGTCAATTAAGCCACGTCATATATTGCCATTAATTTATCCCTGCCATTTAGTCGCCATGTTTGACTTTCCACCCTCCTTCAATATTAACCGAAAATAAAGCAAATTTACCATCTATGATATTAGACAACATTCACGTAATATAAGCCGAGTCATTTGCTTTATTGTAGGAAACTCGACCATCCCATTAAAACTTATACGTTTGTATACCATTCCTCTTGATCGTGTATACTACTCCCGGACCCAACATACTGGGCCAGGCATGCTCATAATAGCCCTGATCCCGGAATAACCCGGACAACGAGCTTGCCAAGCCGGGCCGGACAAGAACACATCATAGACTCCGGTCTTACCAAGCCAGGCCGGAACACATCATCGACCGCCGCCACGCCGCCAGACCCAAATCTCTTGGGATTTGTCCCCTACGTGATCTGACACCTACCTACTAGGCTAGGCATAGTTCGGCTCGCAGAGTCCCGATGCAGCTATAGGTGACAGGTGTGGGTTGTATAAATACCCGCACCTCATTTATTACTCTTAACCAACACCGCATGAACCGTAATACTTCTGGCATCGCTATACTCCTCCATTTATATGGAATTTCTATTTGTTGTCTGTTGATACATAATCTGGCGCGGACTGATTCAACGACTCTCCCTGGGCCGTTAGTCGTCTTCTCGAGCCCTGAGTAGACCTGTTCAACAAAGAGAACCCGTTAGGAGTGGACCCGAGGCCGTAGCCCCGGGATCCACCTCCGACGGTCAAGTTAGTATCGGTGCGATATAACCATTAAGAGTTAGGGTTATGATAACCTGTTGTGTATATCGTTGTATGATGATCTGAAGATGGGGATTCCAGCCGTGTATTTATAGGGCATGGATTAGGGTTTAGGCGTAGAGTGGGCCGCTGTCTGCCGGGCCTGGCCCACTTGTCGTGGCCCAGTCCAGACTATATGTCCACAAGCCCCCCAAGTCTAGTGTGACATAGTGCGGGGCTATGTTATGCTAGACTTAAGTTCTGTTCATGGCCGCGTAGGCCCAATCAACCATGACGGCATGGCTCATGTGTGTGCAACTCAGGTGTGCACATGGGTCGGACCATACCGCGCAGCCCAAATGCGACAGTGCGCACTGGGTCCATGGCGCAGTCCGTGGTGAGCATGTTGGCGCGTTCTTGTTGGTGCGACCTTGTAGGCGCGACCTTGATTGTGAGAATCTCACAATAGTGAAGGTGGATTCCGTATGCTGCATCCTGGGTAAGGGCGTACCTTTTGTACCAGTAGCGGTGCAGCATGGTGCGACAGAAGACGTACTTCTGTGGCAGAGGTGCGCGCTGTGCGTGTGTGACAGAAGACGTGCTTCTGTGGCAGAAGTGCGCGCTGTGTGCGACAAAGATGTGTGCGTTGTGCGCGACAAGGAGGTGTGCGCGGTGCGCAACAAAGATGTGTGCACTGTGCGCGACAAGGAGGTGTGCGCTGTGCGCAACAAGGAGGTGCTTCCAAATATACCTGCGTGACGCGTACGAAAACAGTGTATACCCTGGTAGCCCCCCAAGTTTGATGGTGCTACTCGTGTAGGAGCATTAAACTTACTTATCCAAATCCTGAAAAACACTTAATGCAAATATTAGAAGTATATGCCGCGAATCGCAACATATAAAACCTAATGAAGTAAAAGATTAGCGCATAGCATGTGAAATTAACACATAAGAGAAGTAGCAGTGCGAATTACACCTATCGTGAGGTTTTACAAACTACATAAATAATTAATTGGTTTTTTTTTTTTAGTGCGCGCTGTGCGCAACAAAGAGGTGCGACAGAAGGCGTACTTCTGTGACCGCGACTAATAGTTTCAATCGCACGTACAGACGCAGATGGATGTATCATGACAGCATAGACTCTAACGTTTGTGGATGATCGCAGATGAACATAACATGACCACGGCTTTTGTCCAGTGCGCTCATGGCGATTGACTAGCATCGTGGTGCCTGTACGTGACAGTGCGCTCATGGCGCCGATCTGCGAAAATGTCCGAACGCATGGCCTAACGCGGGTAGATTTATCGTGACTGCGTTGTTCGCGGCTAAAAGATTAAGTAGGTCCGATCGTGCGGACTTAGTGCGTTATAGGTAAAATCGTGTTTACCAAGTTAAAAGATTTACATAAAATCTTTTGAATATTTAAAAGATAACATATCCTATTACCAATTTAAAAATATCGGGATATCTTTTCCGTATATCTCCAAATCAAATCCCAAAGAGGGATGCGTTTGATTGGTTTAGAGAAGGAACAAAAATCAAAGTAAAGAATGAATTCTTTGTTATATGTGTATACGTACGACAAAACAACAACCAATAATTAATATTCTTGATGTTAGCTTGACACGTTTGACCAAGTCAAACCAAAACAAACAGTGCGTATGGTATAATTGGTCTTAGGTTAATGTGTCGTGTGATGTGTACCATATGTGTAGGACGAGTATTTTATTCGAGTCCCACGGATGGCGCCATCTTGTTGATACATAATCTGGCACGGACTGATTCAACGACTCTCCCTGGGCCGTTAGTCGTCTTCTCGAGCCCTGAGTAGACCTGTTCAACAAAGAGAACCCGTTAGGAGTGGACCCGAGGCCGTAGCCCCGGGATCCACATCCGAAGATCAAGTTAGTATCGGTGCGATATAAACATTAAGAGTTAGGGTTATGATAACCTGTTGTGTATATCGTTGTATGATGATCTGAAGATGGGGATTCCAGCCGTGTATTTATAGGGCATGGATTAGGGTTTAGGCGTAGAGTGGGCCGCTGTCTGCCGGGCCTGGCCCACTTGTCGTGGCCCAGTCCAGACTATACGTCCACATTGTCGTTTGACCATAATTTGCATCGGGTCGGGTTAGACCCGATTGGCACCGTTTGAATCTGAGTTGCTTACTTGTAACTCATCGAGATTGTAATAAGCCCATTTGAGCTTATTAGAACGTTTGGATTTGATATTGGCTATGTTTGGATTGGTTTTGATTCTGATTTAATTCAGATTGTTTGACTTTGTGATTTTGGACATCATCCTGGATTTGGATTTTATTATTCGGCCTTGTTTTGTTGTGGCCTTGTTACAGTCGCCTCTACCCTAAGCCTTGTGCTCAATCGATGTCGTTCAATCGAAGCTGTTCAATCAATTTTGTACCTTCCATTTTAAGTACTATGTACGTTACTGATTCAACCAACTGATTGCTGGTAGCAATCAACATCTTCCCTCAGAGTTGTACTCTGAACTCGCTAAACTCTCCATTTGTCAGAGATTCCATGCCCAGTAGAAATTTTGAGACCATAAGGAGTAACCTGAACCGCGTTCCTTGGGACAACCACCTAACTTTTAACTCGTCCGTCGGAAGTACCGATGATCCTGGTTACCTTCTTACCGGATAATAAATTATATCATAAACGAAACCTTGGAAGTAAATCCCGCGCCACTACCAGAGTAATTGTTGATAATCCTACCTAATCTACTTACTTTCTGCTAATCAATGAAACGAAAGTATGGGTAAACTTGCTTGTCAATACTCATAGGGAATCATTACACAGCATAGAGTGTCGATTCCTACCATTCTCTGATCGAGATAGTTGTTTCACATCAAATCCCTGGCAATCACTCCAAAGAGCCATGAGAACAGATCTGGATATGAATATTGTGTATCATCTCCAGACTGATGGCCGAAGTGGAGGAATCATCCGAGTGTTAGAGGATATGTTGTATGACTGTGAAATCGAGTTTGGCAATGGTTTGGATAGATACCTCTCGTTGGACAAATTCCCATATAACAATACTATCACTTCAGTATTTCAACGGCACTGTACGAAGCACTTTATGGTCACAAGTGCCGATCACCGACTTGATGGGTAGAAGTTGGGGATACCCAACTTACTGACCCTCAACTTGTTCATGAGACTACCGGGAAGATCGTTCAGATCAGAACCGAGTTGCAAGCTGCTTACGAATCGTCAAAACAGTTATACTGACAAATGACGTAAACCTCTTAAATTCCCAGTTAAAGCATAGATTATGCTTAAAGACTCACCGTGAGAAGGTGTGATACGTTTTGTAAACGCGGAAAGCTTAATCCTCGCTGTATAGATCCTTTTGAAATCCTTGCTAGAGTTGAACCGGTAGATCACAGACTCGAGCTATTGTTAGGACTCAATAGTGTTCGCAACATTTTTATGTGCAACGTGAAGAAATGACTTGCCGATGAGGCAGTTGCTATTCCTCCGGGAGAGATCCAGATTGATGAATGTTTAAACTTTGATGAGAAACCTATCGAGATGAACCATGAAATCAACGACTTTAGTAAAGTCGCAGCCCTATGGGCAAAGTTCGTCGAAGCTCGCGAAAAGGTCCTGAATTCCCGTGGGAACGTGAAAATGAATCCTAGTGTGTATACACTCATCTCTTTTCGACTGTAACGAGTAACTTGAATTGAATCGCGAGGACGCGATTCCGTTTAAGGAGGTGAGACTGAGACAACCCGTAATTTTCCTGACGTATTTTTATGAGGAATTATCTCTGTTCTTCATATACGAATCCTTCTGAACATATTTGATTTAAAAACGTGAAGTTATCTCTCGAAACGTGAAAATTATATACAACGCGTACTGGCACAACCGACGATTTGATTTGATTATTTTATTATTTGTGAGAAACGAGGCGTATGAATAGTTGTTTCTATTGGAAAAATTATTGTGAGCGCAATGGCGTAATTCCCGTGTCTTGAATCTATCGTTTACTAGTCTAAACGAGCCCCGGACTGGATTTCATGAAAGATTGCAAAAATTACAACTATGGTCCCTGCAGTAATATTACCCCACTGCCCCTAGACCTTGATTGTGACAGATTTGGTCCCTAGGGTTTTTCTAAACCTAAACCTACCCTATATAAACATTGCTATAACTATTTTAGGGTTAAAAATCCTTCTCTCTTTCCAGGCAGCTGCCCCCCTTCTTCTTCCGGCCACCACATTCCCCGGCCACTCCACCACCTCCGACCCCATCACCGCTATCATTAACACCATCAGCCCCTCACCATCACACCCTCATCTTTCTTTTCTTTCTCCCTCGATAACTCAAAGTTTTTCCGACAAGATTTCCGGCGACACAACTTACAGCCATACGAGTGTAAATCGACGGTTGTTTCAGGAGTTGTTTTGGTTCGAGGTCACCACAGCCACCACGGCTGTCACCACGCCACCACCGCCATCTTGATCTCCTCTCTTTTCTTGACTTGGTAAACCGAGAAAAGCCGTCTGTTATTTACTATTTTTGATTAAACCGATTGTTATGTTAGTGTTTCGTGGATTTAAAACTAATTATGAAACGAGGTCATTAATGCGTGATTTAAAAACGGATATAAACGTGTTTTGGAAACTGAATTCGTGTGGTGAGAGTTAATTTAAAATGGTGTTGTTTCGATTTTGTTTGGTAAGTAAGTGAATCTAAAGAGGTTTGTTTTGTTTCGGATATCGACACCAGTCGGGTTATACCAGTTTTAGTTTCCCTTTGATTTGGTTGTTCATTGAAAGTTTGAGGTTATTGATGTTATGATTAGTTCAGTTGAAGTGTGATGTTGTTTAATTTGGCGCGGTTATAGTCTCGAGTTAAGGAACCCTTCGGTCACGTATAGATTTGGATCAAGTTATATGTTGGTATAGTCTTGATGTCGACACAAAAGTAAGACCCAAGAGGGTGTTTGGTTGTGTCTCGGTCCGAGCAAAACACCCAAGAGGGTGTGGCTTCAAGGCGAGTTCATTCATTTTTGGTTGCGTTTCTGGATTTGCTTATGCTAGGCTGTTCATTTGTTTGGGGTCTATTTTGGCTCTTGGTCTCGGTTTGGTCACAGTCACACAAGGGTGTGTTTGAAATTGTGTTTGCATTTCTGTAACTGTATATGCGTAATTGTGGTTCAGTCACGAATATGTTCGTATTATTGGTGGTGTTAATGGGTTAGTAGTTCACATAGGTGCGTTTGGTTTGGATGCAACTGTTGGGCCGAAGCCCAATGGTTGTGTTAGACTCATTAAGGTGTCTAAAAAGAGTGTCTTGGTTTTATATTTGTCGTCGTGTTTATAACTGATATAACCGGGGTTATGTATATTTCTGGTCATTAAATGATTGAACTAACGAGTTTTGTTGTCTTTGACATTGGTGCTATTGGTACGTTTCGGATTATATTTGGAATTGTGAATTGGATTTGAATACGGAATAAATATTTGGAATTGACTATTATATTTGGACATTGGACAATTATGGATCGTTATCGGATTTACGATATTAGATATTGGATTCATTGGACATTTTGAGACTTGAGACGGTATAATATATTAAACTCGAAAAGACTTTAATATATTAGACTCGGACCGGACACAAAATATTCAATAAACCCAAAGCTAATAATTATGCGGATGATAACGAAACATAAAATTTATAAGATATTGAAATGTCAAATTTGGTTAACTAAAGTCACAACGACTTGAGAAAATTGATTTTATTAGTTAAACTTATTTCTATTTATAAGACGTTTATGTTTTATACAAATTATTTGGGATATCGGGGTAAATACCGAAACGTACAAACCGATTTATTTTATTTGAGGTGTTTATTTGTCGTTAACTTCTAGATTTGTCTTCTTTGGTTTGAGTTCTCGTCAGTATTCTCTCGACTATGTCGATGTCTATTTCTCTTTGGCGTGAGATGTATGTCGAGACTATGTTTTCTTACCACACCACAAGAAACGTTGATACTAAGCTTTTGATGAGTTTTGAAATCGAATAATCCACGAAAACTACGACACGTTGTCTTTTATAGACTTTATTATTTTGCGAGACGTATTTTGAGATAACCGTAAACATATTAGGTTGTGCCGATCCTAGACCGTTGTGTACCGCTGTGCTTGTACCTCTGTGTACCGTCGTGCCGTATGTTTTGAGACCGTTGTGATATGCTCTAGATGTCAGTCGTGTCAGTTGTGATCATTGCATTGTTGTGGCTAAGGTGAGTTCATGGCCCCTACTTTTACCGGTTTTATAACTATTTTGGGGGAGAATACATGCTCATTTCTACTTAAACTCAATACTTGTTTTACTTGAAACGTGAGTTGTTTTCTCAATCGTACTGTTTGGCTGAAATATCTAACCTGGCTATTTGTATGCGTTATGTGCTTACCTGTTTATTGATATGGCCTGAAACTGTGATTGCGGTTTATGAAACTGTTACACAAGCTGGCTAAGGTTATTATTCCATGTCTGCTATTCTGCGGAGTTATTGTTATGAGTTGCATTAGTGCAGGACTATTATACGCAAGGGCTCTTTGTGCCTAATTATTAACAAGGGCTCTTTGTGCCTATTACCAGTGGGCTCCTGTGCCTATAGACTACTATAGTGTGCACCTATAGGGAACTGTTGTTGTGATTTGACTTTTGTGACCTAGCCAGCGTAACAGTTAAACTTGCGTGACACTATATGAGTGTGGTATCTATATGATTGATTTTGGTTCGAGATGCTCTGACTATGTTATTATTTGCGGATTTGATTCTGGAACTGTGATTTAGGCAGTGTGAGCCTACATTGAATTTGACTTGTTTGTGAATGACGATTTGAACTCGAAAACCTTTTGGTTCAGCTATACTGTTTTAAACTAAACCTGTGAACTCACCAGCGTAAGCTGACCCATTTAGCATGTATTTTCAGGTTTAAGGTGATAGTTTACTTTTGGAGGCGCTTGGCAAGGGGAATGGTCATAGACGACTCTGATATATATATTTGGGACCGCTTTAATCGTTTTGGGCCTTATTTCCGCACTACTACTGAAAAATGTAAATTTAACACTTTTAGTTAATAAATTTTATACTAAATGGTTGAGATGAAAACCGTTCTTTGTACTTGTGTTGTGATGCCAATTAAGTAGCACCCCAGTGACATGTATGCTTCAGCTAGACCCGATTTTCGGGGTGTTACATGCTTATGCCTATTGATCTTTTATGTATTTACTAATTAAACACATAAAGGTAAACTCATTATAAGATTACTCTTGTTGGATACATTCTTGTTTTTTTGTTTATTTTGCCACTGTTAGCATGGCCAACTTTCATAATAAAACTAATAATTTGTGCAGCAATTGTTTTTGCTAAATTTACCCTCTGACTCTACTTTTTCATCTAGTTCACCTCATTCACAATAATCAGATGAGTATTCATTAAAAAGTAATAACTTATCAATATTAAAGTGGGTTCAAAGAAACTGAATAAAATATTTATCACATGCAAAAGATGAACATATATATATTCTGTATTTAAGTTTTTTATTAAACAACTACCATAACTCCATAAGTAGGAAGCCATTAAGACATGCAGATAATATGAAGAGTAAAAAAAGAAAAGAATAAAAATTAATCATTTCAACTGCTACTGTCGCATTGTATCATATTTTCTGTCACTTGTATCGTCTCTTGACCACACCTGTTTTCTCTCGTCTATTTAACCAATATGTGGAAAACTAGAAGGGGGGTTGAATAGTTTTTACCGTTTTAAAATTTATTCGCTTTGTATACTTAACATGATTTCAAAGTAAAACAAATAATCAAGCAATATATGAAACAAGTAAGGAAAGGAATGATCAAACCATACAATACGGATATTTATAGTGGTTCGGCTACAAGGACTCTCTTCCTTGCCCTACTCCACTCCTCGAGCCTCTAACTCGAGAGTTGTTCTTCACTATGAAACAAGCTCCCTTTCTAGGTGGAGAAAACCTTTACACGTCGCTTACTCTTTATCTGGTACTAAGCTAAACACTGGGTTCTTTACAAGGGTACAAGCACTCCTATTGGTTCTTTCACAAGGGTACAACCACTCCCGTTGGTTCTTTCACAAGGGTACAACCACTTCCGACACTCTTTGTGTTTTAAGGACTAAAACACTAACCAAACTCTACTGAATGAAAGGTATAACAATGATGTGTGAACTAATACAAAATCACACAGAACCTAACTAATAAGACTTGCAACAGTAAGTATGTTGAAGCTTGTATGCTTGATCTTCTTTGCTACAAAAGTGAGATCAACAAGAATGAAATGAATGATATGGGTTAGTGATATGCAAATGAATGATTATATATTTTTAAGCTATATGAGTGATGAATGAGCCTGAATGATCAGCTTGCTATTTATAGGCAAACTGATAAAACAGTTGGCGGATTTAGCGGATCCCTCAAATTGGATCCGCCCTTGTACTGGTTTGGATCCGCCAGTGCAGGACAACTAAGAGATCTTCAAATCTTTCCATATCTTGCACAATCTTTCCATATTTTCAAATGTCAACTCTTTAGCTTGAAGATCTATACAAGATATATCACAAATCTTTCTAAGATTATGTTCATGATGCATGCCATGATGTCATCCTAAATATTTCTAATTTAAGAAATAAAAATGTTAATGTATATAAGTATGTAATGTTATTTCTAGAGATCTTGTAATGTGTAAAATGTAATTTAAAAGACTTATCACTATAAATGTAAAAGACTTAATCTTATATTTATGCTTTGCTTAAAGATAAACTTTGTAATTAAAACTAAGCAAAGATCGTAAAATATAAATAACGTTTTTAGGACGATATTTGTATTAACAATCTATCCCTTTTTGTTGATGACAAAACATAAAGTGTATTTTTAAGCAATGAAATAAATAAAGTATGAGTCTTTTAAAAATATAGATTAAGTTACTTTTATGCAAGTTTTGAAAACAATTTTAAGCATAAAAACACATACTGTGATGTTAACAGTATGTATTGAAACTATGTATGAAACTTAATCCTATCTCCCCCTTTTTGTCGAAACAAAAAGAAGATATGCGTAGCGGAATGTGGTAACTAATTCTTGGTAATTACTCCCCCTAATTTGGAGTATCAAGTATGATAATGCAATGATTTTGAGAACTTTAAAAGCTCCCCCTTGGATTATATTCCCCATAAATGGAGTGCCAAGGTTATGATGCATGAACCTACAAAACAAATGGTTAGAATATGATATGCTCCCCCTTGATGTATATTCCCCATTGCTAGGGTACCAACGTATACGTTTCAAGGATGAGACTACAAAATGATGAGTTAGTACATGATATACTCCCCCTCGATCTATACTCCCCGTTGCTAGGGTACCAACGTATATGATTCAAGGTTGAGAAAAGCTACAAAACAAAGGTTAGTTGTGAAGCAATCCAACCAAGTAGCATAATGCAAAAGTAAAAGTCAACCAAACATGATAAATCAACCCATTTGACTTTAAAAAGTCAAAATATGTGTCTGATAAAAAATGCATCTATGTACAAGTGGTCAAAACCATATGAGATCCAACAACCAACCATACAATAATGTTAGTAAATCAAACAAACAAATATATTATGCCAAATAGTGATCACCCATAAGCATAAAAATATAACATTCATTACTTGGAAAAAATGATGTTACATTAAACAAAGAAAATAAATCCTAAAAATTCCTATAACATGAAACTAGGAAGAAACTAAAATCTCCTATTGAGGAGGATGAGAAAGCGCATTGAGGCGCTCGAGAATGTGGTTCAAAATGAACCGCATTTCATTTTGGAGCTCATGGACCAAAATGTTGGATCTTTCGGCCAAATGAGCGGTCCTCTCGCACATGGAGCATACATGTCTTGGAAAGCTGGGAGGAAGAGTAGGTTCATTGTTATGTGGTGGTTGTGGTGGTTGTTTGTTGGTTGATGGTGGTGGTAGATTGTCGGATGGAGGAGGTGGTGGAATGGTTGTCGGACCCGTAATGGAGGCTAACAAGGTGGCTTGTAAATCCATAGCCTCGTAGAGGTGGGAGTCAACCATATTTGAGAAAGCATAGAGACGATCTAGCTCCTCATTTATTTCTTGTTGTGTTTGAGGTTGATTAATCCACATCTCTTCGTCAATGGCATTTAGAGTGGATCTTGGTGAGAGTTGTTGAGATTGCGGTTGTGGTGGTGGTGTATCATGGTATAAAGGACTGTGGATATCCCAATAGAGGGGATGAAAAAACATCGGTTCTTGACCTTCAAAGGTCATAGGAGGAGGATTGGTTGATCTCGGTGGAAGATCCTCCAAGTCCTCAAGGTAAGGATGAGGTGAAGTGGGTGGAGTTCTAAAAAGTTCCAAGGGTTATAGTTGTGGTGAATGTGGTGGTGAAGGTGATTTGCTAGGTTGGGATGGAGCAGGAGGTGGAGTTGTAGCTACAGGTGTGATTGTTGGTGGTGGTGTTGAGATAATTGTGTGAGGTGGTGTTGGAGTAGCAAGATTGAGAAAATTCTCATTGGCAATTGGTGAGGATATGTTTAGAGGAGAAGACTCTTCTAATGATGAGTTAGCAAGGTTTATGAAGCAACAAGGACGGACACTCATACGAGCTGTCATTCTTGCGGGTCTGCTTTTTGATGAGTTACTTGATTTTGTCATGGTTAATGTAGCTAAGAAGTACAGGAGAGACTATGTAAAGAAGATGGTGAGTGAGTGAGTTTTGATTAACTTATGGTTCTAATTTATAGGCAGAAGGATTGTTGAAAATGGTGTTTGGATTTGATGTAAATCCAATGAGGAATGTTGGTTCCTAATGATTTGGAACAAAAATTTGAGCTTGTCACATCCTAAGGTCAATCCATAGAGCTTAAGTTGAGTAAAGTATTGAAGATATGCAGTAAATGCAAAGTGTGAGTGGAAAATCTGTTGATGTGATTTTCCCACGGATTTGACGGATCCCATTCGAGGGTTCCTTGCTTGTATTAGAAAGGTAACTCACATGAAAATTTTGAAAATTCAAATTTTGGTGGGAAATGGATATCTTATGATTCTAAGTGATTCTAAATCATCCTAATGTTCCTAATGATCAGTCGAATAAACCTAAAAACTAGAATCAATAATCTAAGGATCGGGATTAGTTGGGAGTTTTGAAAAAGTTACTGTTGAAACCCGCGGATCCAATCGACAACAAAGACGGAGCCAAATTTTTGGTTTCGCAGAATCCGCAGGATCAGGACTGGCGGATCCAAAGGATACACCAGGCGGTTCCAAAATTTGGGATCTGCCAAATCCGCCATATGAAAACTCAGATTCTTAACAGAACATATGTCAAAATTTTCGTTACTCGTTCAAATTCCAAAAATTGTCCTCAAACATATGTAACTACTGATATGTAATAGAAAAATACTAAATACATAGGTTCTGACACACGTTTACACATATATTAATCCTATCATAATAACTTACCATAAAAGTGGTTAAGCCAAAAAGTGGCTTAAACACGGAAAATTGATAACAACGCGTGTTATCATCCTGCAATTGTTGAGTTAGTCTACATACAAGTTAAGTGCTAACATAATATCTCAAGAAACACATAAGTTCAACACATCATTGTTCGAAAAAGTCTAATACCAAACACTCCTTCAACCTCTCTTCTTGCTAAGCTTCTTGTGAAGCTTCATGATCCACCGCCCCAAATTCTTCACCATTCCTTTGGTTTGTCGAAACTCCGCTGATTCATTCGGGATAGGTGGAAGTTGACTCAAGTACTCCGGTGAAGAGATCCTAGAATTTGGAAAACCATCCTCTTCACTCATGGATGATGATGTAGGAGGATGAGGACGTTTTCCTTTTGCTACCGCTACCCTATGATCACTTAGAGGAACAAATGTGTGTGGGATCTCGGTGTAGTCGGGAACAAAACCTAAAGCATTTCTAGGAATGGGTGCAAAAGCTTTGTAGAGACGGGTCAAAAGCATCCCGTAAGGCATTGCGGTGGTACCTTGAATCGGAATATCCGCCATTCTCTTGGCGATATAGTATGCAAGATTGAATGGTTGATGGTTTGACACACAATACATCATGTAGAAAAGGCATGCATTCACATGATCTCTATTCCCAATGGTGCTAATGACATTTGCCCTTAAAACTTCTTCTAGCTTCTTAAATTGGGGTTTAAGTTCATTTAGTTCCATGGAAAATGGATCTCTATCTACTTGACGACCTCGGTGTAACCTAGTTTGGTTGTTCCTAGGCAAAAAGAGATGCTCACGAATGATTTCTTTTGCGGTTAATGGTGTGTCATATAGTGCCAAACGATCAAGATTGGATTCAAGAATGGACAATGACCATTTGTCCGAATAGAGACAAGTTCCTTGATTCGGAACTCCTAAGACTTCTCCAAATTGATCTAAAGGGATATTGAATTGAGTATAGTTTACACTGAAATGAACATTCATGTAACCATAATCATTTGAGCTAAGACCTACAGTTGCATAGAATTCAAGTATGAACCTAGGAATGATGGGTTCATCTATGTCGAGAAGACTATCAAATTGGATAGCGGCAAGTTGTTCTCTAAGAATGGTTCCTTCATAGAACGAGGTATCTACAGTTCTACCTTCATGTACATAGCATTTTTCTAAGGCTTTAAAGATATTTACTTGAGCTTTGGTGAGACCTTTGGTTTTGTGGTGTTTGGGAAGGTATTTAATGGTTTCTTTGTGATCATAATTAGTTGCGGGAGGCATTATTGTCCTAAACACGAAAAATATATAGTTTAGTTGAAATTATCGAAAATACGTATATATGTCTAGTGTGTGCCTACATGGGGACAATGTGGAGGTACTGTTATCTCGACTCCTTTTGATGCACGAAAATTTTGTTTATGCAAGTTTTATGATAAAACTAGAGATAACCCAAACGCTCCTATTTCAATGTAGCTTCGTTTGAATGTACCCGAAAATACATATTAGTTATGTATTCTCTTTAGCATTCAAGAGATATTATGCAAGTGATGTTTAAAACATAACTGATGCGTGCGATGTGTCGTTGCGGTTTAGCAGTTTTAATGCCTACTCAAGTTTTAAATTTATATTTAGCCGACTTATCAATAACACACACACTTAACGAGCAGTGTACCCGGTCAGTATGAATATAATGGTAAGTAGAGTGTCGATCACTAAGAGTGGAACGTATTATCTAGTTATTCTAATCAGTATTTTAATATTCTAACGCAAGGGGGTTTCAGCCTGAGAGACTGGCACGGTTTGTTTGCAATTAAATAATAAAATAAACCAATAGGCACGAATCAGCAAGTAGCACACACGTACACAGATAGATACTTGAGACAATAAGAGGGCTGTCCTTATGATTAAGTAGATTGTCACTTGTTTTATTGATAGCTTTATATGAAGTGTATGTAGTTAACCCTTTCTCGTTGGTCCTAATCTTATCAGCGAGTAAACCCTTAATGATTACTTATGTCTAAAAGTTATTCCTAAGTGATCAATTTAGTAATAACCGTGGGAGCCACATTATGTCCCGCAGTCAAATGCCCGCAAGCCACTAATAAACACAGAGGTGATCAATGCACTAATAAGTAGTAACCAAAGACATCAACATATAAACTTTAATTGATGGGAAAGCAAGTATTAAAGGGAGTGCAATCTTTCGTTGTCACATTACACAAGCCACCAATCCTGATGAATTAAAGTTTGCTAACACAATAAAACAAAACTACTTAATGAATTAAACACATGCAGCACCTTCTTACAGCTCTTGTATCTTTGATTTGGGTGTGTCTTGTGCTGCCTCCTTGACTGAATTCGTCCTAGGGTTTTTCCTGTTCGGTCTTCGAAACTCTGATAATGCACACGAAATTCGTCTGGTCTTGGGGTATTTATAGTTTCTGTCTGAGGGAAGATGCGGCGCATCTAAGGAGTAGATGCGGCGTATGTACTTAACTTCGCGTGGGGTCCAAGATTATAATATTCAGGAATATTCGTACACCGCCAGAAGATGCGGCGTAACTCCATGATTAGATGCGGCGCATGTCCTCTTGTATCTTGGATCGTATCTGGTGATATCTTGATAGAGATGCGGCGCATGTCATGAGTGAGATGCGGCGCATCTGGAGCAGATTAGTCTTGATCTTCTTCATTTCAGTAGACTCTTAACTTTATGCATGTTTTGCTCCATAATCAGTCCAAAATCGCTAAGTTTCACCAAATGCTTGTTTTTACCGAGAATTACAAAAGTAAACGATTAAGTATCAATCCTCATACATAATATAGTAAAACAAATCAAATAAATAGGATAAATGATAGTAATAAAATGTACTTATTTGAGTTCATCAAATATCCCCCCACTTGAACTTTACTTGTCCCCAAGTAAACCTTAGAATTTCTCTTATGAAAATGTATCCTAAAAGATGTTAGGATTTATTTTTATATTTAAGCATGTATTCGTTTATTTCATAATCACACAACTAAACACTTAACGAATTAGAAGTAAAATAAAATAAGTTGATAAAAGCAAATCTAATCGTTTAACTGTCCATTCGTGACGAATATTCTATCATAAGCTTGGCAAGTATACACATCTCCACCACTAAAGCTAAGGAATAACAAGTCTAAAGCGGTAAAAAGGGTTTGTAGGCTTAAGGGTTAATTATTCTCTTTTCACTATCGATCTCAAATTCCAGAAAAGGCGACAAAATCACAAATACATGATCGAATCCACGAACACGATACTTGCAATTGCTCAAATCCTTAACTCGAATAGGCTAAAGATAGGTCCAAACTTCACCAATAATAATATATCAAAAAGGGCGACAAAATCATAAATACATAGCCGAATCCACGACTACAATACTTAAGATTGCTCAAATCCCTAATCTCAATAAATCAAAGGTTCGTTTGGATAAAGAATAGTAAAGGGTATGGATAACATTTGGGATATAAATTGGTGTAAAAATAAAAATAAACAAAACAAATAAATTAAAATCCTAAGTGTGGTTAATCACTATCCCAACCATCCCATGAATAAGACTCATATCATCGAATAACTCACGCTTTAACACTTGAAACACACGCTTTAGGTAGACACGAATTATACTCAACAAGATCTTAATCAAAGAATAAACCTTAATTGGCGTTCCCATAACTGCCAATTCCCATTCAATCCATAAATATAGTACAACAAATAGTGGTGATATCAACCACTTACATAACTTTACATTGTTGGTTAAAACTAACTTCCAACTTTTCTTTCTTTCTTTTTCTTTTCTTATTTTTTCGATTTTTTTTTTTTTTTTTTCCAAACATAAACATAGATGTGTAAAATTTCACCACATCACTATAATGATAATTCTGGATAATTTTTTTTCCATACTTTTCATACTTTCAGAAATAACGGTAATAGTGAAAGTAGTAAACACACGAAAAATAAACTCAAAGATATACAATATTTACTTTCACTCCAATTGCATTGTGCAATTTCCCGACCTAACCAAAGATAATGAATTACGCACGCGAACACAGGTAATGTAAGGAAACACACTTTGCCTATAGCAATTAACCAACCACGGATTCTAATCTACAGGGTAGGCTAAGGTGTAAGGGTGTAACGAAACATTTTAAACATAGGTGTAAGAAACGAAAGGAATGGCTCTGAATGTTTTTCTAGGGGTATCTTACTCTAAAAATGAGAGTAACAAAAGGGTTTATACGGGGGTTAACTAACCAGTGTAGTTAGTTAATAACACATAACATATAAAGGCTATTTAGGTGTAATCCTAGAATTTTACCAATTTAGACAAGTCATTCCAATTATATAAATAATACTCATTATGGTGGTCTCGAATAGTATACAAGCCAAGTTCTAAAGTTTACAAGTCACCGGCACACTCATAGATTTGTGAATTTTGAAAAATCACAATTTTTGAAAATAACGTCATGTGTGCAGCTATGCAACTTAGATCTTAAACAAAAACATGCTAAATTTTTTTTTAAGTTTGATATATTAAGCACATTTTAAGCATAATTTTTTGAAAAAGTTTTAGGACAAGTAAGTGTTAAGTGTTCTAATTCTCCAATCCCCCCACTTAAGTTAAACAACGTCCTCGTTGTTTGTATAAAAGGTTAAAAACTGGAAAATTAAAAGAATTAGAACAGAAAAAACTCCCCTGAGATTTGCTCGGTATGATCCTCCATTAGTATAAGAGCAAAAATCATCTTTCTTATGGATTAGAACGTTAAAGCTTCATACTTGATGTATCCACAGGAAATTCAGGAAACTATAATACCACCAACACTTTAAAACACACCTAAGATAAGAAAGGTTCAAACTTGCATAATACATTAGTAGTTAGATAAGAATAAAACTTAAAAATTAAAACTGAAAATCATCAGGTCAGTCGATGCGCCGCATCTTATGGAAGAAGATACGCCGTATCGAGCCTGGAATTAATACGGATCAGAATAAAGATGCGCCGCATCCTTAACCAGGGATGCGCCGCATTAAAAATAAACTGATAAATAGTTTTAAAGTCGAAAATAAAAATGCAGAAAAATAAAATAAGATATGACCATTGCAGGAGATGCGTCGCATCTCAGAATTGAGATGCGCCGTATCCTCATGCGGGCCTGACTGACTCGACACAGAAAACAGAATAATAAAAGATAAATCCGGGTTGTCTCCCGGTAAGCACTTGTCTTTATTCCAGAGTCTTCAAGTTAGACTCACGTTCAGCTCTTTAATATCGATCATAGACTCCCACATTGCTTACGTAGGATCCATTTAGCAACTAATTCGTCATGTATATATTCAGGTCCCAACTTCAACACTCCATTGTAGAATCCTTCCATCAATTGGTATGGGTACTCAATCCCTCTCTTATTGTCATCATCACTAACAAAAAGGAATGGAGAAAATTTGTAGCAGATCTTACTAGTAGCATGTTTAAATCCAGGATGAGTTCGGGGCATCATATAAGTGATAACGTCGCTTCCACATTGAAAGGTGATCTTTCCTTCAAATCGTTTTGCATTAATAGTGATCTCCCTTCAAAATGGTTTTCCAACAATCACGTCACCCATATTGCTGTCATAATAGGCATTCATGTCTTCAACAACGGCGAACTCAGTTACAATAGTAAAGCGTCCCACGAATATCGGGACATTAATGAAGGCTCCAACTACATTCTTTCCCCTACACTCCACTTTATTTCTCATAATAGAATTGTAAAAGCTTCTTGACATAACATTGATCGGCAAAATAGGAAAGAAATTGGCGTCAATACATTTGTATCCAATCATGCATGGGAATTGCAAATTGTAAGCACAATTGGCGTGGATCCTTCTACCATAATCCCAAGAACCATCATATCCCTCAAATTCATCGTAATTCCTAGTGTTAATAACGTTGACTTTTGGACTATCCACAATTTCTTCTTCTTCTAACTCAGATTCAGCATCATCCATGAACAGGTCATTGGATTCCAACGGTCCATTAAGGTCATTAAGTTCAATGTAGTCCCCATCGTAACGTTCGAGTGATTTATCATGCACTAATACTTCATTCATAAAATTGGCTTCGAAGTCGAAGTCAATCAGTTCTCCGTATCCTTCCATTTTTCTTCTGAAATAATCACGAAAGCATCAGTAGGATTTGCTCGCAAGAAGAAAAATTAACGAATTTAGAAACGGATATGAGAATAAAAATATCTGATGTCTGCAGACGATGCGCCGTATCCAAAGAATTGGATACGCCGTATCTTAATACGTTAAAATTAAATCAGACTTTATTCAGAAAATAGATACGCCGCTTAGAATTTTGAATGCGCCGTATCGAATTAAATAATCAAAAATCAGCTTATCTAATTAAAATTAAATGCGTCGTATTAACGAACGTTAATGCGCCGTATTTTCGTTACGTTTAAAAATAAATATCGATTTTTGATTCAGAAAGATGCGCCGTATCGATATAGATCGATGCGTCGTATCTGTTTAATAATTCGCAAACTGTTTTTAATTAAAATAATAGATACGCCGTATCTGCAAAGGCAGATGCGTCGTATGGCGTTAACGTTTAGAAATTTTTTTTTTTTTTTTTTTTTTTTTTTTTTTTTTTTTTTTTATCAAAAACAGATACGCCGTATCTGCTAAAGCAGATGCGTCGTATTACTTTATCGCTTAGAAAAAATTTCTTATTAAAAACAGATACGCCGTATCTTGGGGAAAAGATGCGTCGTATCGAATTAATTAAACGCGTTGTATTTTAAAAAAATTAAACGCAATACGCCGTATCTGAGAGATCAGATGCGCCGTATCGTTTGATTTAGCACAGTACAACGATAGCAGAACAGAAAATATCAAATAAAACAAAAATAAAACACAAAACAAATAAACAAAACAAAAATAAAACAACAAATCAAACAAAACAAAAACAAATAACACACAGTACAACAAATATGCAAAATAATACAATGATGCAATTAATCTAATAAAAGAAAATCCTAATTAAAATACTAATCAAATTAACAGATAATAACAATTCACACCCCGGCAGCGGCGCCAAAAACTTGATGCGTGCGATGTGTCGTTGCGGTTTAGCAGTTTTAATGCCTACTCAAGTTTTAAATTTATATTTAGCCGACTTATCAATAACACACACACTAAACGAGCAGTGTACCCGGTCAGTATGAATATAATGGTAAGTAGAGTGTCGATCACTAAGAGTGGAACGTATTATCTAGTTATTCTAATCAGTATTTTAATATTCTAACGCAAGGGGGTTTCAGCCTGAGAGACTGGCACGGTTTGTTTGCAATTAAATAATAAAATAAACCAATAGGCACGAATCAGCAAGTAGCACACACGTACACAGATAGATACTTGAGACAATAAGAGGGCTGTCCTTATGATTAAGTAGATTGTCACTTGTTTTATTGATAGCTTTATATGAAGTGTATGTAGTTAACCCTTTCTCGTTGGTCCTAATCTTATCGGCGAGTAAACCCTTAATGATTACTTATGTCTAAAAGTTATTCCTAAGTGATCAATTTAGTAATAACCGTGGGAGCCACATTATGTCCCGCAGTCAAATGCCCGCAAGCCACTAATAAACACAGAGGTGATCAATGCACTAATAAGTAGTAACCAAAGACATCAACATATAAACTTTAATTGATGGGAAAGCAAGTATTAAAGGGAGTGCAATCTTTCGTTGTCACATTACACAAGCCACCAATCCTGATGAATTAAAGTTTGCTAACACAATAAAACAAAACTACTTAATGAATTAAACACATGCAGCACCTTCTTACAGCTCTTGTATCTTTGATTTGGGTGTGTCTTGTGCTGCCTCCTTGACTGAATTCGTCCTAGGGTTTTTCCTGTTCGGTCTTCGAAACTCTGATAATGCACACGAAATTCGTCTGGTCTTGGGGTATTTATAGTTTCTGTCTGAGGGAAGATGCGGCGCATCTAAGGAGTAGATGCGGCGTATGTACTTAACTTCGCGTGGGGTCCAAGATTATAATATTCAGGAATATTCGTACACCGCTAGAAGATGCGGCGTAACTCCATGATTAGATGCGGCGCATGTCCTCTTGTATCTTGGATCGTATCTGGTGATATCTTGATAGAGATGCGGCGCATGTCATGAGTGAGATGCGGCGCATCTGGAGCAGATTAGTCTTGATCTTCTTCATTTCAGTAGACTCTTAACTTTATGCATGTTTTGCTCCATAATCAGTCCAAAATCGCTAAGTTTCACCAAATGCTTGTTTTTACCTGAGAATTACAAAAGTAAACGATTAAGTATCAATCCTCATACATAATATAGTAAAACAAGTCAAATAAATAGGATAAATGATAGTAATAAAATGTACTTATTTGAGTTCATCAATAACATTTTTGTATTTGTATGAACAATGTCCAAAAACCATTTTTCCTAGTCGTGAGAAGATTTTAGCAAAAATTTATCATGGGGTTTTTGATGATTTATGATAATGTACTACAAGATGCAATTCCTAACTATGAAAAACAAGATTTGTTGTGCAATTCAGTAAATATGCTTCTTGATTTTACAAGAATTATGCATAAACCCCAAGTTTTGATTTTGTGCATGAAACAGAAATCCTAGACGCAGATCAGGAATATAAACATGATAAGGATACTTACAGTGATGTTTAGAGCACAAATTTGTTGAGGAAGATGGCCTAAATTGTGAGTTTGGTGTGATAAGAGTCGAATTCCAGTAGGTGATATGTTTTTGGGAAGTGTGATGAATAGTACAGGGTATTTTTTTAATATATAAAAACTATCTCAGCAAGCCACGGATCCGGCGGATCCAAAACAAGGGATCCGTCCTTGTTGTCGGTTGGATCCGCAGGATCAGAACTCAACTTTTGGTTATTGTCGTGTTTGGTTAATCTAGGATTCGAGCTAATGTTTTATCTACTCTATAGGTTCCATTAATCCTAAACCATGTCTAAGAAAGTTAAAAGGGTCTCTCTTAAGAGGTTTCGTGAGAATGTCGACAATGTTGTCTTCTGAGGATACTTTTTCAATTGAGATGTTTCCCTTCTGAACATTGCCGCGTAGGAAATGATGACGAATTTCAATGTGTTTGGTTCTATCATGTTGGACTGTATTTTTGCTGAGGTCGATAGCTCCTTTGTTGTCGCAAAGAATGGGAATATCGTTGAGTTCAATTCCATAGTCGACGAGAGCTTGTTTCATCCACAGTGCTTGTTGGCAAGCTTTTCCTGCTGACATGTACTCGGCTTCAGTTGTTGATATTGCGAGGGCTGTTTGTTTCTTAGCAAACCACGAGGTGAGACAATGTCCTACAAAAGTACAAATACCACTTGTACTTTTTCTATCAACATAGTCACCGACATGGTCTGAGTCGGCATACACTATGGTTTCTACACCCGTTCCTTTGGGATACCATAATCCTAAATGTGTAGTGCCTTTTATATACCTAAAGATCCGTTTAAGGGCTTCAAGATGGGATATTTTGGGATCTTCTTGAAAGCGTGCACATAGAACAACACTAAACATAATGTCCGGTCTACTAGCCGTTAGGTAGAGTAAACTACCAATCATTCCCCTATATTTAGTGCTATCTACTGATTCACTTTCTTCATCCTTAGTGAGTTTAGTTTCCGAAGACATGGGTGTTTTCATTGGTTTGGAATCTTCAAGACCAAATTTCTTAAGCATATCTTTGATATACTTGGATTGGTTGAAGAATATCCCATCTTCTAATTGTTTAATTTGGAGACCTAAGAAAAAGTTTAGTTCCCCCATCATACTCATTTCAAATCGTCATGCATGATTTTTGAGAAATCATCGCATAACTCTTAACAAGTTGAACCGAATATAATGTCATCCACATATATCTGGACTATGATAATATGTGATCCCTTTTTCTTGTTGAAAAGAGTGTTGTCTACTAGGCCCATGGTGTACTTATGGTCAACTAGGAAAGTCTTAAGTCAATCATACCAAGCTTTTGGTGCTTGCTTAAGTCCGTATAAAGCTTTCGTAAATTTGTAAACATGATTTGGTTTTTCAAAATCGGCAAAGCCGGGAGGTTGTGCAACATATACTTCTTCATTTATAAAACCATTTAGAAATGAACTTTTAACATCCATTTGAAATAGTTTAAAATCATGTGCACATGCATATGCAAGTAGTATCCTAATTGACTCAAGTCTAGCTACGGGTGCAAATGTTTCATCATAGTCTATACCTTCTTGTTGATTGTATCCTTGTGCTACTAGCCTAGCTTTGTTTCTAGATACTACTCCATTTTCATCCATTTTATTTCTAAAAACCCATTTTGTACTGATTATGGTTTGATTTTTAGGTTGTGGGACTAATGTCCAAACGTCATTTCTAACAAATTGATTTAATTCCTCTTGCATCGCAATAACCCAAGATTCATCTTTTATGGCCTCATTTATATTTTTGGGTTCAATTTTAGAAACAAAACAAAAGAAATTACTTTCATTTTAAGCTTTAGATCTTAATGTTCTTTCATTGATTTTTCCTATGACGTTTTCTAATGGATGACTTTTCGTTTCTTTGATATTAACTATTTCTCTTTTTACCGGTTCATCATCTTTGTCACTTTCAACATTTTCTTGATTATCAACCATTTGACTTTCAACTAACTCATCATCTACCAAAGGTGATGTCTTAGAGGGAGGTGGACTTTCGTCGAATGTTACGTTCAACGATTCCTCGACTCTTGAGGTTTCCTTGTTTAAAACTATGTAAGCTTTACTATTTTGTGAATACCCAAGAAACAGACCTTCATACGACTTTGGGTCGAACTTGGTGAGATAATCCTTTGTGTTTAGAATGAAGCACTTGCTTCCAAAAACTCTAAAATATCCTAATGTAGGCTTTTTGCCTCGATAAAGTTCATAAGGAGTTTTCTTTAAAAATGGTCTAATTAAAACTCTATTTAGGATATATGTGGATGTATCTACAGCGTGACACCAAAACTTTTGAGGTATATTTTGTTCATTTAACATTGTTCTACTCATTTCTTGAATTGTTCTATTTTTGCATTCAACTACACCATTAGATTGAGGAGTTCGAGGAGCCGAGAAATTATGTTTTATGCCATTAGCATCACAAAAAGCTCCAAATTGGGTTTTGTTGTCAAATTCACGACCATGGTCAGTTCTTATTGACACTATACTACTCCCTATTTGGTTTTGAATTATTTTACTCAAAATTTCAAACTTATCAAATGATTCATTTTTAGTTTTCAAAAACTTAGTCCATGTATACCTAGAGTAATCATCTACTATTACCAAAGTATAGAAGTTTCCTCCATAACTTTGTATAGCAGATGGACCAAACAAATCAATATGTAACAATTCTAGACATCTAGATGTAGACACCATGTTTTTAGCCTTATGGCTATTATGAACTTGTTTCCCAATTTTGCAAGCATCACAAAAGTGTTGGTCATATTTCAACTTGGGTAGGTTCCTAACGAGTTCCTTAGATGATAAGGATTGAATTAACCTCATATTGGCGTGACCTAAGCGTCGATGCCATAGAGTTGAGTTATCGTCCAAAGAAGTGAGAAAAAGTTTGTCTTTAGGTGTTTTATCTAATTTCATAACGTATACGTTATTCTTTAAAACACCTTTTTCCTACGGTTATACCGTCTCTAAGTATTTTACTTCCATTTTCACTGAAAAGGACGTTATACTTTTTACGGCATAGTTGACTTATACTAAGCAAGTTAAAATCTAAGTTATCTACATGAGCAACATCATCAATAGTGAGAGAGTCATGAGAGATTGTACCTTTTTCGATGATTTTACTTTTAAGCTTGCTACCGAATGTGACATTACCTCCGTCGTACACTTGGTAGGTTGAGAAAAGGCTTTTGTTTCCTGTCATGTGTCTTGAACACCCACTATCTTTAATCCACTCATCTGGTTCTAGCTCAACTTTTAAGCACACCTCTTATGAGTCATGAGCCATGAGAGTAACTTTGTTGTTCTTAGGCTCATCGTCATCACCTTCACTGTCACTCCAAGCTCCACTAACAAACGCTCTTTGAGATTTGCTCTTTGGAGGCTTTGGTCATTCTCCTATTAGGTGACTAGAATCTCCACACCTATAACACTTCCTATCTACCTTTCCTTTTCTATCATCACGGTCTTTCCGAAAGGATTTCTTTTCTTCACGAGGTGGTCTTACGAACTTTCCTCGTCTACTAAAGAACTTCTTGAAATCTCTTACGGCCATGGCATACTCTTCGTCTTCGCTACTAGAACATGACTCTTCATCATCACTTGATTCAACTCTAGCTTTCAAGGCAATGGACTTCATCTTCCCCTTCTTGCCTTTAACTATTTCTGAGTCTTTTTCCATCACCATTTCGTGAACTTTGAGATTTCCTATGAGCTCATCCAATGTCATGCTTGAAAGATCCTTGGATTCTTCAATAGCCGTCACCTTTGCTCTCCACTTCGGATGGAGTGCTCTAAGAAATTTCCTGACAAAGTTCTTACTAGAAAAAGATTCGTCAAGTGCTTTAAGAGATGTAATAATAGTATTAAACATAGCAAAAGCACTATCAATGGTCTCATCTTCAGGGATAACAAATTGTTCATATTTTTGAACAAGAAGATCAATTTTGTTATCCTTGATTTGTGAGTTCCCTTGATGAGTGATAATTAATGATTTCCAAATATCTTTAGCCGTTTTACACATAAAAACTCTTTCATATTCTTTCTTAGGTAAAGCATTATAAAGCATCATTTTGGCTTCATTATTTTTGGCAATCAACTTCTTTTTCTCATCACTATGACGAGTAAGAGAAGCACCTTCATCCCGACCACCTGAAATGTTATTACTTATGAAACAATTTGGTTCAAATAGTGGTGGTCTTTGCATAGATTGCCCTTCTTTAAAATTTTCAAAATCCATTGATCGTTTCAAGTTTTAAAATACAATATATTTTGAAAATCTTGAGTAACGTGGCTCTGATGCCAATTATGGAAGACTAGATGGGGGGTTGAATAGTTTTTACCATTTTAAAATTTATTCGCTTTGTATACTTAACGTGATTTCAAAGTAAAACAAATAATCAAGCAATATATGAAACAAGTAAGGAAAGGAATGATCAAACCACACAACACGGATATTTATAGTGGTTCGGCTACAAGGACTCTCTTCCTTGCCCTACTCTACTCCTCGAGCCTCTAACTCGAGAGTTGTTCTTCACTATGAAACAAGCTCCCTTTCTAGGTGGAGAAAACCTTTACACGTCGCTTACTCTTTATCCGGTACTAAGCTAAACACCGGGTTCTTTACAAGGGTACAACCACTCCTGTTGGTTCTTTCACAAGGGTACAACCACTCCCGGTGGTTCTTTCACAAGGGTACAACCACTCCCGACACTCTTTGTGTTTTAAGGACTAAAACACTAACCAAACTCTACTGAATGAAAGGTATAACAATGATGTGTGAATTAATACAAAATCACACAGAACCTAACTAATAAGACTTGCAACAGTAAGTATGTTGAAGCTTGTATGCTTGATCTTCTTTGCTACAAAAGTGAGATCAACAAAAATGAAATGAATGATATGGGTTAGTGATATGCAAATGAATGATTATATATATTTAAGCTATAAGAGTGATGAATGAGCCTGAATGATCAACTTGCTTTTTATAAGCAAACTGATAAAACAGTTGGCGGATTTAGCGGATCCCTCAAATTGGATCCGCCCTTGTACTGGTTTGGATCCGCCAGTGCAGGACAGCTAATAGATCTTCAAATCTTTCCATATCTTGCACAATCTCTCCATATCTTCAAATGTCAACTCTTTAGCTTGAAGATCTATACAAGATATCTCACAAATCTTTCTAAGATTATGTTCATGATGCATGCCATGATGTCATCCTAAATATTTCTAATTTAAGAAATAAAAATGTTAATGTATATAAGTATGTAATGTTATTTCTAGAGATCTTGTAATGTGTAAAATGTAATTTAAAAGACTTATCACTGTAAATGTAAAAGACTTAATCTTATATTTATGCTTTGCTTAAAGATAAACTTTGTAATTGTCATTAACAAAACTAAGCAAAGATCGTAAAATATAAATAACGTTTTTAGGACGATATTCGTATTAACATAATAGTTAACCTTCTTTAAAGTTCACAATCTAAGAAATCACCAATATAACAACGCCAGAGTCCAAACTCGAACTCAACAAGGGTGACATTGGAGTCCAAACTCGAACTCGACATAGGTGACATTACTGATCACGTCAAATCAGATAGCATAAGTTCAGCTTTTTCTTCACCGCATTGGTGCCCAAGAAAATGATGTGTTCTTCTTAATTATGCTATTTTTAGAATACATTAATATGTACAAACAATGTAAAAATTCCTTATTAGCTATCGGTGCAAAGGATCTTGATATACTTTATAGTTTTTCAAGATTCATTGTCTATGGAATAAACATACAGATAATATATTTATACATATATAGTAGCATAGTACATAAAGGTATATGAACCTTCAGGCTTAAGTTTTTGATTTTATAAAGAGCTCTTTGATTTATTTACTTTTGACTTTCAGACTGTAACAACATCTTTGTATTATCATAAATTAAAAAACAATATTTTTACTATATAATAAGTTCAAATTATATTATAATTTTCCCATGCAAAGTCTCATCTCTAATTTTTGGCACTTATTCTTGTTCTTCTTTTCTTCTTCGTTGACAACTCATTTGTCAATATTTCCTGAGTGGTGGTACGATTCTACCTTCTTTGCTAATACGGTAGTGTTGAACTTCTTGCATTGAGTTCTCAGCTTCTGCTAGTTCATGATCATGCTATATAACCTGTACACGAAAAAAAGACAAGAAAATCAAGAATGAAGATTCGGACTTTTGAAAATCAAGAATGAAGATTCGAACTTTTGTGTTTGTGCATGTGATTTTGGTCAGTTTATATAGGCATGGATTAGGTTAAATCATAAATTATTCTTGCAACCTTTTCAACTTCGTCTCAATCAATAATCGACTTTTAATTCTATACTAAATACCATGTGATCAATTCCGGCAACCCTTGCACTTCATCTAACCGACTTTTAATTCTATACTAAATACCATGTGATCAAGTCCGGCAACCCTTGCACTTCATCTCCTTTCATGATTGTATACTTATTATGAGGCTGCATTAAATTCCGAGCATTAGTTATCTTGTACTCTATGCAATCTTGATGCATCCACATTAATAAGAGTACTCAATCTTATATTATGATAGATAATATATTATTTTATTATATTCTTCTCTCTCATCATTTAATTTAAATCAAAATTTAAATCCAAATCCAAATCCTAATCAAAACCCTAATCCAAATCCAAATCCAAATCCAAATCCAAATCCTAATCCAAAACCCATCTACAAACCAAACGGGCCCTTAGTGTCAGTTGAATGAGGGGATACCCACCCCACTTGCCTTGAATGTCTATCATTCTGAATCCATTCTTTTATTCTCAAAGTGCTTACCAAACAATTTATTTAAGGATCAATCCATTACCTCAATCCGACACCCAACAACCAAATGGGCCCTTGGATTCTAGAAAAAAAGAAGTAGTTGGAAAAGGTGTTAAAGAAAAAAAAATGTTAAGAAAGTTTGAGTTTAAATATGATTATGTGGCACGTATGAGGTAGCGAGCAAATTAGTCTGGCGGGCAATGTATTTGCTCGCCATGTAGATTTTGGCAATGTGAAAAAAATAGTGTCAATTTGGGTAATTCTGTTTGGAATGAGTCGATTTTGGTAATTTATTTTATAAATTTATTTACAAATATGAAACTGATAAGATAACACTTATCTCTATAAACATTATTTAAAATTTAACGAGTAAAGTTCTATTAATTGTCTTCTTTTTTACACAACTGACATATGTAACTTTATACATATTTATTTTACATGATGAAATTTAGATGGGTTTAACTAAATGGAAGCTAATTTTGACTTTTATTGACCATGCATGCATGCTCTTCGTAAATAAAGACACGATTCTTGGCATCTTGCCTTTAAAAAGGTACTTCAATATAGACGGTCAGTTATCATTAATGTGGCTCGACTTATTTGAGCTCTCTTATTTATCGATTAAAAAAATTGACTGATACAAAATATCTATATCTATATATATAATAAACAAAAGTTTTTTTGAAACTTCTCCACGTCACTTAATCCATAATGGCATTCCATCCACGTCACTATTGCCATGTCAATTAAGCCATGTCATATATTGCCATTGATTTCACCCTGCCATTTAGTCGCCATGTTTGACTTTCCACCCTCCTTCAATATTAACCAAAAATAAAGCAAATTTACCATCTATGATATTAAACAACATTCATGTAACATAAGCCGAGTCATTTGATTTATTGTAGGAAACTCGATCATCCCATTAAAACTTATACGTTTGTATACCATTCCTCTTGATCGTGTATACTACTCCCGGAACCAACATACTTGGCCGGGCATGCTTATAATAGCCCTGATCCCGGAATAACCCAGAACGCGACCTTGCCAAGCCGGGCCGGACAAGAACACATCATAGACTTCGGTCTTACCAAGCTGGGCCGGAACACATCATCGACCGCCGCCACGCCGCCAGACCCAGATCTCTTTGGATTATGTCCCCCACGTGATCTGACACCTACCTACTAGGCTAGGCATAGTTCGGCTCCAAGAGTCCCGATGCAGCTACAGGTGACAGGTGTGGGTAGTATAAATACCCCCACCTCATTTATTACTCTCAACCAACACTCATATAGCATTTATTCTCACAGTCCGCACATATACTTTCTCTCTCTAAACAATACACTTACTCTCACACCGGAGGCCGACAGCGGAACCCCCTTCCGCGGTGAGACTGCCGGTGTTGTTCTCTGTAGCAACCCATAGAATTCCCTAGTCATTAGTCAGCGTTAATCTAGTATTAACCTGTTATTACTATTCACTTAACCATTTTTATGGACAAAATTTGAACTTTTGTTTATTACGTTATAATAACTCAAACATATTGTTACACGATACGTTGGAACGAGCTCACACACGCGTCACGAAAATCCAAAACACAATTAATAACCAAACGGACTCTTAATTCTGTTTTGGCCTCTTACTATTTCTGGCCCAACAAAAGCCCAACTTTCATATTTTTCTTCTATTCCATTCGACCCAACTCACCATAACTGGGCCTCGTTTTCTCTCAAATTCAACACACAACTCACCCAACTTTTTACACCTCTCGAATCCTCACCCACCAAATAATCATATCGAATTTAAATTTTTATTTCGATCGTTTGATCACCTAACGAGATCCAAAGTAAATCGTCCTTGACATGATTTCAAATTCACTAAACTTTTACACCATTTAACCAAATCAATTTAAACTTGATTCCACCTATGTCGATTATGTTCTAAGATCGAATATGAAGCTAAATGACCATTTCTCACTTCCTTACATAATATCACACGTTAACTTTTAGTTTTGGACCCTTTACACATGTCGACATAATACATATATATATATATATATATATATATATATATATATATATATATATATATATATATATATATATATATATATATATATATATATATATATATATATATATCACATGGAACCTTAACCAAAACACAAACATGTACACACCACTTGAACCTTATACACTCAAGTTGCGCAATATTTCTTCCATAAAATCTTATCCCCCTGCCAAGAATCGAATCTTATCACAACATATCCCACTTGTGCTTGCAAAATGATATATGTCGACACTCACATGCATGCATACATACATATCACTCACTCACTTATTCTTGCATTCACACTCAACATATTTCTATATAGTTTTTCGTCTGTTATTTCATTCGAAGAGGCCAAGAACCATTTTCCTAAGTTATTCGATCATATTTCCATACATTCAATGCTAAACTCAATTCTTTTGTGGGAGTTCTATCAAGTTCGTGCATAAACCATATATCTCTAGTCCATATCATCAAGTTCTCACCACCATTTTTGGTGTGGTAAGGCTGTCGAACTATATCAATTCATACTTATGTTCATGCATTTTTTCTAATGCACTCGACATCCATTTCTAGCTTCACATCATTTGTTTCGATTTCTAGTTGTTTATTTTACATATATATTCGACCTTCTAATACTTAGGATGGCTAAGAATCAAGAGCAAACTTCATTTGACATATATAACAACTTAATAACACTTAACGAGGCACTTTTTAAACCCACTAATACATATCGATCGTGTACAACTTATATTTATATCTTGCACCTTTTGATTTTTGTCGCTTAGAAACAATCCCATAAAACCCATTTTATACATATAACATATAGGTTAATTTGCATAACTCGTTTCTCTATAGTACCAACAAATAAGCTATAACAAAAAGCTCCCTTTATAAGCTCATTTGATAGCTTTTTGAACCTCAATCTATATGGCCATCGATCACAGTTTCCTATAATATATATATATATATATATATATATATATATATATATATATATATATATATACATACATATATCGAATGGGTTTTTAAAAGCCCAATAAGCACTTCTGATAAGCAGTGGTAATAAGCACTTCGAATACATTTTTAGGACTATAAAAAAAGCCCAAACTCGTTTGGAAGCCCTCAGATCTAAAACTCTTAATGGGCCTTGTATATTTCGATTTAAAGTCCATTAAGCCAAAAATAAGCTATTTGGCGAAATAAGCAGTTTTTATAAGTTCAAATAAGCTTTATAAAGTTGTAAGAACTTTCGGAAAATTTAAAATATAAGTTTTGTGGATTTTGGACTAAAAATGCAAAACATATTTACTATTTGGGTTTAAATCGTAACATTCGGAAAAATTGGGCACAAACTGTAAAAACAGTAACTTGGGGGTAGAAATTGAATATCCAGTAACTAGTAATCATAAAATGTGATAATTAAAACCGTTTGGACTTAGAATGTAATTATTTCTTAATGAAGGACTAACGGTGCAAATATTACACCGTTAGAGTTAAATGTACAAATTTCATGAAACTACAAGGACCAACCAGTAACTAAATTCTAGATACAAATTCATAAAGTGATTTATACATTTGTATTCCTAAGATACATTATTACAAATTCATACGACTTATATAACGAATGTTACGTTTATATTTACTAACGTAATTTTAACGAAAACGCATAACTTATCATCCACCAACTTTCGAGGAAACGATATTTACTGAATCAATAAACATAAAAACATGATAATATTATATATAATATTATTTTTGAACTTTAAGCATTTTAAGCATATCAAATTATTTTCATCACGAATCGATACGTTATCCAATATTCTTTCACAATCATTATTCACATCCAGTCAATCTTGAACCATCAAAATCTCAGACTTCACTATTATTTAGGTCGTGTGTTGGAACCGTTCCCGTGTTACATCTGACTTAACATTACTTTGACCTTTACAGCTAAGGTGAGAATTCATAGCCCCTACTTTTATACGTTTTGATTTACTCTTGGGGGAGATACGTGCTCAACTATATTCATTTACTTTTTCAAGTACTTTAATACATTTTGCATTAGTAGTCAAGATACATTATGCATTGATAACATGTTTAAATTACTTTACTCGTTTATCAAAACACTTATGAGATGATTTGTATTTATTTACATATCTGTTCTCTTATATATTATGCATTGTTATACAAATATTCTATTACTGTTCGCATTGGTATGTAAGATACATTTTGCATGGGTTTGCAAGATACATTTAGCAGTGGAATGCAAGTATTCAAAACACTTATGACATTGATACGTATTCATATACACATCTGTCCTAGTCCTAGTCCTATTCATACTATGTTGGCAATGGATTGTAAACACACAGGTTACAAGTCTTGTATGGGCGGGGCTTTGGACTGAGTGGATTTACAATGCCTTTGTTATAAAATCTTTATTCAAATGCTTTACAGTCTAACTAAACTCTATGAACTCACCAACCGTTGGTTGACACTTTTTAGCATGTTTATCTCAGGTTTATAAGGCGATAGTGGATGCATGGATTCTAGAATCAATTGCATACTGGGAGACTTTTATCTTTATCATTACCATTCGATATATCTTGAAAACATCTATGTAACTGTATACTTTGAATCTCTTGTTTAAATCTGATTTTAATAATTCGAATGGTAACATTTTAAAACGTCTCATTTAGAGGTCGTTTTCTATACCTTGATCTATATTATGAAGTAATACCCCCTTGACACTACTGTTCCACTGCGGTAATACGGGGGTGTTACAGATTGGTATCAGAGACTTGGTTATAGAGAACTAGGTTGCATTTAGGTGCCTAGAATATAACTACTAT
This sequence comes from Artemisia tridentata subsp. tridentata, assembly GCA_021014915.2. Taxonomy (NCBI): domain Eukaryota; kingdom Viridiplantae; phylum Streptophyta; class Magnoliopsida; order Asterales; family Asteraceae; genus Artemisia; species Artemisia tridentata. The sequence goes on along the minus strand of CP139504.1, from coordinate 233,284,288 downwards.
ATACATTTGCATACGTAGAACTTTTCCTATTTATATGCGCGCTGTTGAATGTATAGTATTTGTACCAATAGGGAAAATCTCATAATTTAATTGAGTCATCAAAAGTGTGGAGCTCAGTGATAACTGGCTATTTAACTTAATCTTGTGACAGTTCTTGTTTGATGAGACATGAGATTAAGTTAAATAAAGGTTATCACTTAGCCGCAGTAATTTGATGAATTTGCTCGAGGATCTTTTGAGAGATAATCATCCTACCCTTTCACCATTTAAGTAACGTCGAGATATGTGTGCTTGGTGATATGTCCACGTGTGAAAGGAAGCAATTATAATTATGATGTAAAACATAATTATAAATGCATCACGACTCACGTGGACATATGTAACCATGCGTACGTTAATCGACATTGACACCCCTTTAGGATAAACAGCTAGTGGTGGGGTTTTGTGAGAACGTTAAGTATAGATTGGATAGTCAACAGTTCTCCCTCATCTCTGACGTTCGCTAAATATCCTTCCATGTAGAGACAATGGCATCAAGGAGATCAGCACGCAATGCTAACCGAGGAGGTGCCACACTAAGGGGTGGAAGGACTAGTGAACATGGAGGTAGAAGAAGTGGTCGCGGCATTAGTAACAACTACAACAACGACGGTAGAAATCCTGATTTTTCCGCCATCATCGCTCAACAGCTCCAAACCTTGCTTCCAACTTGTAACACCCCCAAATATGATCGCAGCGGAAATAACATCTGGGGTGTTACTTAATTGGATCGTAACATAAGTAATAGAGAACAAATTTATCAATTTCGTTTTAAAAGATTCATTAAATAAAACATCAGTTTTACATAATTGAAATGCGGAAAACAAGGCCCATTATTGTTATTAGTTGTCCCATATTACAAAAACCCTGGTCATGAGTGCTATGTGTGCATTCCAAAACTGTGCCTATGCCCCTGCCACGCACTGCCTTACATCATCATGTAGTAAATAGCTAAACACTTGAGAAAAACATGCTAAAAGTTAGCTAAAAGTTGGTGAGTTCATAGGTTTATATAAATCAGTACAGTTAGACTATCAAGTTTCATGAGTCAACATTTCAAAGCGCGAAATGTTACTAAAGTGCTATTACTCTGCTCTAAGTCTCATGCTACCGAAGCTACGACAGTTGCATGTAAAGTGCGCATGTGATAATACAGCCCGGCAAGTGATCAAATCTAGTCACTTGTAATTCGACATGGTATACATCCGTTAGTCCTATCTGGACTGTTGTATTCTCAACACGGATGGAGGTGTCACCCTCAATAGATCTATTTATAATATTCTTGCTTCCAGCAGGAATTAACGGTACATGAATCGGGGCAATGAATATAGTACTTAGGCCAGCAGATAATAGTTTTTGTCAAACAAAAGCAATGTTTAAGTAGTCCTGAAAAGCAAGCATGTTTCTCACCCCAAGTAGTTTAAAATGAGTAATAAAGTAATAGTGGGGCTATGACTCACCTTGAGTATACCCAGCAAGGTGAAATATAAAATCAAGTAAGTTATGGGAACGGCTCCAACACACGACCTGAATTAATAATGAAGTCTGAGATTTTACAGTTTTGGCTCAGTACGAATGATGAGTGTGAAAATGAGTAACGGATAACGATTTGGTTTGTGATGTGTGAGTTTGATATGCTTAAAATGCTTAAAGTTCAAAAATAATATTATATACGATATTATCGTGTTTTTATGTTTTTGATTCCACAATTTTCGTCTCCTCGAATATCGTTGTATAACATGTTAAGCTAATCGTTAAAAGTTCGTTATAAATATATAAATGTAAGTAAGTTAAATATATTAAAACGAATGACGAGAATGCACATATTTTAATGAAAATGTGCAAAATATAAAATAGAAATTATTATAAGTAATTGTTACTGTTCAGCCCTTGTACTTTCACAGAATTTACAATTTATACCCTAACGGTGTAGGTTTTGCACCGTTAGACCTCCATTAGTTAAATGTTACAAATTTGGTCCACAAGTTTCCAAAATGACATTTTATGCTTCATGTTTACTGGTTGAATCATTTTTACCCTTAAGTTATGAGATTTACAAATTAGAACACAATTATACGATATTAATTAACCCGAATAGTGAATTACGTTTGCAAATTTAGTCCAATTTTCACAAAAATGGTGGGAATTGATTTCCAAAAGTTTCTATAGCTTTATAAAGCTTATTTAAGTCAAAATGATCAGCTTTTTTTTGAAAGTGCTTATTTTTCCGCTTAATAGGCTTTTAATGAGTTTAACAGAAGCCCATTAACACTTTGTGATTCGTTGGGTTCCCAGAGGTTTTGGGCTTGTAATTGGGCTTATAAAATGGTCTTAAAAACATAATCAAACTGCTTATTTTATAGCTTATACGGAATAGCTTATTGGGCTGCTTATTTGAATTAAGCCCAATCCAATAATATATAAAGGGTTAATAGTTGGTCCGATTAGCGTTTAAAAAGGGTTTTTTAGAGCTTTTCAAGGGAAACTCAAAACATAAATTTGTTAGATGGTCTTGTAAAGAATCAGTATGAACAATAAAAACAATATGTTGTGTATCTATATTCGGTTATATTTAGGCCTTTTATAGGTCGATCGATGCATGATACTAAAAATAAAATGACATGAATATATGTTATACGATATAATGAATAATTAAAATCAAGTTCGATAAGCATTAAAATGAATATGTAAACATCGAATAGATGTGTATATCGTATATCTAGCCATCCATGAAGGAGGTCAATGATTATGTACGTAAAGTAAATAAACAAAAAGCGTATAAATATACAAAAAGAAAATATATGATCGAGTAAATGAAATATGATGCATGAGTTGTTGAATTCGATATCTATGAGTAGGAAATGGGTTAGAAAGACTTACAATACCTATAAGATGGTGTGTTATACGTGGGAATGAGCTAAGAATCGAACTAGAAATACTTCTCTTGCTAACGTGGTCACCAAATGATCGAATGAAGGGTTTTTCAACTTGGAGATGAGCTCAAATGATTATGGAAATTTCTCCTGGGTTTTGAGAGTCTCGGCAGTAGCACATGAGGTGAGAATACTATGTTTAAGAGTGAAGGAGAAGTGTATATGTATGTCGAGTTATATATACATGTATATGTATTTTTATTATTTTAAAATGCAAGTTGTGGGATAGATTAGATTCTTATTCGATTGTAGCAGGATTTTTAAGAGATAAGATAGGATTATACTTGAGTGCTATGGAGTTAAGGGGAGGGTTTTACTAGCTTGATTCGGCTATGTTCATATTGTGTATATATTTATGTGTTCGATAGACATAAAAAGGTCCAAAATAAGTATTAACATGACCAAACACTTGATATGATGAGAAAACAAGGACATGAACTCATATTCGACTGGAAAAGATAAAATGCATAGGTACAATTTGAGTTTGATCATTTTTAGTTAAGTTAGATAATTATTGAACGAAGTGGCACATGTCTCGAACGGGAATTACTTTGTGTCTCGTTTTGGGGTCAAACCTTCGATTCATGAGATGAGAGTTATTGATCTTGATTATTTGTAGTATGGTAAATAGAGTTGTGTAAAAACTCGTATATGTTATGTGTCGAATATTAAAGAAATCAAGTCAAAGTATACTGTGTTCAAATCAACTGGAAAATAAAAGAAATGCAACTTGGGTTGGGCTTTATGAATAGTAGCAGGCTCAACTTGGCCCAATTATGAAATAAGGGATCCGTTTGGTTTAATATTGGTTTAAGATATTTTCGTGGTCCATGTGTGAGCTCGTTCCATGGTATTGAAATCATGTATCAATGTTTAAGTCATCGTAGCGTGATAGCGTAATTAAATGAGATAATCTCTCATTAACAAGTGTCAGAAAATAATTAATGCACATTTTCTGATAATTAATCATAGTTATATAAATGGACAATTACCATTTGTTACAGTCTCCCAACCTTATTTGAATGTCGTCCCGACATTCAACTCAGGTTATCAGATGGAGATACAAAAATATGGGGATATTTGGTCTTGAATTTATCTTCGCATTCCCAGGTGAATTCAGGGCCTCTTCGGGAATCCCAGCGAACCTTGACAATTGGTATTCGACTATGTTTCAATTTCTTGACCTCTCGGTCCATGATTTCAACAGGTTTTTCGATAAAGTGTAGTCGATTGTCAATTTCGATTTCTTCCAGAGGAATAGTAAGAGTTTCCTCGCAGAAGCATTTCTTTAGATTGCATACATGAAAGACATCATGTACGTTGCTGAGTTCTTGCGGTAGCTGAAGTTGGTACGCTACCGGTCCAATTCTTTCTAGAATTTCGAAAGGTCCAATGTAACGAGGATTTAATTTTCCACGTTTGCCAAAATGTATCACGCCTTTCCATGGAGAAACCTTTAACATGACTCTGTCTCCTACTTGGAACTCAAGAGGTTTACATCTCTTGTCTGCATAACTCTTTTTTCGGTCTCGTGCCGCTTGCATCTGATTACGAATCTGCACAATCTTTTTGGTTTTTTCATGAATGAGTTCGGGACCTGTGAGTTGACTGTCTCCAACTTCTGTCCAACAAATGGGTGATCAGCACTTACATCCATAAAGTGCTTCGAATGGTGCAGCTTTTATACTTGTGTGATAGCTGTTGTTTTACGAGAATTAGACTAGGGGCAAATGTCCATCCCATTTCTTGCCGAAATCAATAACACAGGCTCGGAGCATATCCTCCAAGGTTTGAATGGTTCTTTCGCTTTGGCCGTCAGTTTGGGGATGGTAAGCTGTACTCATGTTGAGTTTAGTTCCCAAAGCTTTCTGGAGTGACTGCCAAAAGTTTGAAGTGAAACGACTGTCGCGATCAGAGATGATCGAAATTGGTACTCCATGTCTGGAGACTACCTCCTTCAGGTATAAACGAGCGAGTTGATCCATGCTGTCAGTTTCTTTGATGGGAAGAAAGTGTGCTGATTTGGTGAGTCTGTCAATAATCACCCAAATCGTGTCATATCCACTGGATGTTCGTGGTAGTTTGGTTATGAAGTCCATAGTGATGCGTCCCATTTCCACACAGGGAGTTCAGGTTGCACTAGTAATCTGGACGGTCGCTGATGTTCTGCTTTAACTTTAGAACAAGTTAAGCATTTACTGACATATAGTGCAATATCCGCCTTCATGTTAAGCCACCAATATAGTTTCTTAAGACCAAGGTACATCTTATCAGCTTCGGGATGAATAGAGTATTTGGACTTATGCGATTCGTGCATAATTAACTCTCGCATCCCACCATAGAGTGGTACCCAGCTTCTATCATTGAAGCACAATACACCGTCTGATCTCTTGATAAAGCCGTTTGCATTCTCGGGCATACCGTAGAGTTTTTCACTTGGTCTATTTTCATCTTTGAGTGGCTTAATCTGATCAGTGAGGATTTTTGATGGAAGAGGTGAACTGATCGTCATTCCTAGTGATCTGACTCTCAAGGGTTTGAGTCATTCTTTTCGGCTAAGAGCATCTGCCACAACGTTGGCTTTTCCTGGGTGATAACGAATTTCGCTGTCGTAATCACTGAGTAATTCTAGCCACCGACGTTGTCTCATGTTCAACTCCTTTTGGTCTAGGATGTGTTGTAGGCTTTTGTGGTCTGTAAATACTGTACACTTAGTGTTGTACAGGTAATGCCTCCATATCCTAAGAGCGAACACAACTGCTCCCAGTTCTAAATCATGGGTTGTGTAATTCTTTTCATATGTCTTGAGTTGTCGGGATGCATAAGCAATCATTTTCTGTCTCTGCATCAATACAACACCTAAACCTTTGTGTGAAGCGTTGCAGTATACGACAAAGTCATCGCTTCCTTCAAGTAAGGCCAATATGGGTGCAGTGTACAACTTTTCTTTGAGTGTTTGGAATGCCTCTTCTTCGTCTTTTCCCCAGACGTATTTTATGTTCTTCTGAGTTAGAGTGGTTAATGGTTTGGCTATCTTGGAGAATCCTTCGATGAATCTTCTATAATAACAGGCAAGTCCTAAGAATTGGCGTATTTCAGTTGGCATTGTTAGTGTTGCCCAATCCTTAATTGACTCAATTTTTGCAGGGTCCACGTGAATACCTGACTGTCAATAACGTGACCGAGAAATTGTACTGTGGAGATCCAGAAATCACATTTCGAGAATTTTGCATACAATTCCTCTTTCTTGAGTAATTCCAGAATCATCTTGAGATGTTTTTCATGTTATTCCTTGTCCTTGGAATAGATCAGGATATCTTCTATGAACACAATCACAAACTTATCCAAATATGGTTTACACACCCTGTTCATAAGGTCCATGAATACTGCTGGTGCGTTTGTCAAACCAAATGGCATAACCTGGAATTCATAGTGTCCATAACCAGTTCTGAATGCTGTTTTTGGGATGTCCTCTTCCTGGACTCGAAGTTGATGGTATCCAGATCGAAGGTCGATCTTTGAATAAACGCTGGAACCTTGTAGTTGATCGAACATGTCGTCTATTCTAGGAAGTGGGTATCGGTTCTTCACTGTTAGTTTGTTCAGTTCTCTGTAGTTGATGCACATCCGGAATGATCCGTTTTCCTTCTTTACGAATAGAACAGGAGCTCCCTATGGTGTGGAACTAGGCTTGATGAAACCTTTTTCTGAGAGTTCTTGTAATTGTTCTGACAATTCTTGCATCTCTGATGGAGCTAATTGGTATGGTGTTCGTGCTACGGGTGCAGCACCTGGTATTAAGTCAATTTGAAACTCTAGTTGTCTGACTGGTGGAAGTCCAGGAAAGTCTTCGGGAAAGACTTCAGGAAAGTCACGTACGACTGGCACGTCTTCTAGGCGGTTTTCCTTAGGTTCCTTCTTTATCTTTTCAACTTGCGCTACAAAGAGGAGATATCCGTCCTCAATGTACTTCTGAGCTTTGGTGCATGATATGATCTTCAGTCGAGATGGATTTCTCCAGTCGCTCCTATCTCCTAGTACTTTCAATACTTCGTCACCGTATGGTATATGAACAATCTTATCATCGCAGATGATCACCACATGGTGTTTAGATAACCAGTCCATTCCAATAATAACGTCAAAACTGCCAAGTCCTACTGGCATAAGGTCTATGTTGAACGGATGGTTTAACAGGTTTAGTGTACAACCTCGATTTATAGTGTCCAGTCTTTCTATGTTACCATTAGCTAGTTCTACGTCATAACCAATGCCTAACGCTGTAGGGATGATATCTAGCAACTGACTAAATGTGTTTGATATGAAGCTCTTATCTGCCCCGGTATCAAATAAAATAGATGCATGGCAGTTGTTTTGAAGAAACGTACCCGTAACAACGTTCGGGTCCTCTAGCGCTTCTCTTCCTCCAACCACATACACTCTTCCTCGGGCATTTCCTGCATAACCCTAGTTTCCTCCAGTAGTTTGAATCCCATTGTTACCCTGGTTTCTCTATTTCCTACACTCATTCTTGAAGTGTCCATTTTCCCCACAATTAAAGCAGGTGAGGGATGATTTGTCCTTGAAGTTAGGAGCTCTTTGATTGTTCACTGGTGCCCTTTGAGCAGTAGCAAGAACTGGTGCTCTGCAATTCCTGGTCATATGACCGATCTTTTGAGAATTTCCACATTTCACCGAGCACAATCCATTGTGATGAAGTTTACAACCGTTACAAAGAGGAGCTTTTCCAGTATAGGCCCTCTGGTCACTGGGCCCAACAGAATAAACTTTAGTGACTTCCTATCGTTTGTTTGGCTGATGGTTGGCTCTGGAGTTATCCTCCCATCTCCATTTGTTATCTCCTTTTTCTGCATTATCTGGCATCACCTGATCCATTAAGTTGTGAGAGATGGAGATGGTGTTATGCAAGTCGTTGGAATTAGCAGCCAATATGTTTCCTTTGATGTTCATGGGTAATCCTCCGATATAACGTTCTATCATTCGTGATTCAGTAGCAACCAATTCGGGACATAGTAATGCTAATTCTTGGAAACGTTGTGTGTACACCACAATGTTGGTGCCTTGAACCTTCAAGTTCCAAAATTCTGCTTCCATCTTCTTGACCTCAGTGCAAGGGCAATATTTCTGGAGCATTAAAGTTTTGAATTGCTCCCACGCTATAGCGTAAGCAATATCCATTCCTGATGACTTCATGTAAGAGTTCCACCAAGTTAAAGCACTGCCTGTCAAAGTATACGAGGCATACTTAACTTTGGATTCTTCTTCGCAATTGCATATGCGAAACATAGTTTCCAACTTTTCTAGCCATCTTGCTAAGCTGACAGCTCCCTAAGTTCCTCCAAAACTTCCTGGATCACAAGCACGAAATTCTTTATATGTGCAGGCCCGACTGACAGTAGTGGGTCTCGCGGCTCTGTCACCTGTGTTAGTGCTTGATCCTACGTTGGCAGCAGCGGCCATGGCTTTTGCCACTTGTTGTGCCACTAGTTGTGCCAAAGTTGGTTGGTTGACTACGTTTGGAGGGGGAGTGGCATTAGTTGCGTTGCGAGTACGGTTTGATTTGCGTGGAGCCATTTGTCTACAAAAGAAAGTAACAAATGATGAGATTTTGAATAAGAGTATGATAAGTCATCACATAAATGAGTAGCATTACAGTAGAGCATGATAGAAAAGATTAAATCACAACAGAGAGATATAACAAAATGAGCTTGTTATAGATTAATAGTCGGTTACAAGATGTGAAAATTACAAGCTTTATTGGAAAATACATTAGACACTAACCGAAGATTACTCGGTTTAGTGGGTACATAAGCGATACATATGAATCTAAGATTAGTTACGTCCTCAACGTAAATGTCTAACTTCTGCCTCAAGCTCCAGTTGTGCAGCTTTCATGTTTGCGAAGCGTATTTGGAACTCTTGACACATTCTCATTTGAGCAGCTAACATGGCTTCTAAGGCTGAAATCTTCTGATCCTGGTTCCTTGCCGTGTCTCTGGCAACGCCTTCTATCCTACCATGTACCTGAGTATGGTCTCTACTCAAACAGCGGACTCTGGAATCTAAGTTTCTAAGCTCATAGTTGTAAGTATCCTTCATTTTATCAACCTTCATCTCTAAGTCAAACACTTCTCGCCTCTCAGCATCGGCTCTTTTAAACAAAGTGTCAAGGTTTCGATTATACCATTCGAAATGGTTTGGTGGTAACCTTTCCAGTTGTTCAGTGTGGGCGTCTAGTGTACTGGCTTGCTGATGAAGAAGAGTCCATATTGAATCACGAGTACTTATAGTATAGTCAGGGGGATTAAGTAAGGATACGTCATCTGGGATTTCTGGCATTGGGGAGTCTGGAATGTCAGATAGTGGAGAGTTTGGCTCAACGTCTTTCCAATTTATCTCTTGGTGCGTTCCCCTCGAACTCTGCCTAATTTCGAATGTAGTCGGACATCCAATAAATCCTTCATCTGAATAAGACTCAGTAGCTTTCCTACGTGGAGGTGAGTGAGTAGACGATGATGTGTTTAGAGTAAGTTCTGTATTAGGTTGTTGTTGTGATACTTATACATAGGGGTCTTCAGCATCTGGAGTGATCTGAAGGGTATAAGTAGTACGGGGAATAGTTTCAGTGGTATCAAATGATTTGGAAGACATGTTTTGTGACAAAGATGATATACGTGTATAAGTATATAGAAGATACTTAAAATCTTTAGTGTAAGGCTAGAAAGTATTAGCCATAATATAAGTACATATGTATATGTATACAGTTAACATGAAAGTATGTTTCCTCAAGTAGCACGTAAGTATATGCCAAGTATTAACACTAAGTATGTGTTCTATCAATGTAGCACGTAGTATGTGCCAGGCATTAACATGAAGTATGTGTTCTTAAAGTAGCACGTAGGTATATGCTAAGCAGTAATACGAAGTATGTGTCCTAAAAGTAGCACGCAGTATATACTAAGCAGTTAACATGAAGTATGTGTTCTTAAAGTCATCAACACGATGTATGTGTTTAATCAAAGTAGCACGTAATATGTGCCAGGCATTAAGACGAAGTATGTGTTTTATCAAAGTAGTACGTAGCATGTACCAGGCATTAACACGAAGTATGTGCTCTCAAAGTAGCACGCAGTATGTGCTAAACTTGCTAAACCAAGTAAGTAAAGTAGCAAGTAAAGTGGCAAGTAAGGCGGGCTGGCACTGGCGGTCATAGGGTGAGTTTTTGTAAAAAGCGGTTATAGTCTAGTTTTATGTGTACCTAGTTCTCTATAACCTTAGCTCTGATGCCAATCGGTAACACCCCCAAATATGATCGCGGCGGAAATAACATCTGGGGTGTTACTTAATTGGATCCTAACATAAGTAATAGAGAACAAATTTATCAATTTCGTTTTAAAATATTCATTAAATAAAACATTAGTTTTACATAATTGAAATGCGGAAAATAAGGCCCATTATTGTTATTAGTTGTCCCATAGTACAAAAACCCTGGTCATGAGTGCTATGTGTGCACTCCAAAAGAGTGCCTACGCCCCTGCCAAGCACTGCCTTGCATCATCATATAGTAAAAAGCTAAACACCTGAGAAAAACATGCTAAAAGTCAGCTAAAAGCTGGTGAGTTCATAGGTTTACATAAATCAGTACAGTCGGACTATCAAGTTTCATGAGTCAACATTTCAAAGCGCGAAATGTTACTAAAGTGCTATTACTCTGCTCTAAGTCTCATGCTACCGAAGCTAAGACAGTTGCATGCAAAGTGCGCATGTGATAATACAGCCCGGCAAGTGATCAAATCTAGTCACTTGTAATTCGACATGGTATACATCCGTTTGTCCTATCTGGACTGTTGTATTCTCAACACGGATGGAGGTGTCACCCTCAATACATCTATTTATAACATTCATGCTTCCAGCAGGAATTAACGGTACACGAATCGTGGCAATGAATATAGTACTTAGGCCAGCAGATAATAGTTTTTGTCAAACAAAAGCAATGTTTTAGTAGTCCTGAAAAGTAAGCATGTTTCTTACTCCAAGTAGTTTAAAATGAGTAATAAAGTAATAGTGGAGCTATGACTCACCTTGAGTATACCCAGAAAGGTGAAATATGAAATCAAGTAAGTTATGGGAATGGCTCCAACACACGACCTGAATTAATAATGAGTCTGAGATTTTACAGTTTTGGCTCAGTACGAATGATGAGTGTGAAAAACGAGTAACGAATAACGATTTGGTTTGTGATGTGTGAGTTTGATATGCTTAAAATGCTTAAAGTTCAAAAATAGTATTATATATAATATTATCTTGTTTTTATGTTTTTGATTCCACAATTTTCGTCTCCTCGAATATCGTTGTATAACATGTTAAGCAAATCGTTAAAAGTTCGTTATAAATATATAAACGCAACTAAGTTAAATATATTAAAACGAATGACGAGAATGCACATATTTAAATGAAAATGTGAAAAAATATAAAATAGAAATGATTATAAGTAATTGTTACTGTTCAGCCCTTGTACTTTCACATAATTTACAATTTATACCCTAATGGTGTAGGTTTTACACCGTTAGTCCTCCGTTAGTTAAATGTTACAAATTTGGTCCACAAGTTTCCAAAATGACATTTTATGCTTCATGTTTACTGGTTGAACCATTTTTACCCTTAAGTTATGAGATTTACAAATTAGAACACAATTATACGATATTTACACAATTAACCCGAATAGTGATTACGTTTGCAAATTTAGTCCAATTTTCACAAAAATGGTGGGAATTGATTTCCGAAAGTTTCTATAGGTTTATAAAGCTTATTTAAGTCAAAATGATAAGCTTATTTTCGAAAGTGCTTATTTTTTCGCTTAATGGGCTTTTAACGAGTTTAACAAAAGCCCATTAACACTTTGTGATTCGTTGGGTTCCCAGAGGTTTTGGGTTATAAAATGGTCTTAAAAACATAATCAAACTGCTTATTTAATAGCTTATATGCAATAGCTTATTGGGCTGCTTATTTGAATTAAGCCCAATCCGATAATATATAAAGGGTTAATAGTTGGTTCGATTAGCGTTTAAAAAGGGCTTTTGAGAGCTTTTCAAGGGAAACTCAAAACATAAATTTGTTAGATGGTCTTGTAAAGAATCAGTATGAACAATAAAAACAATATGTTGTGTATCTATATTCGGTTATATTTAGGCCTTTTATAGGTCGATCGATGCATGATACTAAAAATAAAATGACATGAATATATGTTATACGATATAATGAATAATTAAAATCAAATTCGATAAGCATTAAAATGAATATGTAAACGTCGAATAGATGTGTATATCGTATATCTAGCCATCCATGAAGGAGGTTGATGATGTACCCTCCGAACGGGTCGAAGGACTCCCCTTCGAGCCTGTGCGAAGCCCTCTCTTCGGAGGCCCAGGTTAATCTCCTAAAATGTTTCATTGGCGTAAAACCATTAATCTATGAAGTGGTTACCATGTGGGAATCCGCCAATCGAAGCCTTAAGCCCTTCGGGGTATCTCCTTCGAAGGAACTAGAACGGAGAATCACCTTGACCTGGTCACACCCACGTTCCCTCTTCCCTTAGGCTTTACTGTCACAACTCGTAAATTCAGGTCATTTTCCAAACCCCGAAAATTTACTATTCATGAGTACTATTCATCAATCACTATTCACAGATCACTATTCATCATTCACTATTCATCATTTTTGAAGTCAGTTTGAGAATTGGAGAAGTCGTCAAAAATTTTACTATTCACATGACACTATTCATTCCCGGAGGGAAATCACTATTCATGGGCATCATTCATCATTTCGTAAACTTGGTTTACGGGTATTCAAATGCGCGTAACCAGTTAGGTTTAGCTGCGTATTCATGCATCATCAGTAAAGACACATCATACAGACTAGGGTAGTCTGCATATCATCAGTAACATCATTACCATATCAGTTCATGCATGGGTTTGTGTGATTTTCATTAACGTATGCTTAATTGTTTAATTAACGTACCACTCAGTCATTTCTATCAACAGTAAACCCAAATACTCCAGACAATAATCCTAATACATTTTCAAGCTAATTATAATGATATAGAGATTATATTATTACTTTACCCGGTGTTTTTAAATCAATTGCTACATTTTCCATTAGGAGCTTATAACTCCGTCGATTTACGAAATTTCAATCCGATTATCATTCTAACACCCGATTCTTACAAGGAATATGATTTTACACATTTTTACAACTTCGTCGTATTTCATTTCACCTCGTCATGAGTTATTTCTAGTTAACTCGGTACCCGGTAACACCCAATGTACACATAAACTTCACTAACTCATACAACCATTAGACAACAACATTAATTGGCCATATTTTCTTCCTTTTTCTCCATGTTGCCGCCCCCCCTACCTTCCCTAAGTCTCCACATTTTCTTGCTTAGACATGACATCATTTAATGCTTATGTTTTCTTGTTTCTTGAATTTATTTCCATAACACTTCAAGTAACACAATTCACTAGCAAATAACCAACATATCCTCTCTTTTCCTCTCTTCTCCAATCGGCCCAACCAAGAACACCACAAGAAATCCATAGATTTTTCAAGTTCAAGTGTTTATCTAGCTCCAATTGCTATCCTAGTTAAGACTTTGTGATCAAAACCCCAAGTTATTGCACCTTTTCTCATCAAATCACTCCAACATTGTAAGTAAACTTCAAGAACATCTCATTGATCTTTTCATACTTTCATTTACTTCATATGATTATGTATTTTCAAGTTATACTAGTTGATTATGCAAGTTACTTATGTTTTTGATATCACTTTGCTTATAAACTATCACAAACACTAGATCTATAAGTTTCATTAGTAAGCACATGAGATCCACCAAGGTTGGTGATGTTTAGGACCCCATGACACCCTAAGAAGGTGTATGGTAGGATTTGCGAACTTGTGGAGTTGATTTGAGGTGGTATGATCAAG